>OX451347.1:26774467-27218865 GCA_949629155.1 Myopa testacea
GCCCTATTTAAGCCAAGATGCCTAGTGTGACACTCCCACAATGCAAATTGTCAAATCTTACATGACAGAATGTAAACAAACACACCGAAGAAGAACAAGAATGATTCTGTTGCTGTCAAAATTAGAAATTAGCCCGGAGACAAGATACAAAATGGAAAGCAAACCAGAGCAACAAACTGGAAAGCAAACTTTTTTCTCGACCTCCATAAGAGCCCATGTAAATTTGACAGCTAAAAATGTATCTTGTATCTTGTTGCTCCAATTGTGTTCAACGCTTAAAGCATTAACCACAACCAAGGCTACAGGCTACAAGGTTTATAGAAAGAAATTTATTCTATAAACCTTGTACAGGCTACAAAATACAACCGGCATCTGTCAAAATTACATTGTCCCTTATGGGGAACAAGAAAAAAAACATTGATTTCCAGTGCCGCTACGTATCTGCACTAACCACATAACAGATAGATAGCTCAAATCGACAAAAAAGTGGTTCGAAAAATTTTCTGAACGCTGGCTCCCAGTCGTATTTTTCTAACTTCGTACGACTTCGTTGGCTCTCGACATGAACTTCGTCGTTGCTTATGCTCTCAGACTTTTATTTTGGCAGCCTGTAATCATTGCTCGATTTGAGCGGGATTTAAGCGGACGTATGTATGTATTCAAAATTCCACAAATCATCAAAATTTTGTAATTTATTTGTTTTTGAAACACACATGTTGATATCTTATTACTTTCCATTTTTAAGCTAAATTTAAATTCCATTAACTTTCTAGTGTTACTGGTATAACGTGTATAGTGAATTGATATGCCGACTACCCATCATCTTGTGCCCATACAAATTCTTAAACAGCACGCTATGATCGGAACGTAGATCTTGCCAGCGCTTTACAAAGCTTTGGCATCGTACAAGAAACAGAACAAAGTTACGAAAAGCGAAATTTCTTCCAGAAACCATAAAATGCAAAATTGAAAACAAACGCAGACGGACGGACGGCACATGGTTGGTTGTTGTAAAAGAAGCAAAAGAAGACGAATCGCACCGTTCTCCTCATCGCCCGCTGTACACCACAAATTGATCGATTCTTTCTTTCACACTTTATATGGCATACGAATGCTAGAGCGATTAACTCTTCTTACGCATATTCGCTACCATTGTTAGTGCAAAATAAAAGAAACAAAGTCGATCTTCCGATCCCTTCATGAACCATGAATGAAAGCATGCATACATACACACGTCCGCTTAAATCGCGCTCAAATCGAGCAATGATAACAGGCTGACAAAATAAAAGTCTGAGAGCGTAAGCAACGACGAAGTTCATGTCGGGAGCCAACGAAGTCGTACGAAGTTAGAAAAATACGACTGGGAGCCAGCGTTCAGAAAATTTTTCGAACCACTTTTTTGTCGATTTGAGCTATCTATCTGTTATGTGGTTAGTGGTATCTGTGGTTAGCCGCTACGCATTTTGCAGTTAGCCGCTAGGCTTCACGCCGCTTGCAGTCGATCGAGTTCTATTTTTCTCTGGCGGCGTAGGTATTCTTCTTTTTTTATGTTTGTTTACGTTTTACATATCAAAAGATTTGGGTTTTGACATTTGCTGCTGGCTTCACGCCGCTATCACTGGAAGTTAGCTACTTTTGTAGTTAGTATCTTGTAGCCTGTAGCCTTGGTTGTGGTTAATGCTTAAAGATTCAGTTACATTAAAACGGATGGAGTGCTGCTCCAATTTTTCGCTTAAATTCCAAACTTATTCCTTATTCCAACAGTCACGGTCGTCTCTAAATCGTCTCTCACTCGTCTTAGGTATTCCAAGAGTCACGGTCGTTTTAAAAATCGTCTCTCAATCGCCAACGACATAAACTTTGGTAGTCTTGAGGTATTCCAAGAGACGGTTTAGAGACGATTATCTTCTTAAATAAGACGAGTGCTTTTTAGTTGTCGTCTCATACAAAACAAATTAATTTAGTGCACAATATACAGCTGGACTTCGTATTTATGCTTTATATAATTTTTTTTTAGTTATTCTTTATCATCTTAATTATCATATTCAGTTAAGATGATTTTTATAATGATTCTAGAAAAGGAAACAAAATTCACGAAATTTCCCCAACCAAAAATTAATCGACAGTGTCCATATTTTCGCGCACAACTCAACGCACAAAATAAAAATGCAGTGTGTTGTTTTATGTTTTATGTAAGTGTTTGTTTAAAAACACGTACAACCTTATTCCAAGAGTCACGGTGACTAAGACGACAATCGTCTCTGACGAGTCACGACTACGTAACAGACCTATTCCAAGAGTCACGGAACTCGCCTCGTCTTGCTCTTACGTCGCGGTCACGGGACTATACGTTTATTTTACAGCCATTGTTATTTGCCAAAAAGGTTTGTGCATAAGATACAAATTTTAGTGATGGTAGCCGAAAATATTATAATTGTGGTTAATTTCAATTAATGAAAACCTTATAAATTTGTTTTTTTTCGCGAAAATAGGTTTACAAACGTTGCTAAAACATAGAATAAACTTGGCAAATTATATGTAGATTGATATATGTGCTATTGTATATTATTTCGCTTAAATTGTAGCAAAAAATTGTTTTTCTCTTTTTGGTAGTTTGCAACAATGAAGCAAATGCTAAACGCAAATCATATGGTAAACAACAAATGGTAAACAAAGATAAATTTCACACATAAGTCAATTCTTGCAGTGCCTGCGTTTATAAGTGCTTGTAAATACTTGCAAATAATATACTAAAACAGTGAATTTTTATTTTGGTGTGTTTTGTTGAATTGAGTATGAATTCCTTAGTTGAATTTTTGGTCGAGGACGATGCTGAATCAATTCGCATACGAAATCGGAGTCTTCGTGACTCTTCAAATATTTTTGATATGCCGGAGTCTGAGTAAGTTTTTCAATAAATCCTTTACCGTATCTATTGCATTATTAATAAAAACAGATTTAAGACCAACTTCCGTATGGGAAAGGATTGCTTTCGTCAAATTCTAAACGAAATCGCTCCGTATATGAAAACGCCATTTTTGACAACAGCAATCTCACCAGAAGTACATCTCGCAGTTTGTTTGCGATTGCTGGCATGCGGAAGCTACCAGAAGAGTGTTGCAAATGCGTGCTTTGCTCCCATGTGCCAAGCGCAGTTGTCCAAAATGCTGTCCGATTGCTTGGACATATTTGAGCAACATTTCTGCGCCAACTGCCTGCAACGAAGGAACACTTTTTTACAAAATGTAATATTCCTGGGGTGATTGGTTGCGTGGATGGCACCCATATCAAAATTTTTAGTCCGGGTCAAAATTTGAAACACAAACACAAAACAAACAGCATAAATGCGATGGTGGTAATTTTCATATTTATATTGTCATTTCTGTTTTATTTTTAGCTTGTGCTACTCATATTTTCCACATTGTAACATTCCAGATCTGTGATGAAAATATGATCATTCGTTTTGTAGACGCCACGCATCCTGGAGCAAACCACGATGCTTATGTGTGGAGGGTGAGCGCAGCAAATGCGTTTTTCAAAACTGCTTTTGATGCAGGCAGAAGGAACGCATGGATATTCGGTGACATATATTTTTCCACCGTTTATCATATTTATGTACTAATAAGAGGCTATTTTTCTAAATTTCTAGGCGACTCCGGATATCAATTGCAGCCATATCTACTGACTCCATATAGAAACACCACGCAACAACACCAAATAATGTTTAATGAAAAATATTGCAAAGCTCGCAATGTAATTGAACGATGCTTTGGGGTTCTGAAGAATCGACTCAGATGCTTAATCGGAGAGCGGGGTCTTCATTATGCACCCGAAAAAGTAACAAAAATTGTTAACATGTGTTGTGCTCTGCACAACGCATGTATCTTTTATAAAAACGATTGGACGCAATCTGAACTCGATGCAGTCTCTGAACACTAAGCAGTCTCTAATTTTGAACCAGCAGACCCAGCAACTCCATCAAATTTTGCAGCAGGTGTGAGGGACCGACTCGCCTTGAGTCTTTTTTAAGTATGCGCGGTGGTGCAATACATGCACTCTGTCATTTTCAGGACCACCACATGTATGAAGAGATAACTTCTCCAGATTTGAAATGTGAAGGATTTTTAATTAATATGTTTTTGATTTCAATTTCAAAAAGCACAACTATTATTTCATTCTTTATTTTTTCTTTCTTTTATTATTTCATTTCTTTTCTTATTTAATATTTGAGAAACTAGACATTATTAAATTCATTTATATTTATATATAATACATATATACATATTATAATACATTTCTTTTATAAATTTAACTATAATTAAAGTTTATATACATATGTACATATGAAAATGAAATTCATTTAAGTCGAGCAAGGCTTCCGCCGCCTGTTTTCTGTTGGCGTTGTGTTGGGTCGATGCAGCTATAATCTGTATTGCTGCCGAGATATCCCTCATGCTGGCTGCTATGTCCGACTTATGTCGGGCCAGTTTGACTTGGTGAGCAATCTGAAAAAATTTGGAATCTGTGATTATTGCAATCATTATAATGATTCAAACCTTACTTGTGTCTTAAGCAAAGAAAGATGATGGTCGTGAAATGATTTTTTTGGAGTTTTAGTTTTAGTATGCGTTTCGGCATTTGATTCTGTTTGTGGAACTTCTTCTTGGTTATCTTCCAGCAGAAATGTCAGTTGCTCCTCCTCTGTTTCGAAAAGCACATCATCTGAAATAGAGTAGGTATAAATTAAGCATAAATAAATAAATATATATTACTTTATTATAGAAAACTTACTTTCTACAGGTTGTGACGCAAACAACCTTTTCGCTGATGGCGTGTACCTTTCCTGTAGAGTGTGTTTTGCCGCATCTGATGTACTTGGCTTATCGTTTTCCACCCTAGTTGGCTTTTCGTCAACGCCAAAAACGACGCCAGATGGAGCAGCCAATTTTTTTAATTGCAGCAGATGGCAAACGCTTTCCTCTACAGTTGAGAGAGTAGAGCTGGAGCTGTGCGGCCCACCACCTGTAGCCTTTAGCTCGGCTTGCGTTTGAGCAAGCTTTTTTTTTGTGCGTGCTTTCAAATCGGTCCACACCTAAGTTGAATATAAATTTAGAATTACTATTTTAAGGAGTTTATATGGTTTATTTACTTTCTTCCATTCCTGGGTACTTCTTACGGGGGGCCCATTGGAGTTCAACCTTAGTTGTATACGGTCCCACTCCTGCTCTACCCTAATTTTGCTTGCTCCAAATACAGGCGTTCGTCGCGCTAAATCAGGAGCAGCCTCCATTTCTTCTAGCAATATATTAAACAGCTCACTTCTGGTAAATTGTATGCTGTAATAATAAAGTAATTTAAATTTAATATATTAAATATTTCAGTTTTTAATTGTATTAACTTACTTCTTTTTCGAAGTATCCATTTCAGTTAACGTTAACAGAATAAACGTTTCAATTGATAACTTGAAATTCCTTTGAATTGGGGACTTTTTTAAATCCCAGTTGAGAAATTTTTCTAATACAGGCATTTTGCACTACACTTTTATACATCTTTACTGCACTTTTGATTTGCACTTTTTTACTTTACTTTTTAGCATTTCTTAAAAAGATGCTATTTATATTATATATGTATTTGCTGGTCCGTCTTCGAAAATTCATTTGGAAGGACTTCTTAGTCTATCTTACGAAAGCATACTAGCGTTTTTTTTCAAAGCAAATGCTCTTTGACAAATATAAAACTATTCCGCAAACAAAGCGATTTCAGTACTTTATACATATAATAAAACGTAAAATTTCGATCTACAGTTCGGTTCTCAAAAAACTTTTTTAATTATATCATACGTTTATTTTTTACTCTTCTATGCTTTACAACACTGATATTGCTCATAAAAAGTCAGTTCATTAATAAGTGATAGCATGTCTCCACCGAAGATTAACTGCTACTAGATTTTCGAAAATCTACTCAGATAATCAGGTCGTCTCCACCAAGTTAAACAGAAGCGAGTTGTCATTTGTTTGTTTACATTAGTGTTCTCAAGCAAACAAATATGTATTTACGTTGTCTTTTTAAATAATTTATTTGAAATATGGATTTCATATGGATATTTATTTCATATGGTATGGATATGATATGATATTTCATATGGATATGGACTTCATATACTCAGATAATCAGGTCGTCTCCACCAAGTTAAACAGAAGCGAGTTGTCATTTGTTTGTTTACATTAGTGTTCTCAAGCAAACAAATATGTATTTACGTTGTCTTTTTAAATAATTTATTTGAAATATGTATTTCATATGGATATTTATTTCATATGGTATGGATATGATATGATATTTCATATGGATATGGACTTCATATGGATTTAATTTTTTTTGAAGAGATGTGCGGAGTTCGCCAAAGCTGCTGACATCTCCGCATAAATGTGGGAATTTTTGCGGCACGCTTTTAGCTCCACTGCTTTTTCTTCCCAAAGGGAAAGCAATATTGCTTCGGCCAGCGGAGTCTATGCTTTCCTCTTTTTTCTTCGCTCTTTTGTTGTTTCCATTTGGCTATTGAAAGTAAATTAAAGAGAATTAATAAAAATGAAAATTAATAAAGATAAACACAACTTACTGCTTGTTGATGTTTATTTATTTTATTTTGACATTTGTTCCATTTTAATCTGCCATTTGTTTCATTTCCACAATATACCCAGGGTTGTATTCGGAATATTCTCGAATATCTGGTTGATTATTTAATAATCCAGTCATTGAGTAGGTTATAATTTGTATGAATAATCAACTTAAAATAGGGGTAGATTTCAGAGAAAATCTAGAAAGTGTCTTACAGCCTTATTCCAAGAGGAACTCGTCTTGCTCATACGTCGCGGTCGCTGGACTATACGTTTATTTTACAGCCATTGTTATTTGCCAAAACGTTTGCGCACAAAATACAAATTTCTGTGTTGATGGGAGAAAATGTTATAATTGTGGTTAATTTCAATTAAAAAAAAACCTTAAAAAAATGGTTTTTCTCGTAAAAACAGGTTTTTAAAATATACAATAAGCTTGCCAAATTATATTTAGATTAATATTTGTGTTTTTATCTATTATTTCATTCAAATTGTAGAAAAAAATCTACCGACGTTTTTTTCTTTTTGGAAGTTTCCAACACGAGCAAATTGTAAACAAAGACATTTTCAATTCCTCGCGGAGAATTACGGCCTTATAAACTAAAACGCCACGTAAAGGCAAACGGAAACTGAAACTCAAACTCAACTCCTATAATGTAAGCTTTTCGAGCCGACATTTGCGTGTTCGTATGGCAGACAGGAAGGTGATGCCATATGTGCAATATTTTAAGTGCGTGAAGATAAATTCGTAAATGCGACGATAACTTAGCAAAGATCTGAACATGAATACGAATTTGTATTTTGTACTCATTCCAAAGTAATGGCTTCAATAGTAGCGCTCTTTTGTTCAACGAAATATATATTTTGAGCAGCAAATATACATATTTCAGGGGAATAATATGTATACTTCAAAGATTACGCCTACTTTTGAAAAAATTTTTACATTTGTGGAATTGAGGTGTCTCCGACGGTGAAACTTCTTCCCCAATATTCAGCGATAAGTTTTGTTCTACGAAAAACATAACTTGGCCAAGTGGAATATAAGGTTCGATAACCTACTCCAATACCTTTCAGAATCAGTAAAAACTTTTAGTGCACTCAGAAGGATTTGGCCACCATGATCATTTGAAGTTGGCCTTACCCAGTACAATTTTTCATGATTTTCCAGGGAAAAATTTTGTTCAGCGAATAACATAACTTAGCATTTTTTTTAGTTTTTGAGCCTAGCTAGGGAAAAGTTTCGCGTATGATTTTGTTGTAAAAAAGAACAAATAACATTACATTTTTAAAAATATTATTTTTCCAACAGCTCTTAATTAGTATGGCTGAAGTAAATTTATAGAAAGCATTTAGGCAATTCACAGTTTTCCTCATAAGTCGTCATAAGTCATAAGTTGTCATAACTTAAAACAATTTATGACTGTCGTAAGAAAATTTTTTGTTGTTTTATATGAAAATCTAGGTTAGTACGTTTACAACACTCGCAGGTATGTATTAGGCAAATTTTTAACACTTTATAAAGCGACTGTGAAAAGTTCGAAGTCATAACTTAGTATCTCATAACTTATGAGGGTAAACTGTGAATTGCCTAATTATATTTATGGAAAGCAAGTATTACTATCCACGAAGGGAGAAAAAATAAGAAACGAGTATTAAGAGCTTTTTCCCTAGGTGTGTTGGCGTGACTTAGAGGTGAGAAATCGAGCAACTAACAATCTATGACCTCCCTCACTGTATTCTCAACACATTTGTTTCTCCTGCTTAAGCTACACTCTCTTAAATTTTCCTGAACTAAACCTACAATGGCTGTCGCGTACGTTTGGGGTTTGTCCCTAGCTGTCCTAGAAACAAAAATTATTGTCAATAATCTATCCCTGTCACTATGTTCTGCAGTATTCCTAAATGTTTAAATGTGAAACAAAAATTTACAAATTTATTATTGAGGGCGAGACGAATTAAAAACAATAAAGCGACAAACTTCATTTATTATTATAAGTGAGATGGATCAAACGCAACCAAAGCAGGAACGAGCAAGCAGCTATGCCTTAAAAAAGGCATTACAATGTTAATACAAATATTATCTCTTTGTTTGATTGGTTGCTTTGTCCATGTTCACTTTAAAAACACTTTAATTAACAATTGATCACTTTAAGTATACAAATATTAGATGGGTGCAAAAATCAAACAAAAAACCAGACAAATAGGTATATGGGAGTCTTTATTAATATGGGCAAAAACAAAAAAATAAAAAATTGGAAATAGCTTGAAGTATGTATAAAACGTATTAATAACCGTTGAAATAAGTCCGTATACGAAGTGCTAGTTAGTTAATTAAAGTTTATTAACCATAAAAAGTTCAAATTCAGAAAAATAATTATTAAGAACAAATCTTCGGCGAGCCGATAACCGATCACATTGAGAAACTTCTTCGACTGACTGTCAGTTCGGACAGAGTTGCCAACCGTTCGTTTCACATATGTGTAATTAATACTTAGAGAGAAAGAGAAACTACCCGAAGGCAGCAGAATCGGCTGTCAAAAAGCTCTTCATCCCTTGCCAAGAAGAATCATCAGTTGACTTTAAACTGGAGGGTACGGGGTATTGTTTTCCATAAAAGTTTTGAAATTTTATTGGGTATTTTTAGGAAAGGTATGAGAATGTGATTGTTTTTGTAACAGAAAAATTAATAGGTGATGAGCTATAATAATTCTTATACAGGGTGTTTCGCATAAGAGTGATCAAAAGACTAGGGCGTGTAGGATGGGTCGAGACAAGAAAAAATCGTATGGGAGGGGGGGGGTCAATTTCCCCCCGTTTAGGCGGGAGGGGCCATTTTATAAAAATCCGACTTAACACCGAAAAAAATAATATTAAAAAATAACGGTTAGACCTTATGAATTATTCATAATTCAAAATCATCGCACGAAAATTTTCACGAGATAATACCATTTTTTCAATGAATTGAATTTTTCAACTTATCGAAAGACAATGTTGTCATGCGAACTGGTAGAAGTTGTCTGAAGACACTTATGCTAAAAAATGTCCAACTTTTCAGCTGTCATATTAGTTTGCATTGGGTAACACTAGTAGTACCTTAGGCCAGAAATATAAGTATTAGGTGTACAAATAAGTTTCCTCGGTTTTTTATAAAAAGTTAGGAATTTATTGTGAAGGAACAGTACGTTACGTTTTATTCAAAGTATTTTCCATCATTTGCCACTACTTTTCCCCATCTTTCTGGCAACATTCGGATACCCCGTCGAAAAACTCTTCATCTTTTGACGCTATCCACAAATCTACCCAATTTTTGGTGTCTTCATATGATGTGAAGCGCTGCTCAGACAGACCATGTGCCATCGACCGGAACAGGTGATAATCAGAAGGGGCTAAGTCTGGTGAATACGGCGGGTGGGGTAAAACTTCCCAATTGAGTGTTTCCAAGTATGTTTTTACCGGCGCCGCAACATGTGGACGAGCATTATCGTGTAAAAGAATAATTTTGTCGTGTCTGGAGTAGTAATGGGCGCGTTTTTCCTTAAGTGCCCGACTCAATCTCATCAATTGTGTTCGGTAGAGAGCTCCAGTAATGGTTTCGCTTGGTTTGAGCAATTCATAATACACGACACCAAGCTGATCCCTTCCACTGCGTTCTTTGTCCTTCACGTCAAACTCACCGTTCTTAAACTTTTGAAACCATTGCTGACAACTTTTCTCACTTAAAGCAGCTTCACCATCTTCTAGAAGCAATCGATGCGCCTCAACTGCAGATTTTTTCAAATTAAAGAAGTAAATCAAAAGTTCCCGCAAATGATGCTTATTCGGCACAAAACTTGACATTTTTGCAGGAAAAAAATTACGTGATGCTGATACGGAATCACTAGTACTTTAAGGTTATGGTGTTGCCGGATGGTGAAACTTGGGATATTACGTTTTACATCTGACAATTTCTCCATAACCTTCTGGTGGGGCCATCTTTTGACAAACCGCGGAAACTTATTTGTACACCTAATAGCAATTAGATTGAAACAATACAAGTTAATTATAAAAGTTAATAATTAGACCAACTAAAATATACCAGTAATTTGTTCTTAGAAGTTAGAGAAGAATGAGTAGAGATTAAGGAAAAATAGGAAATGTAGAAGTATAACACCTAGCTCATGTATTCGAATCAAGGAAATGCCCCCTTACCAGACGCATGAATGCATTCTCACCTGCCGTGGTTTTCAGCCTGCAAAGTGTTCCAGAGCCTGGAGTCCAGTTTGTAGTAAATAAGTTCAGCATATGTAATAACAGGGAAAATAAGTGTCAAGACCAGTTTCCTCCGAGTTTCAGTTGGAAGATATTCCGCAGCATAACGCAAGTTACGCATCACACAGTAGGCTTTGCCCACCACTGTATTAATGTGATCAGTGCAAGTTAACGTAGAGTTGACCAAAAAACCAAGATTAGTTGCTTTGGGAACAAATTTGAGTGCCGTATCACCAATAAATAAGGGTGGCAATGTAGAAAAATTTGGAACATTATTAAGTATCGGCATTACAAACAACTCATCTATGGACTCAACCGGGCTCGACAAATACACTTGCACATCATCAGCATAGGCATGTATGTTAACTTTCTGTACAACACTGAACAAATCATTTAAGAACATAGTAAACCGCAAAGGACCCAAAACTGAACCTTGGGGTAATCCTACCTCAACATTCCTAAAGTCGGAAAACGTATTTCCAGCTTTTACTCTTTGAAACCGATCAGATAGAAAAGACCTGATAAGGTTAGTTGCACTAGGTGAGAAGAGAAAATTTTTATTCAGCTTATTACACAGAAGTAAATGGTCAACACTATCGAAAGCCTTAGAAAAGTCTAAGAGGCAGAGAAGCGAAATTTTTCGTTGATCTAAGGCTATTCTGATGTCATCAGTAATCTTCAGCATCGCCGTAGTGCAACTACGTCGGAAACCGCCCAGGTCGGAAACCTGACTGTAGAGGGTTGAGCAAACTGTTATCTGCAATATGACTGTAGATTTTTGTAGCTATAAGAGCTTCAATCACTTTCGATATGACCGACAATATACTTATTGGCCGATAGTCAGCAAGTTCAGAGGCAGTGGACTTCTTAGGTATCGGTAAAACTGTTGCTAATTTCCATAAGGATGGAAAACAATAAGTTGTTAGTACATGATTAATGATCTCCGTAAGTGGTGAAATTATCAGAGGTATTATAATTTTAATAAATTTGATCGGAATTCTGTAAAACCCCACAGCAGATTTGATTGACATAATTTTCTTGACAACATCAACCTCGGAAACGCTAGAAAAATAAAACATTTCTGCGCTAGTCGAATCACAACTAAATGCATCGAGAGAGGTAACATTCTGCCGCTTTGACATAAAGTGTTCATTGAGATCACATGGACTACGTTTGACTGTTGTAGACTTTTGCCTTCCAATTCCAAGATCCTTTAATCTCCTCCAGAGTTGATTGGAAGATAAATTAGGCTTAAATCTAGAAGCAAAAAATCTCTTCTTAGATTTCCTTATCAAGTCGGTAGCAAAGTTGCGTGCTCTTTTGAAAGCAACCCAATTTGGTTCAGATGGATGTCTTTTAAATTTTGAATGAAGTAAATTTTTATGTTGGATTGCCATTTTAACTCGCTCAGAGTACCACGGACAAGAGCCATTGCGAGCAGTGACAGTACGTATAGGTACAAAAGAGTCAAACAGGTATTGGACAGCACTAACAAAGATAGACACCTTTTCATCAATAAAAGGAGCGCTCCACAAGGGGGCCCAATCAATCATTTCACCAACACGAAACAGTTCATCAACATTTAAGGAATTATAGTCAAAGTAAGAAAACGTTAGCGACGAAGACAAAGGACTCAGATTAATGTCAAGTGCTAAAAAGATTAAGTCATGGTCAGATATAAAACTTATTTGTGCAAATAATAATACTAAAGTAGAGTCGGAAACGACGAAGTAGTCAAGTAAGCTAGGTTGCACGTTATTCCCAAAACGAGTCGGAAATGAGTCATTGACAATGGATAGGCCAGTCATGGAAAAGGAATTCCGAATCTTTGTAGAAGTAGAGTCAGTTACCAATAGGTTTATATTGAAATCACCACAGACGATTATGTAATTGAAACTTAGCATATGGTTGTTTAGGGTATTAAAAAAAGGATCAAGAGCACTATTTTTGGTAGGATTATATACACAAGATACAAGTAAACGGGACATGGAGTCAGCAATCGAGACACCCAAATATTCAGCGTCAGAACAGACAGACTTAAATTCGACTCGAGAAGAGTAAACAAACTTAACATAGATAGCTACTCCACCACCCCTTCGTCCAACTCTATCACAGCGGTAGAGATTATAGTTTTTAATACTAAGAAAATAGTCACTAAGGTCAGCAGCAAACCAAGTTTCCGTAATACAGATAACATCCGCGCACGAAATTTCAAATAAGTGTCTAATATAATCTAATTTGTCTCCGTTCAAACTGCGAGCATTAAAATTAATAACATTAAGACCATCATGTTGTTTACATAGTATATCAATCACTGTTTTATGATTACTATCAGCACCAACAGGCACGTTAGACACGCTCAATACGAAGCAGTGGACACAGCAGAGAGAACAAAAGCAAACCAGTCAAGCAAGGTGCGCATTTCACTGAAATTCCATGAATACATGCAACTACGACTGGTGAGAGAGACATTAGAAGAGAGTAAGAAGAAATTACAATCTGATAAAGAAAAGTGGACAGGTAGATAAAGATAAGTGTTCAAACATGAACAGGCGACATCGTCTAATAGTGGCGGGGACCCTTTCTGTAACATAAACAGGCAGCTATGAGATAAGAACATAACCGAAGCAACCAGGATAGACGATAAGCAGTTCAAACATAAACAGGCATCTAATATGACGGCGACCTTTCTCAGATAATAGAATTAGGATAGGATAAACACATATATATTTTAAGCCACAAACAAATGTAAAGATAAGAAAATGTAGATAAGAACTAGCATGTAAGTGTATATAAGGAAAGAAATCTTAAGAATAAAGTTAGTACTGAAAAGTATTCAAAGGTGTTAAGTCATTTAACATTTGGTCCTTCGAGCAATTCTTAGAGTTTTCCCCCACCAGTGGTAAGAGACTCTAAGAAATTTGAACCAGACTTAAAATTTGGTCATTCTAAAAAATAAAACTAAGTTTTCCCCCACCAGCGGTAAGAGACTTAGATTTTATTTAGAAACCGACAAAGAAGTTTTCCAGTCGCTAGAGAGCGAGGAAAGTAAATTGAAAAGCGTTGCCAGAGCTACAATACTGGTAGAGAACAGATCATACAGATCAAAAAAGTGAGCAAAGTGAATTGAAAAGCGTTGCCAGAGCTACAATACTGGTAGAGAATAGATCATACAGAGAAAGTGAGCAAAGTAAAGTGAAAAGCGTTACCAGAGCTACAATACTGGTAGAAAACAGATAATACAGATCTAAGAAAAAGTGAGCAAAGTGAATTGAAAAGCGTTGCCAGAGCTACAATACTGGTAGAGAATAGATCATACAGAGTGAGTGAGCAAAGTGAATTGAAAAGCGTTACCAGAGCTACAATACTGGTAGAAAACAGATAATATAGATTTAAAACAAATAATGAGCAAAATGTCAGCATCACATAAAAAACTAGTTGAGCAGCAAATAGCAATTTGGCAGGAGCTAGAAGCGATCGAGGAAGAAGCAAAAAAGGTTACAACAAGGAAAAAGATTCAGGAATTACAAAAAAATGTAGAGAAGAAATACAAGGTATTTGTAGAAAATGACAAGGCATTATGGAAATTGGGGATATGTGATATTCCCTATTTTAATGAAACATGGAACAAGCAAGTGGAAAAGCTGTATAAAGAGATACAGAATGTATGCGAAGCACCGCAAATTCAAAGCAGATCTGACGAACTCAGAAAAGAAAGCAGTCAAGAAATGCAAACACAGGAAGCACAAAATAAAACGGACCAATGTTCGAATAAAGAAGTTATCGAGAGAACGATGACAATACTAGCAAATTTAAGAGAAGCACTAAAAGAAGCTAACAAAACAAAGAAAGAGAAAGTGGAGTTTTTCAGAGGAAAAATACAGCGATGGAATAACCGACTTCAAGAACAGCTTATGAGGCTTTCATTAGCAGATGAAACGAAACTGCGAGAGGAAAATTTCATCGACGAAGTAGAGATCGATGTGCAAGCATGGTTGGAGGAAACTGAAAGTCATTTGGAAACAGGTGAGACGAAGTTTAACATAGCAGCCAGATATCCACAAGTTGAGTTACACAAATTTGATGGAAAATCAGAAGAATGGAAAATGTTTTCAGAGCTATTTGAAGACATTGTAGACAAAAATGAGGAAATGCCAGTATCCATAAAGCTTGACTACTTGCGCTCTTGTGTGAAGGGCGAGGCACGAATGTCTATATCACACCTATTACAAGGAGCTTCAGCAAATTACAATGAAGCATGGCATACTTTAAAAAGAAGATATGAAAATAAGAGAGTCAATTTTTCAACGCAGATGGAGCGAATTTTGAATTTGCCAAAAATAGACGCAACATCAGCAATTAGTGTAAAAAGTTTATATGACACATCACAGGAATGCATCTATTTAATAAAAAGCTATTTTTCAAAAGAATTAAATGCAGACGAAATATTTGCTTACTTGATTCTACGCAAACTTGATAACGAGGGATTGCAGTTATATGGACAACATGTGAAGAAACCTAGGGAAATACAGAATCTTATCGATGTAACAGAATTTTTGGAGCAATTATATCAGACATTAGAGTCGCAAGGAAAAACAAATTTAAACAACGAATATAGAAGAAATTATACACATCATGCCGAATTAAACAGGGAAGTGCGAAACTGCGAATTTTGTAATAAAACAAAACATCGATTGTACAACTGCCAAAAATTTTTAGATGCAACAGTTGGTAATAGAATAGCATATATTCGAAGCAAGAGACTATGTGAAACATGTTTAAATCATAACCAGAATACTGAATGCTGGTGTAAATCAAAGTGTAGGAAATGTAATGGAATGCACAACACACTTCTGCATATCGACGACTATAAACCGCGAAAATACAATGAGGAAAAACACATAAAAAAGAAGTCAGAAAACATCAATAATAATAAAAATAAATCTATTTTTATGACGCAAAAAGAAACAAACAATAAGATGGTATTACTAGCAACAGCACAGATACAGGGAGTTTCGGTCGATGGTAACCACTGCTTACTGCGTGCATTAATAGACCAAGGATCACAGAGTTCAATGATTTCAGAGGAGGCGGTGCAAATGTTGTCCTTAGCCAAAACGAAGATTAACACGAAATTGACTGGACTATCAGATGCAACCGTAGGAGTTGCCAAAGCCAAAGTATGGTTAGATATTACGCCAAGGTTCTTAAGCAATATCAAGATGAAAGCTCAGCTGCTAGTATTACCTAATTTAATAAAACCAATGCCGGATGATTCGTTCCACTTTGAAATCGACGATTGGAAAAACTACATACTAGCAGATCCAAATCTAAATAAAAGAGATCGCATTGACATTATAATTGGTAGTGATCTCTATTCACAAATTATAGAAGAAGGTGTACGAAAGCACAATAACGTTGTTGGACAAAAAACTATATTCGGCTGGGTGATATCCGGTTCAATACAGAACGTAACATCAAAAAAGAGTTCAACAACAGCAGTAACATCAAGCATAGAAAAATTTTGGGAAACTGAAGAAATACAAGAAGATAACAATGATAGCGTAGAAGGCGACTTATGCATGCAGATGTATATGGACACAACAAAGAGGGATAAAGATGGCAGGTACGTTGTAAGGATACCATTTAAAGAAGGTTTCACATTAGGTGAATCAAAGAAACAGGCTATAGCGCGATTCTTATCGATGGAGAGAAAACAGGATGGAAATATAAAAAGCGAGTACATAAAATTTTTAAGGGAATATGAAAAATTAGGACACATGGTCAAAGTACATAGAAGAGAAGAAGGGAAAGGGAAATATTATTTACCTCATCAGGCAGTGGTTCGAACAGAGAGTCTAACAACGAAAGTCAGGGTAGTATTTGATGCATCTGCAAAAACATCAAATGGATACAGCTTAAACGACATAATGATGATTGGCCCCAGATTACAAAGAAATATTTTTGACATAATTCTTAAGTGGAGATTATGGAAATATGTGCTTACAGCAGACGTGGAGAAATTGTATAGACAGATTAAAGTTGCTGAGGAAGACCAAGATTACCAAAGAATAATTTGGAGAGAACGACCAGACCAGAAGTTGCATGAATATAAGCTAACAACAGTAACATATGGAACAGCAGCAGCCCCCTTTTTAGCAGTAAAAACACTACATCAAATTGCTAATGAGTGCGAGGATCAACTTATTGGAAATATTATAAGGAACGATTTTTACATGGATGACTTGATGACAGGTGCGAACAATAGAGAAGATTGTAGGTTTATCATGGAGAAGATAAGTAACCAATTAGAAGGAGCTGGATTTCAGTTGAGAAAATGGGCATCTAATGATCAGCATCTACTAAGTTTTGTAAAACAGGGCAGCGAGTATGCAGTTCTTCAAATCAATGGTGATGACACAACAAAGACACTTGGCATACAGTGGAATCCAACTGAAGATAATTTTAGGTTTTTAATTAATCTACCCACTATTACCCATACAACGAAAAGAAACATATTAGCACAGATAGCTAAGCTCTTCGATCCAATCGGCTGGTTAGCACCTATCACGGTAAGAGCTAAAATTTTTATACAGAAGCTTTGGCAAGAAGGTTTAGAGTGGGACGAAGAATTGAATGATCAATTAAAAATAGAATGGCATAAATTTCAACAAAGCTTAAAAGAGATAATAGCAATTGAAATTCCTCGATGGCTAAGCGTCTCAGACGAAAACGACTGTTTAGTGCAACTCCATGGATTCTCGGATGCATCAGAAAGAGCATATGGAGCGGTAATATATGTAAAAAGTAGATCAGCAATAAAAATATTAACTGCTAAAACTAAAGTGTCACCTATAAAGAATAAGAAGACGTTACCTAAATTAGAATTATGTGGTATGCATTTATTGGCGAAATTAATGGAAAAGGTAAGAGTATATTTTCCTAAGACAGTGGAAGTATTTTGCTGGAGCGATTCTATGATAGCCTTGTGGTGGATCAAGAATGAGAAAAATAAGGACAAATTTATACGCACTAGAACAACAGAAATAAGAACAAAAATTAAAAATGCCAAATGGTCATATATAAAATCAAATGACAATCCAGCAGATTTAGCTTCACGTGGTGTTTGCCCTTCAGAACTAAAAGATCATGTATTATGGTGGTCTGGCCCAAGCTGGTTAAAGAAGCCTCAGGAGAAATGGCCTCAACAAAAACCTATGGAAGAGATAACGATAACAATTGCTACTAGAACAGAAAATGAAAGAAATCACTTCACTGAAAAGCTGCTGGAAACGGTTTCGGATTTCAAGAAAATTGAAAGGATAGTTGCTTACGTCCTCCGGTTTACACAACAATTGAAAGGTTTACGGTCAGTTTCTAAGAACTTGACTTCCAAAGAACTTTGGGAAGCGAACAAAATTATAGTCAAACAACAGCAAGAACAGCAATTCGGAGAGGAATTACGGAAACTGAGAAGAAAACAGGAAATCCCTTTAAAAAGCAAGCTTATACATTTAAAACCATTTATAGACGAAGAAGGAATCCTTAGAGTAGGTGGAAGATTAAAGTATGCTATGTTGCCAATAGACCAAAAATACCCAATTATTTTGGATAAATGCAGGTTATCAGAATTAATAATTCAACATGCTCATGTGGCTACTCTACATGGTGGAAACACAGTAACAGAAGCGTATATTAAAAGAAGATATTGGATAATAGGCATAAAGAAAGCCTTAAAAAAGTGTTATCATAACTGTGTAGTATGTATTCGGTACAGCCAAAAAGCAGCAGAGCAAGTGATGGGAAATTTACCGAAGTTTAGAACAAATGTGGCATTACCATTCGAGCACACTGGTGTAGACTACGCTGGACCAGTATTAATGCGGTGTTCAAAAGGAAGAGGACAGAAAGCGTTTAAGGGCTACATCGCTGTATTTGTGTGCATGACTACGAAAGCAGTACACCTAGAAGCAGTTAGTGATTTGACGACGGAAGCGTTTCTTGCAACGCTCAGAAGATTTTTTGCAAGACGAGGTAAGAGTTCACACTTATATTCAGATAATGGCTCCAACTTCATAGGAGCAAAACGGCACCTAGATGAAGAATATCAAAATGCTGTAAGAAATAATACATCAGTCGCACAAAAGTTGGCAACAGAAAAAATCGATTGGCATTTTTCCCCACCGGCAAGCCCTCATTTCGGAGGAATATGGGAGGCCGCAGTGAAGTCCATGAAAAATCATTTGAGAAAAGTTATAGGGGAAACAAAGCTCACAACATTTCTTTGTCAGGTGGAAGCAGTATTAAACTCACGTCCATTGGGAACATTGGGAAGTGAAATCGACAGTATTGACATATTAACACCTGGCCACTTTTTAATTGGACGTCCATTACTCGATTGTCCAGAAGATAAAGGATTCCCTGAAAGAATAGGTTCCTTAGACCGTTGGAAATTAATACAGAAACTCAAACGAGACTTTTGGAAAAGATGGAAAGAAGAATATTTAGTTTCATTACAGAAACGAGCAAAATGGAAAACAGAAAAAACTAATCTAGAAAAAGGGCAACTTGTTATTGTAAGAGATGAGAACACACCACCATCAAGATGGCCAATGGCGAAAATCGATGAAGTTCATAAAGGATCCGACGGAAAGGTTAGAGTGGTAACTCTAAAGACATCAAAAGGAACAATGAAACGGCCAATTCAAAAGATATGCCCTCTAGAGAATCAGGTAAAAGAACAAGCGGAGCGGAATGAATCAAGCGTAAATCATATCAGATTAGAACATCGTGGCAACCATAGTGGAGGTATTGCTGGTACTATGTGGATGATGGTAATAATATTATTAATCTCAATGATTGGAGCAAACAAAACTACAGAGAATTCAGTAGAGATACCTGAAGTCCATATAAGTAAGTTGAAGAACAACGCCGCAATTTATTTAGATCCAATAGGAAAAATGAGTACTACTGCATCAAAATGGAGGTTAGTTGTTTACTATAATTTAGACCCATACATAGAAGAAACAATTGCTATAGAGGACTACATCATCAAACTAAAAGAACAATGCTCAAAATTAAGTAATTTTGATGAACAATGCCTTTTGATAACAGCAGGCTTACAGCGAAGGTATGACATGCTTAAAGTAAATAATAGATTATTGATAACAGATAGCAGACAGAAAAGAGCAATATTCAGCAGCATAGGATCATTGTATCATATTCTATTTGGGTTAATGGATGATGATGATCGCGAAAAATTAGAACAAAATATGCGGAACTTACTGGACAACCAACACGATATAGATGGGTTAATTAAGAAGCAAACCTCCTTAGTAGACGCTACAGTGAATATCTTAAAGAAAACAACGGCAGAAGTGAATACCGAGTTTGCAAAAATGAATGATCATATAATGGAGATACATAATATGACTGCACAAAACCATAGATCGTATAAGACGGGAATGACATTTAACTTATTGGCCATGCAGTTAGAAACGATGTTAAGAGACTGTAAAGAAATACAAATGTCAATAATAAACATGCTAATTGACATTAATCACCAACGTGTTAATCCATTCTTAATAAGTCCATTACAGCTACAGGAAGAAATACAGAAAATCAAAATTAAACTGCCTTCAAAATTAAGGCTTCCAGGCGAGGAATCAGAAAACGAACTGCAAGAAGTACTTCGATGGATGACAGCCAAAGGAATTATAATTGGTAAGCGATTGGTAATAGATATAGAGATTCCATTATTGCAGCCGGAAGTATCAGAAGTTTTCCGAATAATTACCTTACCAATACGAAAGGAGGATACAATTATAATTCCACAAATACAATCTGAAGTGCTAATATTTAATGTAGAAAAAGATCATTATTTTCTCATGAATCAAGTACAGCTAAATCAATGCGTAAAAAAGAAACCAAATAATTACGTATGTTATGGTAACTGGCATTGGAAAGCAACAACGGACGGCTCCTGCGAGATCTCACCTTTAAGACCAGCTGAGGTAAACAAATGTATATTCGATCAAGTGAACCAAGAAGATATGTGGGTAAAATTAGGCGCACCGAATGTATGGCTGTTCAAATTATTCAACGCAACATATATCAGCATAATATGTGGACGATCGCACGCAAAGTGGGTAGCGGTGCCAGAACAAGGCATTCTGGAGTTGAAGCAGGGATGTAATGCTAGGTATAAAGGAATATTTTTAGCATCGTCGCAGCAGATCCAGTCAGAGATGCACTACAATCCTGAAAATATTTGGGTTAAGAATATAATGCAAGTGAAGAAAGAAGACATTCGGCTATTTAACTTTACTGCAATCGACAAAAATGATGAGTTAGCTAAGGTACAGAAGAACCTGGATGACTTCAAGCAAAACCACCTTCACCTAAGAGCCTTGGATTTTCATCACCTCAGTGGACATACATCATTAATTTTAGTATGCATAGTAATATTAATATTGTTAGCATATTGCATAAGAGCAGCTATAATTAGGAAGAATATATTAGCACTTTCGCGCGGCCGGCAGAATGTTCAAACATGAACAGGCGACATCGTCTAATAGTGGCGGGGACCCTTTCTGTAACATAAACAGGCAGCTATGAGATAAGAACATAACCGAAGCAACCAGGATAGACGATAAGCAGTTCAAACATAAACAGGCATCTAATATGACGGCGACCTTTCTCAGATAATAGAATTAGGATAGGATAAACATATATATATTTTAAGCCACAAACAAATGTACAGATAAGAAAATGTAGATAAGAACTAGCATGTAAGTGTATATAAGGAAAGAAATCTTAAGAATAAAGTTAGTACTGAAAAGTATTCAAGGGTGTTAAGTCATTTAACAATAAGAGAGAGAACAGTTTATGAGGTAGAAAAAATATAGGGAGAAAATAAGTATATCACAATAATATAGAGTGAGAGTATATAACATAATTAATAATTGAAACAATGCGTATTAAAATTATGACTACTCTTTGACGGCAGCAATGCTATATAGCTTATCCAAATGATCAACAAAGGTTGGAAGACTGCTGGCAGCAGTAACCAAACACTGGCCACTGACGCCACATCTTTGCCTGTGCACGGCTAAACTTTTCAAGGTTAGGTAGCTGATATAGTGACCTTTTGAACTGTATACAACGTTTGTCCAAGTTATGTTTTTTGTTGAACAAAGTGTTTGTTGAAGTGTATGAGAAGGTGCACTGGGTAACCAAACACTGGTGACTGACGCCACATCTTTGCCTGTGCACGGCTAAGCTTTTCAGGGTTAGGTAGCTGATGTAGTGACCTTTCGAACTGTATACAACGTTTGTCCAAGTTATGTTTTTTGTTGAACAAAGTGTTTGTCGAAGTGTATGAGAAGGTGCACTGGGTAACCAAACACTGGTGACTGACGCCACATCTTTGCCTGTGCACGACTAGACTTTTCAGGAATAGGTAGCTGATATAGTGACCTTTTGAACTGTATACAACGTTTGTCCAAGTTATGTTTTTTGTTGAACAAAGTGTTTGTCGAAGTGTATGAGAAGGTGCACTGGGTAACCAAACACTGGTCACTGACGCCACATCTTTGCCTGTGCACGACTAGACTTTTCAGGAATAGGTAGCTGATATAGTGACCTTTTGAACTGTATACAACGTTTGTCCAAGTTATGTTTTTTGTTGAACAAAGTGTTTGTCGAAGTGTATGAGAAGGTGCATTGGGTAACCAAACACTGGCCACTGACGCCACATCTTTGCCTGTGCACGGTTAGACTTTTCAGGAATAGGTAGCTGATATAGTGACCTTTCGAACTGTTTACAACGTTTGTCCAAGTTGTGTTGTTTGTTGAACAAAGTGTTTGTCGAAGTGTATGAGAAGGTGCATTGGGTAACCAAACACTGGCCACTGACGCCACATCTTTGCCTGTGCACGGCTAGACTTTTCAGGAATAGGTAGCTGATATAGTGACCTTTCTAACTGTATACAACGTTTTCCAAGTTATGTTTTTTGTTGAACAAAGTGTTTGTCGAAGTGTATGAGAAGGTGCACTGGGTAACCAAACACTGGCCACTGATGCCACATCTTTGCCTGTGCACGACTAGACTTTTCAAGAATAGGTAGCTGATATAGTGACCTTTTGAACTGTATACAACGTTTGTCCAAGTTATGTTTTTTGTTGAACAAAGTGTTTGTCGAAGTGTATGAGAAGGTGCACTGGGTAACCAAACACTGGTCACTGACGCTACATCCTTGCCTGTGCACGGCTAAACTTTTCAGGGTTAGGTAGCTGATATAGAGACCTTTTGAACTGTATACAACGTTTGTCCAAGTTATGTTTTTGTTGAACAAAGTGTTTGTCGAAGTGTATGAGAAGGTGCATTGGGTAACCAAACACTGGCCACTGACGCCACATCTTTGCCTGTGCACGGCTAGACTTTTCAGGAATAGGTAGCTGATATATTGACCTTTCCAACAATATAGAAACCGTTTTCAGATTATATGTTTTACTAAACGAATAAGTAAATCTGAATGACACCTTACCTTGGCACTGCTAATTATGCACGAATTTAAATTGGTATTTTGGTTTGTGTCTTTGCTAAATTCGCGTCGGATTTACGAATTTAACTTCACGCACTTGCACAAGGAGAGCTACTTTTTGAACGATTGTCTAACGGGCTCTCCAGTGAGACATACTTGTTGCGAAGTGCTCTTTGCTTTCCACCTCTTTCTTCACATGCAGCAGCCTTTTCTTTAATGCCAGACATTTTTCAATAATATTTTATATTATATTTGAAATTATAATTTAAATTTCCAAAGACTTCGAGACAAGTAACACACCATTAACAGCGTTCACTAAGGAAACCAGTAACTTGCTCCAGCTGCACAAAGAACACTTTGAATTTGGACCAAAAAAATAAAGCAATTGCTAGCACTTAAAAACACGTCTAGTCTCCACGCATCACAAACTCAAACCTATTATGTTGCATAGCTGTGAGTACTCAGAAAGAGTTACTGATTAATTGTAGCGCTCTAGTAAAAAAATACTAGAGTGAAAAATTAAATTTTGCCGGCATTTTGGATCGAAGGCGGCGGTATTTTATTTTGCTTCAAGCTTCCGATAGAGATTTGGGTAAAAGTCAACGAGCAATGCTTCCGTAGGAATACTAAGATCATAAAGTCCAATATTAATTCTTTATGATCAGAACATGGGAAAACCATTATGGTGTGGCATTTTTGCATTTGGCTTTTATTAAGCTTTGTATACCAACAGTTTATGGATGTGTGTAAAAAATACTGCTAAACACTGTAATATGTTGTTTGCTAATTTCCAAGAAAATTTTTGAAGGAGCAACGAAGTTACTAAAATCTTTAAGAGAATTGTAATTCTTATGAAATATGAAAAATTCACTAGGAACTTTTAATATATTACTTCGTCTTCTTTTCTCAATATAGCAACACAAATTTCACAGTTAATTTTCGGTATCATTTTGTTTTCGGTATTCATTTTCGTATCTTAAAGCCAAATCGATAATAAATTCCGAACAGTTCTGAAAATCATCATTCAATACGAAAACATAAATTATTTCTTTATTAATATATATTTCAGACTTTTCGTTTCGACTGATTTCTTGATTATTTGTACCAGCTTGTAACGAGGTTTCCCCTCTGTCCTGCCTGGATATACCCGCGGATGCCCAGGGGTCTTCCGCAATAATAACGCAGTTTTGTTTTAGTTTTAATTCTTTGTTTATTGATTTTTATTTATTTGGTTATTCACTATTTCGATAACAAATGTTACTTAAATTTATATTTTTTTATTTCTAAAATCTACTTAAGTTACCCTGTAGGAAAAGAAGGTTATGTATGTATGTTGGTAGTGTATGTATGATGGATTCTAGTGTGTAAGTCAAAACGCAGATTAGTGTGTTTGTTCGCTTTATTTCTAAATTTTCTCCGGTTATTAGTGTTTGGTTAGTGTGACATGAAAATCTATGGCTACTTGATTTCTTGATTTAGGTAAAGATTTGTTCTTTTAAGGTTCCGTTTGGTTCGGGGCCAGTGAAATCTCGGGGGTGTTCGCAGGGGCACGATCGCTTGGAATTTGAGATTGGCAATCGCTCGGCGAGCTCAATGTCAAGATCAAAACCCAATGATCGAGGATACGAGGCTCTGATATTGACGCCCGCTCGGCGAGCTCAACGTCAAGATCGGGAATCAAGGATACACGGTTTCGTTGTCGCTGCGTCGGTAAGCAGCTCAACGTCAAGATTCGGATTCGTGGACGCACGGCTTGGTTATTGACGCCCGCTTGCCAAGCTCAACGTCACGGCCAAAGATCGAGGATACGAGGTTCCGATACTGACGCCCGCTCGGCGAGTTCAACGTCAGGATCAAAAATCAAGGATCAAAGATAGATGGTTTCAGTATTGACGCTCGCTAGGTGCGTTCAATGACCAGATCAAGGACCAAGGATACGAGGCTCCGATATTGACGCCCGCTCGGTGAGCTCAACGTCAAGATCAAGAAACAAGGATCAATGATACAAGGCTCTAGTGGTGGATACGAGGCTCCGATGTTGACGCCCGCTCGGCAAGCTCAACGTCAAGATCAAGAATCAAGGATCAAAGTATTAATAAATATAAAAATGTGCTTACCGCTTGCTGGCTCCCAGAAAAGTGAATCTGTACGGATCGGTGGTTCCTTTTATATCCCAAGGGTAGCGGTACTTGGCTACCTTTTTGTCAGGGTCAACGCTCCTTTTGCGTGGCCTTGACTTAATCCGTTTGTCTCATTTGTTGTAGTAGCGGCTCCAGTTTTTTCCAAGTGTACGTTGTTGTTTTGTTTGCCAAACTTGTGTTTGTTGTTGTCTGTTGTTTGTCGAAGATTTTGACCGCTAATCATCTTGTGGTTCCAGGCTCTCAGTAATCGTCGCTGCACTTTTTATGTATAGTTGTCGCCGATAAGTTTCCGTGTGTGTTGAATGTTGTTGGTATTATTGCAATAATCTGATAATCCTTTGTGTATTTGTTGTAAAATTCTTCTCTGCTGTGGTGTTGTTGTTGTTGGTATCATTGCAATATTCTTCTGCTAATCCCCTTAGTGTATTTGTTGTCAGGGTTCCATGCACTTGTTGTTGTTCTAAAACGAGCTTGTTATTATATATTTGTTCAATGTAAACTTGCCTGTGGTAGTTGGTGTAATTTTCTATGTGTATTATATTATGATGTTTGTCGTTTTCTGTATTCCCGCTTTCGTGCATGTTTTGTTGTTAAAACAGTGGCTATGTACTTCTGTTTGTGTTCTTTTGGAATTCCGGTTTTTTTATTCGGCTATTGTTTTTGTTGTTGATCTCACGGCTATGTGTTTTTGTTCGTGTTATTTGTTTTGCTTCACTCCCAGTTATTTAAGCGTGATGTTCGACGTTGCTTCGTTTATTTTGATGTTCGATGCTGCTTCGTTTGGTTGTGGTTCGATGTTGCTTCGTTTATTTTGATGTTCGATGTTGTTTCGTTTGTGCTGATGTTCGAGGTTGCTTCGTTTGTTTCAGGTTCGATCTTGTTTCGTTTGTTTGGTGTGTTTGCAAATTATTTGCTGTGTTTGCAAATTGTTTCGCTGTGTTTGCAAATTGTTTCGCTGTGTTTGCAAATTGCTTTGCTGTGCTTGCAAATTGCTTTGCAGAATTAATTCCACCTCAAGTTGGGACCGCGCAACTCAAGGTTACTGCATCCCTTGAAAGCGGTTTTTCATGGGGCAGCTCAGGTGGGGTGCAGGCCAGGTTCTACACCCGTGGTTGTAATGAAAATTACATTTTCATTACACTCCCTCCTTCTTTCCGGTGGGGGGAATGATGGTGATCATGGTTGCCGTCTTGGTAACCCTGTAGCCTTCGTGTCGGAACTGGATTCGGTTACGATTCTTCTTTTGGTTTCTCTTCCCGATTGTTCTCTGGCGTATAGCGTCGACGAGGTCTTGGCGGATGTTGAGGGCCCCGCTCCGTGCTTCCAATTCAGCTATGTCGCGAAATTGTACGACTCCGTGCGTGGCACAATCCTCGGTCGCATTGGTGTTCTTGGCTGGTTGCGTGAGGTTGAGCGGATTGACTTCCGTCGTGGCGAATTCGGGCATCGCGACTTCTGGCGGGACCGCCGGTGGTGAGTCAAGTCCGTTGACCTCGGCACAAAGGTCGTCATAGAACGTGCCGGAAATGGGGTCGAAGTAGATCGTTGGGCTAGTCGGGTCCAGGACCTCTGGTGGTTCGGGCTTCGTGGTTTTGGCCTGTTTTCTCGGCACCTCTTCGTCGAATCGCAGGGTTGGAAACTTCCGTATGTTTGCTTGGGTTTCGGCCAACCTTCGGATGGTGACCGCGATCTCCTTCCTCTTGCCTCCTATTTCTGTCTGTGAGAACCATGCCGCACGATTTAGGTGGTGGCTGCGGAAGTCCGGGAACGGGTTCCCTAGGAATTTTTCCGCATAGTGGAGGAGGAATACTCCGCAGTCGCTCCCGTTCCCGTTCCCGAAGTGTGTTGTGAACACGTGTACTTTGGACCTCAGGAGCTCGGCCGTCACTTCGTGGTATATGATCTTCAGGTAGACCTCTACCACCACGTCGTTTAAGAACCGACCGCTCTCCAATCGCCGGTAGTCCTCGGCTCGGACCGGTATTCCGCCACGACCTATGGGGTACGTGACGAGTGGCTCGCCGTTGTCGATGTCGCCGCTCGTCTGCCTTGTCGCAGGTACTTCTGTTCCCTGCTCGCGTTTTCCGGATTCTGTTGAAACGCGGCGAAGAGGGCCGAAGATGGGGGTCTGTACCTCCGCTGGTTCTTTCGTTGCTAGTAGCTCGTCCAGGCGGTCGAACCATTGCTTCGTTTCATTGTGGGTTGTCATTGTTTTGTTGTTGTTGTTGTGGTTTACTTTTGGTTGGTGCTTGCTGTACTTTGATTTCTACGGTGGATAAGGTTTGATTAGCGCTAGAAAGAATTGTTATTATTAGTATGGACAGCACGATCTACAACAACACGTGACATATAAACGTTGGATTGCTATGTTTCGTTCGGTTCGGTGGTTACTGTCGAGTTCGGTTGGTCGTTTACTTGATGATATTCTTTTAGATCCCTTATGTGTGCCGTGCGGTTCTCTGCGTTCTCGATGTTGCTCAATTCTACGATGACGGGTGATGTATATCTTGTTATCCTGTACGGTCCCTCGTACCTTGGTGCTAGTTTCGCGGTGAATTTGTCGACTGCTTTCGACAGGTGGTGAGTTTTAACCAAGACTAGCGCTCCGACCTTAGGATTCCAGTGTCTCCGTCGCAGGTTGTAGTGTTTGGCTTGGTCCTTTGATGCTCTTTCAAGATTTCTCCTCACGATGTCGAAAACTTCTTGCAGTTGATTTCTTTTGTGTGCTGGACTCTGTGGCGCGGTTCCTGTGCCCATGGTGACCTCGTCGAATAAGGTCTTTGGCAGCCGTGGTTCCCGACCCTGGGTGAGGAAAGCTGGGCTGAATCCTGTTGTTTCTGATGTCATGGTGTTGATTGCCAACGAAATCTCTGGAATGAACTCGTCCCACTGTGCTTGCTTGTTGTTGATTACCTGTGCCAAAATTTTCTTGACGTTCCGGTTTGCCCTTTCCGTTGGGTTTTCCTGGGGAGTATAAGGGGCTGTGCATTGTTGCCGGATTCCCAACTCCTGAACAAATCTTTGAAATTGGCTGCTGGTGAACTGAACGCCGTTGTCCGTGATGAGAACTTTTGGAACCCCGTATCTTGCGAGGATTCTTTCTCTGAAGGCTTTCTTGGCTGTCCGTGGTGGCTTGTCGTAGGGGCACTATTTCTGTCCACTTCGAGAATTTGTCGAAGAATACGAGGATCATGGTGTTTCCGTGTTTCGACCGTGGCAGCGGTCCAATGAAGTCGGCGCAGACCATAGACCAGGGCTCGTCGGGTAACTGTGTAAGCATCTTACCTGCGACTTTGTCCTGCACTGGCTTATACCGTTGACACGATTCACAGCATCTCACGTGTTTCCTGATGTCTCGGAACATACCCGGCCAGTAGTACTTGTTGCTTACTCTTGCTACCGTTTTCCTGATTCCTGGATGACCGGCGCTCGGCTCATCATGGTTCTCCTTTAATACTCGAGATCGCAGGTATTTTGGGACACAGAGTTTCCACGCGGCGCAATCCTCGTCGTTCGATTGTCCCGGGATATGTCGGTACAACTGTCCATTCTCGATGGCGTAATCTGCAAATTTTCCCGGATTTTGTTTGATTTCCTTGATTTTAGTTTCGGTCCAACTACATTTTTCCTCGTTTATATCCACCTTGCTGAGTTTCTCTACTGGTTGCCTCGAAAGTGTATCTGCGACCACGTTCCACTTACCTTTCCTGTACTTTACGTCGAGCGTATATTGTTGCAATTCCAGCGCTCATCTTGCTATTCGGCCTGAGGGATTTTCCAAGGAATTTAACCACTTCAGCGAAAGGTGGTCTGTGATGACGCAGAATCTGTAGCCCTCCAGGTATGGTCGCATTTTCCTGATTCCCTATACGATGGCGAGGCACTCCTTCTCAGTTGCCGAGTAGTTCTGTTCGGCTTTATTCAAGTGTCGACTTGCGTATGCAATGACTCGTTCACCATCTTCACCTTCTTGCGTGAGTACTGCACCTAATCCATAGTTGCTTGCGTCCGTTTGTAGTGTGAAGCCTCTGGAAAAGTCGGGACACGCCAGTACTGGTGCCTCTGTAAGTTTCTGCTTCATTACCTCGAACGCTCGCTGTTGTTCTTCGGTCCAGTTCCAGCGTTTACCCTTTTTTAGGAGTTTGGTGAGTGGAATTACCAAGTCGGCGAAGTCTGGCACGAAGCGTCGGTACCATGAGGCTACTCCAAGAAAACGCCGAATTCCTCTTATGTTTGTCGGTGGTGAAAGTTCTCTGATAGCGGCTATTTTGTCTGGATCGGTGTGGATTCTTTGGCGGCTCACGACGTGACCGAGGTATTTCAAGTCTTCTTTGAAAAACTTGCATTTTTCTTTATTTATTTTCAAATTCGCTGCTCGTAGCCGTCGGAATACTTCTCGCAGATTGTCTATATGTTCTTCCAATGTTTTCCCGATCACGATTATATCGTCCAGATACGCGAACGCGTGTGGTTCCATCTCTGGCCCGATGACTTGATCTAATGCCCTTTGGAACGTCGCTGGAGCCGAGTGTAATCCAAACGGCATTACTTTCCATTGGAACAGTCCTCTGCCTGGAACTGTGAAAGCTGTGTACTGCTTGCTCTCGGGATTCATAGGGATCTGCCAATAGCCATTTTTCAGATCGAGACTGCTGATATATTGCGCGTCGCGTAGTCGGTCCAGGATGTGTTGTATCCTCGGAAGTGGGTAAGCATCGGGAGTTGATCGTGCGTTCAGCTGCCGATAATCGATGCATAACCGCCATTTCCCATTCTTCTTCTTTACTAGGACGATCGGTGCACTGTAAGGGCTATGTGAGGGCTCGATGCAGCCCTTTTCCAACAGCTCGTCTACCTCCGCGTTTATCACTGCTTGCATTGCGGGATTCTTGGGATAATACATCTGCTTTATGGGTCTGTCGTCCCTCATCACGATTTCGTGTGTGGCTATCTTCGAGGGTCCTTCCAGTGAGTCGAACTTTTCCAGCTCTTCTTGTAAGAAACTCTCTATCACCGGCGTAGGATTTCGTTGGCTGCTTTCCACTGTCGAGGTGTCTTCTGGTGTCCGATCATCCGCCCCCGTAGTCTTGTCTGCGGCTTCGTTTCCGTGGTTCACCGTGTTCGTCGTCCGGAGTGTAGAGCATCTTGCGTTTTCTTCGTTTGGTGGCTCAGTTACTGGTATACCAAGCGTTATACTCTCACCGCCACAGCTTATCGCGGTACCTACGCTCGTCAGAAAATCGAGGCCAAGAATCACATTGTCGGTAGCGTCTCGGAGTATTAGGAGTGGCATCTCACATTCTTTCGTCCCTAACCGGATTCTCACCTCGATAGCTTCCTTGATTGTCTGTGCGGTGCCGTCTGCCATTTTTACGCCAACGTCCACCTGTATAACTCTTCCCTCGGCCGCGATTTCTCTGGCTACTCGCTCACTTACAAAGCTTCTGGAGGCTCCGGTGTCCAAGATAGCGGTGATGAGTTCTCTACCCAGTACGACTTTGGAGGAAATTCTCTCCTTATTGGCCTCTAGGCATTTTGTGGTGTACGAGGAGTGGTTGGGTTCCCTGGTTCCAGCAGTCCTCGTCTCTGCTGGGCACCCTGCGCGTTTCCCTGTGGTTTTTTGCAGCATTCAATAGTGCGGACACCTTCTTTTCCGCACTCCCAACAGAAGAGCTTTCTAGGGTTGCGGCAATCTCGTTGAAAGTGTCCATTTTCGCCACATTTTCTACACGCTGTCCGGAGGTCTCTTGGGTTCCCGGGTTGGGTGGTGGACATCATCCTATGCGGCTCTGGCTTCTGTCGCCATGGCTCTCGAGGCGCACGTGTGGGTTCTGGTTCTTGCCGAATACTCTCGAACTCTTCGGCCATTGACACTAGTTCTTCCAAAGTCGAAAAATCGTTTCTTCGTATGTACAATAAGTATTCACGTTGGCTATTCCTGTAGATCCGCTGCACTTTCTGTTCCTCAGTGTAATTTGCGTGTCGCATCAGCGTCTGCATCGCCAGCACGTAGTCTTTGAACTTTTCTCTCGCTCCTTGTATTCTTTTCCGGATGTAGTCTCCGAGTTCCTCAAAGTATCTCGTTGATAAGAAGAATCTCAAGAACTCTTTCTTAAATGACTCCCAGGTGGACCAACTCTGATTGTTGTTTCTGAACCAGCACAGGGCCTTTTCCTTGAGCAGCTCCGGCATGGTTCGTGGCAAAAAATCTTTTGGCAGCTCGTAGGCCTCTGTGAGTTCTTCCGCTCTTTCTATGAAGCTGATGGGGTCCTTTCCCCCGTTGTACCTACAAGACCACTTCCGGACTGTGTCCATGACCTCGGGATACCTCAGCGTGCTTCGGATGTCATGCTCTTGCACCCGTGTCGTTGTTTGGCGGGCACTCGCGCCCGTGTACTCTCGCGTTTGTTTCGTAGTTTTCACGTCCGCTACTTCGGTCCCGATATCTTTACTTGGTTTCGGCACCGCCCCTTGTAACCCGGTTGGAGGCGGTCTTAGCCCCGGCGAAACACTCCGACTCCACTTCTCCTCTAACTCGTTTAACCACTCTATCATTTTATCGGTTAATTCTAATGACGTGGCGAACCCGCCGAGTAACTTTCGAAGCTCGTCCACCGTACCGTTAGATTCGACCCCGAACTCCCGTAATATCTCCTGTAAACTTTCTTTCGGCACATTATAAATCCAACTTTTACCCATTTTGACTTAATGTTCTTTTTTCTTCTATATTTCTCTTTTTTTCTTTGGGTACACTGGATCTTTTTTCCCACTCACTCACGTTTCACTGTTTCAGTTCGTTTTTTTTCACCGTTTCTTTAATTTTAATCGCTTTATATTCGCGGTTTCGCTGTGATTCTTCGTTTTCGATATTCTTCCGTAATGTCCAGTTTCACCGTTGGATCTTTTTTTTTTTCCCCGCTGTCACGCACTGGTAATAACTTTGAATTCTAAAGTCTTAAATTTTTTCCCGTGTACGAAAGTCCCTGTACATTATAAATTTTTTCTCGCTCAGTTTCGCTGTCAATTTTTTCCGTTTTCACTTTTTCCCGCAATGTTGAATAACTATATGTTATTCTGTTAAGTTCGAAATTTCACTTGTTATCGAATGTCCCTGTATATTCAAATGTTTTTCTTCGCGCACTTGGATGTTTTCCTTTTTTTTTTTTTGTACTCTGTTAAGTTCAAAATTTCACTTGTTGTTATCGAATGTCCCTGTATAACTAAAATTTTCTTCGCGCACTTGGATGTTTTCCTTTTTTTTTTGTACTCTGTTAAGTTCGAAATTTTTTAAGTCGTGGTTATCGAGTGTTCGGTTTATTTGCGCTTGTTTTTACTGTGTGTTTGTCTATGTTCGCTGTTTCGTTGTTATTTATCACTTGTTCAATGCTCTTTGATGGTTTTGTTTTCTGTTGCTTTTCTAAGGTCCCTGTTCGGGCGCCATTTTGTAACGAGGTTTCCCCTCTGTCCTGCCTGGATATACCCGCGGATGCCCAGGGGTCTTCCGCAATAATAACGCAGTTTTGTTTTAGTTTTAATTCTTTGTTTATTGATTTTTATTTATTTGGTTATTCACTATTTCGATAACAAATGTTACTTAAATTTATATTTTTTTATTTCTAAAATCTACTTAAGTTACCCTGTAGGAAAAGAAGGTTATGTATGTATGTTGGTAGTGTATGTATGATGGATTCTAGTGTGTAAGTCAAAACGCAGATTAGTGTGTTTGTTCGCTTTATTTCTAAATTTTCTCCGGTTATTAGTGTTTGGTTAGTGTGACATGAAAATCTATGGCTACTTGATTTCTTGATTTAGGTAAAGATTTGTTCTTTTAAGGTTCCGTTTGGTTCGGGGCCAGTGAAATCTCGGGGGTGTTCGCAGGGGCACGATCGCTTGGAATTTGAGATTGGCAATCGCTCGGCGAGCTCAATGTCAAGATCAAAACCCAATGATCGAGGATACGAGGCTCTGATATTGACGCCCGCTCGGCGAGCTCAACGTCAAGATCGGGAATCAAGGATACACGGTTTCGTTGTCGCTGCGTCGGTAAGCAGCTCAACGTCAAGATTCGGATTCGTGGACGCACGGCTTGGTTATTGACGCCCGCTTGCCAAGCTCAACGTCACGGCCAAAGATCGAGGATACGAGGTTCCGATACTGACGCCCGCTCGGCGAGTTCAACGTCAGGATCAAAAATCAAGGATCAAAGATAGATGGTTTCAGTATTGACGCTCGCTAGGTGCGTTCAATGACCAGATCAAGGACCAAGGATACGAGGCTCCGATATTGACGCCCGCTCGGTGAGCTCAACGTCAAGATCAAGAAACAAGGATCAATGATACAAGGCTCTAGTGGTGGATACGAGGCTCCGATGTTGACGCCCGCTCGGCAAGCTCAACGTCAAGATCAAGAATCAAGGATCAAAGTATTAATAAATATAAAAATGTGCTTACCGCTTGCTGGCTCCCAGAAAAGTGAATCTGTACGGATCGGTGGTTCCTTTTATATCCCAAGGGTAGCGGTACTTGGCTACCTTTTTGTCAGGGTCAACGCTCCTTTTGCGTGGCCTTGACTTAATCCGCTTATCTCATTTGTTGTAGTAGCGGCTCCAGTTTTTTCCAAGTGTACGTTGTTGTTTTGTTTGCCAAACTTGTGTTTGTTGTTGTCTGTTGTTTGTCGAAGATTTTGACCGCTAATCATCTTGTGGTTCCAGGCTCTCAGTAATCGTCGCTGCACTTTTTATGTATAGTTGTCGCCGATAAGTTTCCGTGTGTGTTAAATGTTGTTGGTATTATTGCAATAATCTGATAATCCTTTGTGTATTTGTTGTAAAATTCTTCTCTGCTGTGGTGTTGTTGTTGTTGGTATCATTGCAATATTCTTCTGCTAATCCCCTTAGTGTATTTGTTGTCAGGGTTCCATGCACTTGTTGTTGTTCTAAAACGAGCTTGTTATTATATATTTGTTCAATGTAAACTTACCTGTGGTAGTTGGTGTAATTTTCTATGTGTATTATATTATGATGTTTGTCGTTTTCTGTATTCCCGCTTTCGTGCATGTTTTGTTGTTAAAACAGTGGCTATGTACTTCTGTTTGTGTTCTTTTGGAATTCCGGTTTTTTTATTCGGCTATTGTTTTTGTTGTTTATCTCACGGCTATGTGTTTTTGTGCGTGTTATTTGTTTTGCTTCACTCCCAGTTATTTAAGCGTGATGTTCGACGTTGTTTCGTTTGTTTGTGGTTCGATGTTGCTTCGATGCTGCTTCGTTTGGTTGTGGTTCGATGTTGCTTCGTTTATTTTGATGTTCGATGTTGTTTCGCTTGTGCTGATGTTCGAGGTTGCTTCGTTTGTTTCAGGTTCGATCTTGTTTCGTTTGTTTTGTGTGTTTGCAAATTGTTTGCTGTGTTTGCAAATTGTTTCGCTGTGTTTGCAAATTGTTTCGCTGTGTTTGCAAATTGCTTTGCTGTGTTTGCAAATTGCTTTGCTGTGTTTGCAAATTGCTTTGCAGAATTAATTCCACCTTAAGTTGGGACCGCGCAACTCAAGGTTACTGCATCCCTTGAAAGCGGTTTTTCATGGGGCAGCTCAGGTGGGGTGCAGGCCAGGTTCTACACCCGTGGTTGTAATAAAAATTACATTTTCATTACAAGCTACATAAGTCCATATTTGACAAAATATTTGAAAGCATTTCAAATGTGGTATCACTCAGCTTCACAATTGCTATGAGAACTCAACTGCACTATATTTGCAAATATTAATATGAAAAATCTTCTAATTGCAATACAGCGTTTAGGGTAAATTTCATTCCATAAAAAAAAAAAAATACGTTTTTCTTTTTGTCAACAAATGATATTTCATTGCGGTATTCCAGGAAGAATTTTATAAAGTCTTCTGTGTCTGTCTTCTTTCTTAAAGCCTTCTGTGTCAATAATAGTTTTAATTGCTGCTTGAACAGTGCTACTAAAAATTTGGGTGGCTAGTTTTACTTTCATTTTTTCGTAAGAGTTCGGAAATATGTGCTGGCTTGTGAGTTTAAGACACATTTTTGTATGAGATTTGCACACCATTTCCCATAGTTCCTTAAATACTTTAAAACTAGCAACTACATTTCGTGTTGTCAGATCACATTGAAGCCAACCATTTCTTAATGATATGATTTGTGGGGAAAATCATATACACATAAAATTTTACTACCATTATACATAAAAAGTTTCTCTAAAGTAGCTCCCAATTCCAAGAAACACTTCCAGTTAGAGGATCCTTGGTCACAAATTACAATTTTAACTATGATGCCAAACTTGATCAAAATTGCTAAATTTCGTAATATTATCTTTTTAGTAAATCGGCAGAAAGTCCATTTTTTAAACAAAGTTTCGCAGTTGGAAAACATTGATTTAATCATAAAAACACATAATTGTTTACCAAACTGGTTCGTTCTTTCAACCCCATTTTCCTCAAATCCATCTATTAAATCTAATTTGGAATTGTATCGCAATTCCCTTCTAATCGCCATTTCATCCATTAGCAGAATCATATTATTCTTTTCGTACTGGTTGAAATCTAAGCACTTCTTTTTTATGAACTCCAAATCGTTATTTTTAAAACCTGGTTGAAGGGAATTTATAGGGGCCCATCAATAAACAGTGGAGATATGTAGCAAATTTAAATGGAATTTATTCTTTAAAAATTGGTGCGTTGACTGTGAGACATAATAAATGTTTTGAGCCAAATCTTTTTTCGAACAACAGCATGGTTTTTTCGCAGGAAGATCCATTAGCTCAAACTTAGCTATTTTTAGTAATTTTTGTATAAATGCAATGGATAATGGTTTGCAAATTGACGTACTTTATACGGATTTTGCCAAAGCCTTCGACAGAGTTAGTCACTCCATTTTATTGCATAAATTAAATGAAATTGGATTTCACTCAATATTTTTGAAATGGATAGAGTCTTATCTATTAAGAAGAAAACTAATTGTAAGAACTGATGGGCATTTTTCTGCCCCTATTGAGGTAAAATCTGGTGTCCCTCAAGAAAACCATTTAGGACCTATTTTGTTCATACTATTTATTAATGACTTACCTGGGATTTTCAAAACTTGTAATTGCCTGATGTACGCTGATGACGTAAAATTATTCATGACCGTTAAAGACCTTTGTGGTTGTACACTGTTTCAGGATGACATAAACTCGCTAATTGCTTGGAGCACCGCAAACAAATTGTGTTTGAATATTTCAAAATGCAATACGCTAACTTATACTCGTAAGCAATTAGCAATTCGGTATGACTACTCCTATGATGGAATAAATCTCTTTCAGAAAGTTTCCTCGATCAAGGATTTAGGAGTTTTATTCGACTGTAGATTTTCTTTCACTTTGCATTATGATTACGTAATATCTAAGTCCAACTCACTTCTTGGTTTCCTAAAGAGAAATTCTACAGAATTTTTGGATATATTTACATTAAAAACTCTTTTTGTGAGCTTGGTAAGATCTCTTCTTGAATTTGGTTGTATCATTTGGAATCCCTCCTATGATTGTCATACTGCGAGATTAGAAAAAATACAGAAGCGTTTTACCAGATTCGCACTGAGACGATTTTACGGCCCTGAAAACATGCCAGCTTATGTTGAGCATTGTCGCTTGTTGGGGCTACATAGTTTAGCCCAAAGAAGAAAGACCCTGGAGGTACTCTTCATTAAAGATATTTTTGATAGCAAAATTGGTGCTCCAGGTCTATTAGAAAGTATAGATTCTTATGTCCCTATGAGAACACTTAGGTGTAGGGATCCTTTTATTGCTAAATTCCACAGAACAAATCTTGGGAAATATGAACCCATCTCAAAATGCTTGTCTGTTTGCAACATGGTATCTAATGCCTTAGATTTCAGTTCAAAAAGATATAAATTTAAGAATGATTTGTTAAAATATTTTGATACACATTAATTGTATATTTAGTTTTTAAGTAATCTGTAAGGGCCACCCAGTAGATGTAAATAAATAATAAATATAAATATAGAATATTGCAGCAGAGATTTGATGCAGCGCCATGGTATTGGCCTTAAAAGCGTTGCTTTGCTTCTGAAACGTTGTTTTTAAAATTTGGTTTCGCTCCTGCAACGCTGCGACAATTTGGAGCTGGCTCGCATTTTATTCTAGGAGCAGGGATATATAATCGTCCGTCGCTTCCTGGATCTTTTCTGCTTTGAAAAGCATGTAGTTGGCGTTGCAGTTTGGGATGAGACCGGTGCCGAAATGCTGGCCACCGCTGTATGCGCTGCAACGTTTTCCGTAATAAATTGGAGTTCCTCATCTTCTAGAGGCTGCACAACAAGTGCAATATTGTCAACTTCCACCACAGATAGAAGAGGAATAGCTGAAATTTCTGAGCTGAGATTTTGAAATTTTGGAATATTTACAAGTATGAAAATGCTTACATGGGGGGTTACGTCCACTTAATGGTTCTGCGAGTGGTTTTCCTGCGAACTCGAAATCGAGGCGGCTTGTCATAGCGGCCGTCGAGTATCTTATTATCTCCACCGTTTCCTTTTCAAAACCGGTGAGATTTATCTCTGTAAACGGTCCTCCTCCAGTTTTCCTCCTACCTAATAATTTTCCAAACCTAATAATTATAAATAATATTATTAATAATAAATATACAAACATAAATACATACATATGTACACCCATGGCCAAAAAAAAGCCGCACCTGGAAAATTCGCAAATTTTTCACTTTGCAGGTAAAAAATGTTGGGAAAGGGTTTGGACTGATAAAAAATTTTCTTTTTACCTGTTAATACATGTATTTTTTTCTATAAAAAGACACACTCTGTCAACAATTGTCCATTAACGTTTGAGAAATTAGATCAGATCCATCCGAAGTCGTTTTTTAGAAGTTTTAAATATGGTATTAAGTGAAGAAGAAAAAGGCCGTATTGTAGCACTGAGTGGAGAAACCTATTCCAATAGAAAAATTTCTAAAATAATTGGTTGTAACGAAAGCACAGTGCGACGTTTTTTAAAAAAATTTCAAGTAACCGGACGCATACAGAGGAAAACCGGAAGTGGGAGACCAAGAATCACTACACCGCGGGAAGATCGATCGTTGGAACGAATGTGCCTTCGAAATCGGTTCCAGGTTGCTAGGGAATTAAGGAGAGACCTTCAGGAAAAGCTGGGAATGCAAATCAGTAGAAGAACTGTCTCCAGACGCCTAAAGAATATGGGTCTTCCAGCTCGCCGACCTGCCAAAAAGCCACTTTTAACAGCGGTTATGAAGAAAAAACGGCTAGAATGGGCAAAGGAGCATAAAGAATGGACGGCTTCTGATTGGAGAAATGTCATATTTTCTGATGAGTCGAAGTTCAATTTGATTGGGCCCGATGGAAAAGCCACAGTTCGAAGGAGATCGAAAGAACGATATTCCGATGAGTGCATTCTTCGAATAGTCAAGCATTCACCTTATGTTTTGGTATGGGGATGCATAACACATTGTGGAGTTGGACAAATTTTATTGCTGGAGGTTCCGTGAATGCAGAAAAGTATAAAAATGTTATCAAAAAAGGCGTGGTTCAACAATCGAGGGGCTGAGCTGCCATGTTGAAAACACACTTTTTTAAGACGCTAGTGCACCTTGCCACCGAGCTCGCTCTGTAAGTAAACCTTTAAGTTTTACCTAAAAATGCATTCTAATGGTCATTGTGCATTCATAGGTAACACAATTAAAAGAAAATCTGGGGATATTATCGATGTCCTGGCCAGGAAATAGCCCACACCTTAATATCATTGAAAATTTCTGGGGAATTTATGCAGCGAAACATTCAAGATATGTCTCCAAAATCCATCCAGGAGTTACAAATTATTATAAAGGAAGTGTGGTACGACGAAAAAACCAAGAACCAGGTAAAAAATCTCTATGATTCAATGTCCAGATGAGTGGAAGCTGTTTTGAAGGCCAAAGGAGGATCAACGAAATACTGAAAAAAAAATTAAAGAAAAAAAATAGAGTATACAGAAAATTCTTCAATTCTAAGAATATTTGAACATAATAAAAATAACAGAAACCAAAAAAAAAAAACATTTTTTATTTTATTACCCTTTTTTAAAAAAAGGTAACAAAAATTAGATCTTAGGTTTTTCCACCTTTTTAGCGGAAATCGAGCTGCCGCCCAACCCCTTTTCTCTTTTCTTAAAAATTTTTTTACAGGTAGAGGCTATAGGGATCAAATAATATAAAAAAAAAATAAAAACTTGCAGGTAGCTTTCCTTTTTTTATTAAATTTTGCATGAGTAATGAAATGCTACTAGTGCGGCTTTTTTTTGGCCATGGGTGTACATATTGAAATTTCGAAGTGGTGAATTTACCTTTATTCTTGGGTTGACATAATGGGAGGGCCGAGAGCATATTTTTATTTTATTATTTCTGTTACAGTTAAATTATATTTAAATATCACATACCTTTTTAATCTACTAGTTTACTTATATATTGTACATATATAAAAAATCACTAAAAAATAGACACGTAATTCCTACCTTTGCACTCAACTGTATTCCAGCGAATGGTTTTTAGCTACCCCTGGATTTGACAGTTCAACGGTACGCATTTGCATTGGTTTTAAGCTATCGAATACACATTTTGGTCGAAACAACGTAGAAGTGTGAAAAATATGGTTGAAAATTGGTATGCAGCGCAATTTACGCTACTGAGTGGAAGCAGCACGGAATTTGCGTTGCTAAGCGAATATAACAAAGCATAACGGAAATTGGGTTTTGTTGCGTTGGTATGGAATAAGGCTGTAAGATCGGATTTTCTCCAAAAATATGCGTTTTTTCGGTAAAATCATACTTTACATAAATGAAAGGACCTACCTTTCTAACGGTATATATTGAGTCTGGGAAAAAGTTCGTGGCGTTTTTTTATTAAAATTCAACTGGTTTTCTTATAGTCTGAAAATGAATGTATTTTAACCAAATATGCTCCATTATTATCTACAGTGTTTCGCCCTCTTCTTCGGGTAAAGCCATGATGCCATCGGTGAAGAACTTCTGTGGTTTCTAGTTGAAAAACTAAATCAAGTGGTTTTCACTGGATTTTTTGAAAACAGCTTAATTCCATTCAGAGAGTTCTGTAGAGATCGGATCAAGTGGGTGCTATGTCTGGACTATATGGTGGATGCATCAAAACTTCCCAATTACTCTCTCGTAATTTTTGACGGGTCATCAAAGAAGTGTGTGATCGCGAGTTGTCATGGTGGAAGACAACACTTTTCCTATTAGTCAATTTTGGTCGTTTTCTTTCAATTGCTTGGTAATCTTTCTAGTTGTTCACAATAGAGTTGAGAATCAATTGTTCGGCCATCGAAATTTGACGCTCTCGATTATCATATGTGACCCATTTCTCATCACCGGTTTGACACATTTAAAAAAAGGCTCGATTTCATTGCGTTTCAGCAGAGATCGCAGATGTTATTATAATTCTATCATGTTTTTCTTGCTCAACCCACGAGGAGCACATATATCGAGCTTCTTATGATAGCCAGCCTTGTGTAGTTGGCTTATTTAGATATAGATGGACCAAAGTTTTGTGGCCACTGCCTAGCTCTATACCAATATCGACACTTTTGATATGCTTATCTCTCAGGACTTTGTCAAGAATTTCATCAGCTTTTCCAGTCATTGGACGACCAGAGCGTATCTCATCTTTAACATTAAAATGACCAGAACGGAAGCGAGAGAAGCACCTTCACCGTAGACAGCACAAATTTTTTCACAAACCTGCGCAACGTTTTTTCTTTTGTCGTAATAATACTGCCAAATATAGCGCAATTTTTCATTATTTTTCTACATTTTCAAATGTAAACTTTCCAACCACTGCACCATTTCGTCGTTTACACACTGACAGTTAAGTTCGTAGTGTCACCTTTCCAATAAGCGTTCAGTTGTATCAATGTTTCCAGACTTTTTCCCAGACCCAATATACCAACCGTATATCGTTCAAATGTCAAAGCGTTATAACTAAAAAGCCGGGTGGCGGGGGAGTTTTGAGATGACTTTGTTATTGTTCGGGTCTGCACCACAGGCTGCAAAAACAACTACACGATTGGCGTTATCGCGAGGATTCCTATTTAAGCCTATTAATATTTTATCGAAAAACTATTACTTTTCAAGAAAAATTAAATTTAAGGTTTTTTATATACATAATTGTTTTTTTCATTCACTAATATTTTACTTAGTAAAATGTATAATTAATCTAAATACTTAACTTAGGTTGGGTCGAGACAAAAAAAAATCGTATGAAAGGCAGGGGTCAATTTCTCCCTGTTTAGTCTGAAGGGGCCATTTTATAAAAATCCGACTTACTCCGACTTATCCTTCCTATGTAAACCAACAAATTGAAAATACCAAAAGCTGTAAATTTTGCTTAATGTGTTGTATTGAATAGCAACAGATCGCATGTTCATACGAACGACCACTACAGCAGCACTTGAGTTCTTAGTGCAAAATAAAAAAAACAAAGTCATTCTTCCGATCCCTTCCTACTCATAAAAAAATACAATTGCTTTAGATCTAGATTGAATATACTTAGATATTCCTAACACTTTTCTCAAATGTGACAATATTTTACTACAAGTATATCAAAGAATAGAACAAAACAAAAAAAAAAAAGTCGAAACTTAATATTTGAAAAACTGACAGACATATTATGTTGAGCAACAAGTATTAGGCGTTTTTGTAGTAAAAAGATACATTTTTTTAAGAACATTTGTAACACACATTTTATTAATCCAAATATTTGCCCCTTCTTTTCACATATCTCTTGCCATTTTTCGAATATAACCATTATTCCTTTCTTGTAGAATTCCGGGGTTTTATCTTCTTAAAACTGACGCAGGTGCTTTTCGCAGTCCTCTTTTGAGTCCAATTGTTAGGACTATATGGTGGATGCATCATAACTTCCCAGCCGAAGTCTCTTTGTTTTTGCTGATTCAACAAAGCTGGCCTAGCGTTGTCTTGATAAAACACAAGACCTTTCCTGTTGATCAATTCCGGCCACTTCTGTCTAAATAGAATCAGTGATTGAATAATATTATCAAAAGACAAGTAGAAAAAGAGCAATCCAACATTTTTGGCGATAAGTTGAGCAACATTTTTCCAGGGTCTAGAGCTCATAAACAAATTTATAATTTAATAGGAAGCTGGAAAAAATCTTCAATGAAAAACCTTTCAATTAACGGTGTCGTTATTGATAATGACGAAGAAGAATTGCAAAAACTGCAGATTCACTTTTCGAATATTTATAAAGGATGTCATCCAAATAGAGACATTTCTTATATTGAGAATTCATTATCCAGCTTTTTCGCCCAAATTTCACCAAACATCTACATTTTTAGTAATAATTTATCAGCACTTAATGAACGCCATCTCCCAAACTTGGCATTTTTGGACGAAGTTATTAGTTATGCTAACAATCTGAATAATAAAAAATCCTCTGGATTAGATAAAATTTTGAATTTCTTACTTAAGAAGTTTCCCCATGAAAGCTTTTGAATATATTTCGATAATAATTGCTTGAGCAATTATATTTTCTTGACTCTTGGAAAATCTCTAAAATTATTCCTATTCCAAAAAGACTAACAACTGAGATAAATAACCTGAGACCAATCTCTTTGTTGTCTAATCTAGGAAAACTTTTCGGAAACATAATCCGGAAAAAAATAGACAACGGTTTAGACTCATCTTATATTCCAAATTTACAGTTTGATTTTAAAAAAGGCCACTCGACAGTTCCAAATGATATATTCCAATATTCCAAAATGATATAGTGTCTAGCTTGCGCAATCGTCGATGCACCATGGCAATTTCCTTAGACATTGAAAAAGCTTCGATTCCTCAATTATTAAATTGTTTGAAAGCCTTTCTAACAATAGAAAATTTTGTGTTAATTTTAATGGTAATCTGTCAAATTTTGGCAAAGTAAGTTGTGGTGTATCTCAAGGTTCTATTTTAGCCCCTCATCTTTACAATATTTTCATGTTTGATTTCCCACATTTTGGGCCAAATTCAACAGGTCTTTTGCATGCTGACGACTCTCTTCTCTATTTTCATCATGAGTCCTCTATATTGGCCTTAAACCAAACTGTTCAACATCTGGCAATAGTTCAACGTTCCTACGAAGACTGGAGAATCAAAATTAATACATTTGCATCAGCCATTTGCATCAGAAATGCTTCAGGAAAATGTAAATCATTTGTTGTTCAGGAAAGCAAACCTTTACGATACTCGTTAAATGGCTCTGAAATCCCATTTAAAAATAGTATAAAATATCTCGGGATTAAGTTTTACAATCTTTTGAAATTTAATAAACACGCGAGAATTGTATTAAAAAAAATCTTATCGAATTTTAGGTGCCTTGTCAAATATTTTATGTAACAGAAATTTACCACGGAAAACCAAACTCTTACTTTACAAAATCTGCATAAGACCTGTAGTCTTACAGCCTTATCACGTATTTTTAAACGCAAACACAAACGCGACTCAAACGCAATGCGTTCCAAATGGTATGATCTAACATTTTCGAGTAGACTGCGTTTGAGTTTTGAGGAGAAACAAAAAGATAAACAAACTTTACGTAGTCTTACAGACTTCCCCTGTTTGCAGGGCAGTTTGTTGAGCAGAATTCTATCAATGAATGTTTTGAAAAAATTGTTTAATTTGCATTAGTTCCTTATTTATTACCTTATTTTTATTAATGTATATTATTAACAGGTTCGTTATTGATAATAAAAAGGTCTTTAATCATTAAATAAAAAGAAACGTATTATTTGTATAAGGCTTTTTTTAGGCTTTTAAGAAAATTTTAGTTGGTACCCTGATTGAAACTCTCATATCTCTGGTTTTCAATAATTGATTTTTATGATTGTAGTCTCACATTAAAGCCTAAGATTAGAAGAAAAACCCCGAAATAAAATATTCCAAAAGTGTCAAAACATATGGATTTTTGACCGCTAAGTTGAAAAACCGGCCACTGTGCGACGCACCCATCTCAATAAAATGTTTATAATTTATCAGTCGATTTGTCACCACTTAAGCAAAATAAAAAAGTCTAGATGCAACTAACCGTTTCAAAGTGAGGACACTTTACAGTGAGGAGATGAGGCCAATAACTGCACTTCAGTTGCATTTACAAAAGTGGGTTCAGACCCTCTCCTCGGTTACCCACGTAGTAGCTTGCCACGTAGTACTGTGAGAATCGCAACGTATAATCACATTCCTTCCTCCTTATGTGTATCTCACCAGCCTCTCCGCCTTCATGGGCGGTGCCGGCTCTAGCGCATCCTATGGTAGATAGGCAAAAACGAGCAGAGGGAAACTATTGCCACTTCCAATTTTAACTAATGTTAGATCCTGCGAACATAAATGGGTCATGAATACCGCTTCCATAGCATGTCTCACCAATACGCATGTTTATTTCCTGGCCTCAACTAGCGGAAAAAATAGGCTAGTCTCTAGAAGAGCGACCCTTACTAATGCCACAGAGTATATAGCTATCTAAAGTATATAGAGTATCTAAAGCTAGCTCATTCTCCGCAAAGTGTGACAGCGAACGCCGCTCTATTGTGGTGAATATTTACCTAACTGACACATCCGCTGTTTATAGGTGCGTGCACATCTCTCGCCCCGGTGTTACATCTCCGAAAGAATGAGTCACCGTCTCAGCGGACTCGGTGTTAGCTTCAGGATAGATCCCTCTGGAATATGACCACAGCTTGGCCAAGACCACAATTGAGTTTCCGCCCGTGGTCTTGATGGCCTTTCCGTCGGGCACCAGATAGTCAGCATGAAATTAATTGTTACTTCGCCGAATTTTTAGATATCCCTTACGTAGCAGCTCTGCCGTTGGAGTGTTGTGAAGATAGTCTCCGTCGCGCCATGAATGACCAACACCATCCTCCTCTCATTCTCATAGCGTAAAGCCTGCCCGAACGCAATATTTTAGTCATAAAAATTATGTCCCCTCTAATTACACAACAAAGAAGGCGGAAAGAAATCTGCCTACTATATTCGAATTTATGGTGTTTCAGGCAAGTGTAGTATTTGCTGTTACTGTATGTTTCAGTTACTGAAATTATTCCGGGAATTATGTCTTGTTTTGCAAGTAAAATAGCTGGGTATTTTATTTCTATTAATTATGCACGCATGTCTAAAATAATGAGTTGGTTTACTAGGACCTCAATTATACCGCAATGGCGTCGACAACAAAAATGCCGACAATATTCAGTAGAATATTTAAAATTTGGTTTTATACCTATACCAAACTGCGTGAAGTTAAATTCGTAATGAACTTAGCACGCACATGAACCACAAAAAGCATTTTTTCAAATCCACCACAGTTCGCTACGTAGTGAACTTTTTATTTTCTTAAAATGTCTACCATAATCTCTGAAAATATATTTTTACTAAATTATTATTTACGGAAATAGTAACTGAAAATATTTTAGGTGAACTCTGAATATTTTTTTTTAAATTTTTGAAAATGCATTATTTTAGTAGTGTGGCTCAGTGGTCAGGATGAAGTGGCTACCTTAGAGGAGGTGTGCATCGATCGGACCTGAACTATTGGATAGGAAACGAAATCAGGTTTTAAGGAATGTAACTGCCATGCTCGTGTGGATTCTCCGAGTATTTTTCCTGATTTTTCGAAAATTCACTATTTCAGAGGTGAGTAAGTGGTCAGGATGAAGTGGGTAGTGGCTACCTTGCAGGAGGTGTGCATCGATCGGACTTCATCTATTGGAAAGGAGATGGAGTCTGGTTTAAAAAAATGTAACTCTAATGCTCGTGTGGATTCTGCGAGTATTTTTACAGATCCTTTCAAGCATCAAGCTCCTTTAAAACTTGATTCCATTAGGCTTAAACACAATCGGAGCAATAGGATACAAGATACATTTTCAACTGTCAAATATACATGGGCTCTTATGGAGATCGAGAAAAAAGTTTGCTTTCCTGTTTGTGGCTCTGGTTTGCATTCTAATTTGTATCTTGTCTTCGGGCTATTTCTAATTTTGACAGCAACAAAATCATTCTTGTTCTTCTCAGGTGTGTTTGTTTACATTCTGTAATGTAAAATTTTACAATTTGCATTGTGGGGGTGTCACACTAACGCCAATTTATTTAAGTTAATATTTAACGTAATTTTTATTATTATTATTATTATTTACATATTTTTGAAATATGAAAATATTCTGCATTCTTATTTAAGAAAAATAACTCAAAATATTTATCAATTCCTGAAAAATACTGGAAAGAAAGGATACGCTTCGTAGAATTATAAATAAAAACCATAAATAAAAATTATAAATAAAAATAATGAAAATATCTTTATTCGTTCTCCTAAAATTGAGTTTTATTTAATTAGTGGGCGGACCACCCCCATTTTTGGTGGTCTGTTTTGGTCAGAGACAGTGGACTTGTCAACAAAATTTCAACCACAAATTCGTTCTACAAGCTGGGAAATTGAGCTATAAGCATGGATGAATTTATATTCGCTATAAAAAGTAAGCGTGGTAATGGTCCGATTTGGCTCATTTTCAATACCAATGAGTTTTTAATAATAGACAATATTGATGAAGATATCTCTATTCGTCCTCTTGTAATCGTGATTTCTACAGGCAGACAGACAGACGGAGGAGGTAATGCTGACCAAGAATACATATATGTATACTTTTGTGTACCCATCACGCCTCCTTTAATGCGTTACAAACGGAAGCACAAAATCATGAAAAATACTCGGAGAATCCACAAGATCATGGCAGTTACATTCCTTAAAACCTGATTCCATTTCTTATCTAATAGTTCGATCGATGCACACCTCCTCCAAGGTAGCCACTAGTCACTTCATCCTGACCACTTACTCACTACTAAAATAGTGAATTTTCAAAAAATAAGGAAAAATACTTGGAGAATCCACACGAGCATGGCAGTTACATTCCTTAAAACCTGATTCCATTTCCTATCCAATAGTTCAGGTCCGTTCGATGCACACCTCCTCCAAGGTAGCCACTAGTCACTTCATCCTGACCACTTACTCACTACTAAAATAGTGAACTTTCAAAAAATACGGAAAAATACTTGGAGAATCCACACGAGCATGGCAGTTACATTCCTTAAAACCTGATTCCATTTCCTATCCAATAGTTCAGGTCCGATCGATGCACACCTCCTCCAAGGTAGCCACTAGTCACTTCATCCTGACCACTTACTCACTACTAAAATAGTGAATTTTCAAAAATCAGGAAAAATACTCGGGGAATCCCCTCGAGCATGGCAGGGTTACATTCCTAAAAAACTGATTCTTTTTCCTATCCAAGAGTTCAGATCCGAGCGATGCACACCTCCTCCAATGTAGCCACTGGCCACTTCATCTTGACCACTTTCTCAGTACTCAAATAGTGAATTTTTAAAAATCAGGAAAAATACTCGCAGAATCCACACGAGCATGGCAGTTACATTCCTTAAAACCTGATTCCATTTCTTATCTAATATTTCGATCGATGCACACCTCCTCCAAGGTAGCCACTAGTCACTTCATCCTGACCACTTACTCACTACTAAAATAGTGAATTTTCAAAAAATAAGGAAAAATACTTGGAGAATCCACACGAGCATGGCAGTTACATTCCTTAAAACCCGATTCTTTTTCCTATCCAATAGTTCAGATCCGAGCGATGCACACCTCCACCAATGTAGCCACTGGCCACTTCATCTTGACCACTTACTCACCTCTTAAAAGGTGAATTTTCAAAAAATCAGGAAAAATACTCGGAGAATCCACAAGATCATGGCAGTTACATTCCTTAAAACCTGATTCCATTTCCTATCCAATAGTTCAGGTCCGATCGATGCACATCTCCTCCAAGGTAGCCACTAGTCACTTCATCCTGACCACTTACTCACCTCTGAAATAGTGAATTTTCAAAAAATCAGGAAAAATACTCGCAGAATCCACACGAGCATGTCAGTTACATTCCTTAAAACCCGATTCTTTTTCCTATCCAATAGTTCAGATCCGAGCGATGCACACCTCCACCAATGTAGCCACTGGCCACTTCATCTTGACCACTTACTCACCTCTTAAAAGGTGAATTTTCAAAAAATCAGGAAAAATACTCGGAGAATCCACAAGATCATGGCAGTTACATTCCTTAAAACCTGATTCCATTTCCTATCCAATAGTTCAGGTCCGATCGATGCACACCTCCTCCAAGGTAGTCACTAGTCACTTCATCCTGACCACTTACTCACTACTAAAATAGTGAATTTTCAAAAATCAGGAAAAATACTCTGGGAATCCCCTCGAGCATGGCAGGGTTACATTCCTAAAAAACTGATTCTTTTTCCTATCCAAGAGTTCAGATCCGAGCGATGCACACCTCCACCAATGTAGCCACTGGCCACTTCATCTTGACCACTTACTCACTACTAAAATAGTGAATTTTCAAAAATCAGGAAAAATACTCGCAAAATCCACACGAGCATGGCAGTTACATTCCTTAAAACCTGATTCCATTTCGTATCCAAGAGTTCAGATCCGAGCGATGCACACCTCCTCCAATGTAGCCACTGGCCACTTCATCTTGACCACTTTCTCAGTACTCAAATAGTGAATTTTTAAAAATCAGGAAAAATACTCGCAGAATCCACACGAGCATGGCAGTTACATTCCTTAAAACCTGATTCCATTTCTTATCTAATAGTTCGATCGATGCACACCTCCTCCAAGGTAGCCACTAGTCACTTCATCCTGACCACTTACTCACTACTAAAATAGTGAATTTTCAAAAAATAAGGAAAAATACTTGGAGAATCCACACGAGCATGGCAGTTACATTCCTTAAAACCTGATTCCATTTCCTATCCAATAGTTCAGGTCCGATCGATGCACATCTCCTCCAAGGTAGCCACTAGTCACTTCATCCTGACCACTTACTCACCTCTGAAATAGTGAATTTTCAAAAAATCAGGAAAAATACTCGCAGAATCCACACGAGCATGTCAGTTACATTCCTTAAAACCCGATTCTTTTTCCTATCCAATAGTTCAGATCCGAGCGATGCACACCTCCACCAATGTAGCCACTGGCCACTTCATCTTGACCACTTACTCACTACTAAAATAGTGAATTTTCAAAAATCAGGAAAAATACTCGCAAAATCCACACGAGCATGGCAGTTACATTCCTTAAAACCTGATTCCATTTCGTATCCAATAGTTCAGGTCCGATCGATGCACACCTCCTCCAAGGTAGCCACCAGTCACTTCATCCTGACCACTTACTCACCTCTGAAATAGTGAATTTTCAAAAAATAAGGAAAAATACTTGGAGAATCCACACGAGCATGGCAGTTACATTCCTTAAAACCTGATTCCATTTCCTATCCAATAGTTCAGGTCCGATCGATGCACATCTCCTCCAAGGTAGCCACTAGTCACTTCATCCTGACCACTTACTCACCTCTGAAATAGTGAATTTTCAAAAAATCAGGAAAAATACTCGCAGAATCCACACGAGCATGTCAGTTACATTCCTTAAAACCCGATTCTTTTTCCTATCCAATAGTTCAGATCCGAGCGATGCACACCTCCACCAATGTAGCCACTGGCCACTTCATCTTGACCACTTACTCACTACTAAAATAGTGAATTTTCAAAAATCAGGAAAAATACTCGCAAAATCCACACGAGCATGGCAGTTACATTCCTTAAAACCTGATTCCATTTCCTATCCAATAGTTCAGGTCCGATCGATGCACACCTCCTCCAAGGTAGTCACTAGTCACTTCATCCTGACCACTTACTCACTACTAAAATAGTGAATTTTCAAAAATCAGGAAAAATACTCTGGGAATCCCCTCGAGCATGGCAGGGTTACATTCCTAAAAAACTGATTCTTTTTCCTATCCAAGAGTTCAGATCCGAGCGATGTACACCTCCTCCACTGGCCACTTCATCTTGACCACTTACTCACTATTCAAATAGTGAATTTTCAAAAATCAGGAAAAATACTCGCAAAATCCACACGAGCATGGCAGTTACATTCCTTAAAACCTGATTCCATTTCGTATCCAATAGTTCAGGTCCGATCGATGCACACCTCCTCCAAGGTAGCCACCAGTCACTTCATCCTGACCACTTACTCACCTCTGAAATAGTGAATTTTCAAAAAATTTGGAAAAATACTCGAAGAATGCACACGAGCATGTCAGTTACATTCCTTAAAACCCGATTCCATTTCCTATCCAATAGTTCAGGTCCGATCGATGCACACCACCTTCAAAGTAGCCACTAGTCACTTCATCCTGACCACTTACTCACTACTAAAATAGTGAATTTTCAAAAATCAGGAAAGATACTCGCAGAATCCACACGAGCATAGCAGTTACATTACTTACAACCTATTTCCATTTCCTATCCAATAGTTCATATCCGAGCGATGCACACCTCTTCCAAGGTAGCCACTGGCAACTTCATCTTGACCACTTCATCTTCACTATTAATAGTGAATTTTCAAAAGTCAGGGAAAATACTCGGAGAATCCACACGAGCATGTCAATTACATTCCTTAAAACCTGATTCCATTTCCTACCCAGTAGTTCAGTTCCGATCGATGCACACCTCCTCCAAGGTATCCACTGGCCACTTCATTCTACACTACTAAAATAGTGCATTTTCAAAAAAAGTATTCAGAGTTCATTTAAAATATTTTTAATTATTATTTCCTTGAATAATAATTTAATAAATATATATTTTCAGTGATTATTGCAGACATTTAGTGGTTTTGGCGTGGCGAGGTTTTGTGGTTCATGTCCGTGCTAAGTTCGCTACGAATTCAACTTTACGCAGTTCCTACACCAATGAACGAAAAAAAACCATTGTATCTTCTTTGTGAGAAAACTTTCATGCCATGAAACCGGCAAAATTAAACGATCACCTCTAGAGGATTACATTTGGATAAAAGAAGTAAAAAAATGAATTTATTTTACAAAACTTGCGCGTCTCCGGACGTTTTCCCCACTGGATCTAGAGGTTTCCAGGAGATATCCGGCGTAGACTGACTCTTCGGTGTATTGTATCATAGAATCTCACAGCATATTAATAATCATAAGTGTAACGAATTTGAATTTAAAAAATAAAGTTGTATTGTTAGAAAATCCTAGAATCTATAAATTTCTGTGGCGGACCGTGGACTAGTTGGCGAGCTAACCCGCGTACAAATCCGGAGAATCGGGTAACTTCGTTACAGTGGTGCCCGAACAGGAACCCTTTTAAATACAACTACGTTCGTGCCTAAGATACTTGGATTTACACTAGGCAAGCAAGATGAACTGTCATGGATATATACGCTACGCAAGGATATATTGTTAACATACATGAATGAATTTGGCTTAGCGGGGGAAGGAACCGTAGAGGCTCTCCGAAAGTGGTTTGCGGACTTCGCATCGGCAGAAGAAGTAAAGTCATAGTTCTCAGCAAGCCTTCGAAGCATGATGTCGGAGCTACTCTGCGCTAAATACTCAAATAATTTTTCTAAGTCTATCGCTGTCTGTTGCAATCTTTGCAAAAAGTCGTTTCACGCGAATTGTAATGGCATTTCTTCAGATGCTTAAAATTTGTGCAAGGATTTAAAAAATATAGTATTTAATTGCGACAAGTGTCTATCCATTTCCACAAATTTAATTTCGGATTTCTCAACTCTTTCAAAAGAAGTAAATAAAATTAACGGCTTATTTGCGAAATTTGCAAAGAGCCTTGATATACATAAATTGTCTCGTTGATGTGAGCGATACTGCTGCTGCTTCCAAGTCGAAGAACGGTTCTTCAAGCTCTGACGTTTTTGTGGCTAGTATGCCTGCTGAGCAACTCTCTGCTGAATCAAGTTCGCTCTCTTCGTTGGCAGTTGTCGAATGCGATGACCCAGTAGGAACTGCTGAATGTATTGATACAATACCTGTTACTGGCTCTCCTGCGGCGTCGGCATCTCATTGTACTGTTGTGGAGATAAGTGATGGAGAAGCTAATTCTTCCATTTCCATTTCTTCGTTTCCATTATGCAGTGACTGGATAACAATACGGAAAAAATCTAAAAAATCAGCCAAAAAATTTGAAAATCATTCGGATTTAGTGGTTGGCCAAAATGATGCTGTGGGCTTGGAAGTTGTGGAAAGGAAAAAATGGATACATATTTCCTACTTCAAACCCTCAATATCAGCTGATGATTTGATCAATTATTATTATGTTGAGAAGCATGCTAAAATAAACAAAAGTCACATTGCTTGCTTTCAACTTGTGAAGAAGGACGTGAACTCTAATGACTTGAAGAAGGTTAGTTTTAAAGTTGGAGTTACACTATCACTACTTGATCAGCTTTTGGACCCGTCAGTTTGGCAAGCTGGAGTGCGATTGAAGCCCTTTCGTTTTTTTCGGAGAGAAGTGACCACCCAGCTCACCACTTAACTGATGAGCCTTGCACTGCGACTAGTAGTTCATCTCAGTCTGCTCGAATTTATTTTCAGAACGTGGGTGGGCTTCGTACGAAGAACTGCCAGTTTTATAAGCATCCTGCTCACATGACTATGAGATTGTGGCGCTAGTCGAAACATGGTTGACGTCCCACTTTTCATCCGGTGAACTATTTGACTCACATTACGAAGTTTATCGCAAGGATCGTGTATTGAGTCCTAATGTTTCGAGAGGAGGCGGTCACTTGCTTGCTGTCTCAGCGGAGTTTGTAAGCAGATATGTACAACTTCCTCGATGTGACGACTCTATTAAGCAGATTTGCGTGGCTGTATCTCTTGGAAATAATTCTTTACTTAGCAAGAATGAATTAATTATTTTTATACCCTACACCTTAAGGTTAAGGGTATATTCACTTTGTCACGAAATGTGTAACGCGTAGAAATAGAGACGATAGGTATAGAAAAGTATATATATTCTTGATCAGCGTGACCTCCTGAGTCGATTTAGCCATGTCCGTCCGTCTGTCTGTCTGTTGAAATCACGATCACAGGAGAACCGGTAAAGATATCGTGATGAAATTTTGCAGAAATATTGTTTCTTGTGGTGTGCAGGTTGGTATTGAAAATGGGCAAAATCGGTCCACGACCACGCCTATTCTTTAGTAAAAATGTGATATCAGCGTTCGTTTTTGAGTTATGACAACAAAATTTCATTCCTGAGTATAGAGTAGCATTACCCGTTAATAACCCAAATATGGGCGTGATCCGCCCAATTTTAGGTTACACAGGCAAAAGATGGTTATATTGTAAAATATATAAACTTCCTAAATAAAACTTTAGATAACAACTTGTTTACCAAAGAAACATTATTACATCAAAACTGGGTGCGGTCCGCCTACTTTTACACTACTTATGTATCAGAATAGCTCATGAAAACAAGTTTATTACCACGGATATAAAGTTTAAATTTGAACACAATAATAAAACAACTAAACTAGTTATTTTGTTTTATAAAAGGTAATGACCACGCCTCCTATTTATACATAGGCGTAGCTAGGTCTCATGGAGCCCGGGACGGTTAATCAACTTGCAGCCCCAAAAATTCCTAGAATTTCACAATTGCCACCCCCGACATCGTTCTGCCCAGAGTGGATCGCCACCCCCGCCCCCCCCTTACTACGCAACTGTATGTGATTAAATGTGATTATAAGGTAGCTTTCCTTATAGCCACATATTTTCTCTAGTTTTATTTTTTTTTTAATTTTTTCAAAACTTTTAGGTGTAGGGTATCTAAGATTCGGCCAGGCCGAATATAACTTTCTTACTGGTTTTAAGTTATATCCCTCCAGCTAGTAGCCTGGATCTATACAATCACCATATTTTTAATATTGGGTCTATTGTCAATTCATTGAGCAACCATCAAACACCTATTGTACTTGGTGACTTCAATCTTAGCTCCATTAATTGGAATTTTTGTTCTTACGAATATTCTTTACGGCCTTTTAATGTGAAAAGTTACACTGAATCGGGTTTTTGTGACTCGCGTTATTCGTTGAATTTGTTTCAGATCAATAATGTGATGAATGATATATCCAGAATTTTAGATTTAGTTTTCATTAGAAATGACTATAAGTACAAATTATCGGAATGCGATCTGCCATTGGCCAATCTGCTCACTATGATTTTGAAAATGCAAATTTTGAATATCTCAATGAATTTTTCTGTTCGATCAATTTGAGGATAGTTCTTTTTTCAAGGGATTTGTTTGGCATGTATTCAGCATTTAAGAGCGTGCTAAATGAAGGTATTCATGTGCCGACGCTACAAACATCCTTGGTATAATCGAAGACTTATTAATTTAAGAAACCTGAGGAATAAAGCTCATCTAATGTTTAAAAAAACCAATACGGCTGTTGCCAAGAACAATTTTATTGTGCGTAGGCGAGAATACGAATTTCTGTCTAACTTTCTTTATAAGAAATATCTTTGCTATATTGAGAGTAGTATTAATAAATGACTTGCCGAATGCTTTTTCTTTCTGCAGAAGCCTTTTATATGCTGACGACCTAATAATTTTTCTGCCAGTTAAGACTATTAAAAGGATCGCATTGATTTCCAAAAAGACATTAACTCACTTATTAATTGGTGCGAATGTAACCATCTTAATATAAATTTTGACAAATGCAAAGTCTTAACTTTCGGCCGGCGTAAAAACCCGATTAAATTTGATTACACCCACGATTCTAGTCTTGTTTACCTTTCAGAGAATCTGCCAATGTAAAGACCTAGGTATATATTTTGATGACGACTTTTCTTTTAGTACCCATATGGATTACATGATTTCTAAAGCCAACTCACTATTGGGTTTTGTGAAGCGAAACAATAGTGAAATGGGAAAACATGCTCAATTATGAGGATAGATGTCGCCTGCTGAATCTTCAGAATCTCTCTATAAGGCGTAAGCTAATCAATATTTTATTTGTCAAAGATATAATCGATTGTAATAGCAAATGTTCAGAATTGCTGGCTATTATTCCGTTCCGTGTTCCTGCTCGCCAACTTAGAGATCCATTATTATTCCATACTGAAATTCATAGAACTAATTATGGGTGCAAGGAGCCCATTTCCAGGTGTTTAACGCACTGTAATAGCGTTGCTAGCCTTGTTGAATTTGGTATGGTAAGGTATAGATTCAGGTTACAGCTGGAGAGAATTTTATATAGTACTTAAATAAATTTATATTATGTTTGAATGTAATCTGTAAGGGTTTGCCCGGTAGATTGGAAAAATAAATAAATAAATAAAATAAATAAAATAAATAAATAAATTTAAAAGAGTTAACCTCTAGTATACAGACACGTCTCAGTGATCTGGAGGAATTACACCGGCCAGGAAGTGGGAAAGCTGGCACGCACAGGATGCAGCAACAACGTCAATCGCAGCCGCGGAGATGACATCGGCTGGACAACAAAGTATGTCACATCAGGTTAGCCCACCACACGTAGGTTATTTTTACTGGCAACCTACAGACAGTTCCACGAGAAATTACATGGCCACGCTCGACCGAATAAAAAAGTGGGGTGTTAGCTACGACAGTGTCCAAGACCCACTGATATTCGTGGAGCGAATAGAGGAACTAGCTGAGGTGTAGAATGTGGATTTGAACTGCCTCCCCATAGCAATGCCTGAGGTGTTGCGGCAACAGGGCGGACAGTGGTTCCGGTGCAATAATAAAAGATGGACGACATGGGCCGCATTCAAACGGACTTCCTACAGTTTTTCCTGCCGCCCCGCTTCTTCCAGCGACTGGACGACGAGATATGATAGCGGCAACAAGTATCACAAGAGACCTTTAGGGATAATGTAGTGGCATTACAAAGCCTAATGCATCACTCAGACTTGACCGAGAACGAGCGTCTCGAGCTCATTTACCACAACAGTAATCCTGCGCTACGATTTTACGTAAAGCGGAGCGAGTTTAACACCCTGGAGGAGTTGGTAAATCTGGCCAGCGATTGGGAGAACTTGAAATCAGACAAACAGACACCAACTCGACACCCACGTACGGCGGATCCTAATCGTTCGAAGGGGAATAACCGAACCGAGGAATGTCATCGCCAAATAGTTGACGAGGAGGGTACTCGCGTAGAAAACCCAAACACAGCATGTAGAAGATGCGGACAACAGGGCTACTTCGCACGCGACTGCCAGGTGGAACAACTTATTTTCTGTTGGAAGTGTGGCCGCAAAGGCAAGAGAACCAAAGAGTGTTGCCGTATACGGTCGGGAAACGGACCAAGCCGACAACCTAATCGAGGGGAGGTAAAACGAGAAGGCCCTCACGCCTCGGTAACCAGCAGAAGGCTTCCAACAGATGGGCAGCGCGTCGTGGCTGCAGTAACGATTAGTGGCAAACGCATTGAGGCCACCTTGGACAAGGAGCTACTAGGAGCTTCATAAGTAACCAGACTGTCCGGAAGTTGTGCGGGGCGTGTGAGTTGGAAAAGATGGAGACTCGAATCTGCTTGGCAAATGGCGATCCTTACATCATTACGGAGTGTTTCACGACAATGGTGCAGCTGAGAGACAAGGGCTGTGAAATCACCTTTCTGATTTTACCGGAGGTCGTGGACGAGCTGATCCTAGAGTTCCACTTTTTAGCTCATATGGGAACGAGTATCCAGTGCGGTGATTTCTCCACAGAAATCACTGAGCCATGCAACAGCTGCTGTCGTATTAGGTGTCCTCGTGTGAAAGAGGCAGTCACCAAGCAAGAGCAGGCTGACGCACTTTCTGGCCAATAGAAGAAGTCCACGCCAGAGCCAAACGAAGTCCTGAAAATTCGTGATGGAAAAAAAGGTTTGCAGAACTACAAGGAAAACTTCAAGAATATCTTAACTACCGGATCGAGAACGGGAAACTATACAGGCAGACTCCTAGGGTATTCGACAATGACGAACCCGGCCGCTGGAAGTTATATGTCCCCGAAATCTTGCTTGCGGAAGTAATCATGGGATACCACGACGCACCAACGGCCGGACATATAGGGGTACGAAAAATGATTGCTCGGGTGGCTCCACTGGCCAGGGATGTATCGCCAGATGAGCAGATACGTACGTCGTTGCAAAGACTGTCAGTGTTACAAGGCGTTCACCATAGAAAAAGAGAACATGCGACAAGAGGCATCGATGCAAGCAAAGCGCTATAATGTACGTCGGCGAAAATGGAAGCCAGGCATCGGCCAACAGGTCTTGCTTAAGCAACATCTACTCTCCAAGGCAGTAGATCGCGGCGAAACTGATCCCTGGAGAAAAGGGTCTACTAACAGCCCATGTCGCAGAGCTAAAACCATTTCACTCGTCCGAAGGTGACGAAGATCCCTTAGAAGCCAACCCCAGTACAACTACTGCCGTTAAAGTAAAACTCTTCCATGCAAGCACCGGGGACGACGACCATAACCGTTCAAACAGTACCAACCGCAATCACCGCCGCCCAGCAGACAGCAATGGTAATTCCAGCCATCGTAGCCACAAACGTAACCGCTGCAATACCAACCGCACAGTGTTCGACAACAACAGCCTTACGGCATCCGCCGAAGAGAACGACACTACACCGCAGAGTCGCCAATTAACAACGAACCGGCATCCGAGTGAGATACAGGCAGACAGCAACCCCATACATGTCACACGGCATGGAGAGGTCTCCTTCCTTCCTTCCCCCCAAGTAAGAAGGAATTTTGTGGAAAATTCCTGCATACATATGTACATGCATGCAACGTATACCCAGAGATTAAACAAACGAGTGTAAAACACATGAGAGTACCCAAGCACGAGAGGAACACATGAGGGTAAATAAACGAGTAAAACATATGAGAGTAACCAACGAGAGTAAAACACATGGGTAGCGATTGACGAAGAGATGCTCACGCACACGAGGAATGGAACGGTGAGAATGAACCGAGGTTAGCTGCCGAAGCAGAATGGAAGCCACGACCACTTGGTGATAGACTACAGAACGAATCAGACCTGCGCGCTCTCCAAATTTTCATCACAGGTAACAAAAGCGGTGTGAACAAGAAAACAAGACCAAAACTTCGACATTAGTGAGTACAAATATTTTGCTATTTTTCTTAAAAACCAGTGAAAAGCGTATTAACGCCGCGCAAGTGTAATATATATATTATCGACTATACTGACATTGCGTGGTTATCTCCGGGTGTCAGGGATTGTAGTCGGCGTGTGGTTATCCCCGGCCGCTCGAACATACACATACGATGTACAGTTTGACAGGATGACGGCGAATACACGAGGGCTCATACAGACGAGACTACCGCACAAACTCAGTCACCAAGGTAACAGCACGGCTCATCTCCGGACGTTTTCCCTACCGGATCTAGAGGTTTCCAGGAGTTATCCGGCGTAGACTGACTCTTCGGTGTATTGTATCGTAGAATCTCACAGCATATTAATAATCATAAGTGTAACGCATTTGAATTTAAGAAATAAAGTTGTATTGTTAGAAAATCCCAGAATCTATAAATTTCTGTGGCGGACCGTGGACTAGCCGGCCAGCTAACCTTCGTACAAATTCGGAGAACCGGGTAACTTCGTTACAATCTGTTCCAAAGTATTAAATGAAGAGAAATCTTCCTAACTTATTAATTGATTTGTTGGATTTTTATAAGTATTTTATGAATAAATATCGAATTACTTACTTAATCTCATAAATTGTTAATTAATTAATTTTAATTTTTCCAGATACATGGCTATCAAAAATTAAAACTGATATTGCGTCTAATTGGCGGCTTAAAATGAGTAATCTGAAAAAAGTTATTGAGGGTGTATATGACTATTATAGCGAGGTTTTGAACTATTCTTTGTTAAACTTCCCACGTCCTGATGCAATGCGTATAGCGGAGAGGTCTGATACTGTTGAGTTGGAGCATCTTCTTGAGCTGATTCTAGGATGCGCTGTAAATTGTAATGAAAAACAAAATTACATTAAACAAATTATGAACCTAGAAGAAACGGTGCAACAGAATATAATGAAAGCCTTACAAAAACTGGAGTCTACATGGCAGGGTATTTCGTTGGTCTACAGCCCTATAAATACCACTCACTTCGACATTAAATTACTACAGGAAGAAAGGGACACTTTTGCACAAAAATACTTTGATGCTGAAAAAATGGTAATCGTAAGTTCTTCGGTCGAGGAATTTTAAATTTATGTTTGGTATTCAGATTCATCTCTTACTGGAAGAAAAATCAAACTTGCAACAAGAGCTATCAAAAATACAAAATGACGTAGAAAGAATGGAAGCTGTTTCTGTTATAGGAGACGATGGAGTCTCTTTGGGTCCTATTCAGATTGGCTCTGTTCGTTACAATGACTTACGCTATCATATGCATCGCTTGAAAGAGGAGCTATTACAATCTGAAACTTCTCGGGAAGATCTAAAAATTAAAATTCATCAACAAGAAAAAGATATGATCACAATGCAGCAACGCATTGATGAACTCACGGTATTTGTATACTATGACAATATTTTAAAATGTATTAAATAAGCTTAACCTGCATTATATTGCGATTAATAACATAGTTAACAAAATATTTAAAATTTAAATGGTTTTACAGTCTTATTTATAAAAAAAAAACAAAACAGGAGAACTACAAACCTTTTGTTATAGTTTTACTAGAGTAACCCTGCCCGCGTTGCTGGACAATACAATAACATACGTTTACGTCTTTGTATTAAAAATTAAATTTTCTAGAAAGAATAGACATTTTCTTGCAAAAGAAGTGCAAAATAATATAAATTTTTTAAAGTGAAAACATCAAAAAGGAAAAAATTTATTGCAGAGCTTGGTGGTAAACGACATTTTTAGTATTGCCATTTTCACAAAGACGACGGCTTCCCAACACGTGAACATGCAACATACAGTTGACCGTATGAAAATACAGGAAATTCTAAATTTATTCCGCAAACTTGCAACGACTGGCCTTGAGCTTTATTAATAGTCATTGCAAAATCCAAACGAACGGGAAACTGTAATCGTTGAAATTGAAATGGCATATCATTGGGATGCGTGGTATTAAAACATCTTCGCCTTTGAATTTCCTATTTAAAATTGTTGCTTCAATTACATAATTCATTAATTTTTTGACCGCAAGTCTTCCATTCCGTTGTATAATTTTGGTGGATTTTTATTACGATCCGATTATACGAAATCCGATTTTCAATTGTAATTTTAAGTGAAAGATTACAAATCAATAATTAAAAAATATCAATGCTCGCACTTTAAAATTAAATGACAATCAATAAACACACAGAAATTAAATAAGTCAAATGACGCGAGCAAGCAGAGCCTTATACCGACAAAATGCAATTCGCATAAGAAAAAAAATACATTTTATATAGGGAAAAGACACCATTATAAAAGTGCGTGTATAACGTATATTCGTAGAAATTTTTCGATGTTTTTTTTTATAAACCATCAGTGAAAGTAGACCTTTCCAACGCATGTACTCGTTTGAAAATCTGTTGAGTGGTTCTCGAGTTATAAAATCACGAACATAGGACAACTTATTTTTATATATACAGGGTGTTTCGCATAAGGGTGTTCAAAAGACTAGGGCGTGTAGGATGGGTCGAGACAAGAAAAAAATCGTATGGGAGGGGGGGGTCAATTTCCTCCCGTTTAGGCGGGAGTGGACATTTTATAAAAATCCGACTTAATACCGAAAAAAATAATATTAAAAAATAATGGTTAGACCTAGATAACTTTTGCTTGCTGATTTTCAAAGCCAAATATCCGCTTCTTAATATCCTTTTTAAATTAGGTTCCTATGTCAAACAGGTTTTGATAAATTTAATGACAAAGTTAAAAGTTGGAAAAAAAAATTCCGAAAAAAAATGTTTGGTCGTAATTTTTAAAAAAAATTACGGTATTAAAGATAAAAATTTTTCCGACCATAAAATTCTCTAATGAATTCTAGAGAGAATGCTTCAAACCGGAAGGATTTATGTTTTGTAGTTTGCGAGAAAAATAAAAATTACGAAGCATACTTTCCTTTCAATCACCAATTTTTTGGCTACTTGTGTTTTATTACTGGTGCAAAAATATGGAAAAAGGAAGGAGTTTAGTTCGTAATTTCCACTTTTCTCGGAAACTACAAAGCATAGATCCTTCCAGTTTGAAGCATTCTCTCTAGAATTGATTAGAGAATTTTATGGTTGGAAAAAAATTTATACTTAATACCGTAATTTTTAAAAAAAATTGCGACCAAATATTTTTTTTTCGGAATTTTTTTTCCAAATTTTAACTTTGACATTAATTTTCTCAGAAACTGTTTGACATAGGAACCTTATTTAAAAAGGATATTAAGAAGTGGATATTTGGCTTTGAAAATCAGCAAGCAAAAGTTATCTAGGTCTAACCATTATTTTTTAATATTATTTTTTTCGGTATTAAGTCGGATTTTTATAAAATGTCCCCTCCCGCCTAAACGGGGGGAAATTGATCCCCCCTCCCATACGATTTTTTTCTTGTCTCGACCTAGTTCTTGTTCTCTTTCTTAGTTTTCTTGTTCTCATCCTACACGCCCTAGTCTTTTGAACACCCTTATGCGAAACACCCTGTATAGATAGTCTTATTTATATAAAACCAGTAAGAAAGCTATATTCGGCCTGGCCGAATCTTAGATACCCTACATCTTAAAAGTTTGTAGGAATTTTTAGGAATTAAGGTTTTATACCTTAAATTGATTCTATATTTATATGTCTTATATTCGTTTTATTTGCTCGTTTACAAATCCGAACCAAGAATATTTATACAAAATTTCATATTAAGTGATAACATATCACAAAATTACAGACTATAAGGTTTGTATATTATATATAAGGATTTATGTAGGACGGTTGTGCCATATTACTTTTCCGTCCATGTAACCTAAAAGTATGCGCGCCACACCCATTTTTTGTAGTTTTATTATTGTGTTCAAATTTAAACTTTATTTCCGTCGTAATAAATTTGTTTTCATGAGCTATACTGTATAAGCACTGTAAAAGTGGGCGGACCGCGCCCAGTTTTGCTCTAGTAATGTTTTATTAGAAAAGATGTTGTTATGAAAACTTTGATTCAGGAAGATTACATATTTAACAATATAACCATTTAAGACCCTCTTTTTGTATAACCTAAAAGTGGGCGGATCACGCCCATATTTGGCATATCAACGAATGAAGTTACTCTATACCCAGAAATGATTCACATTTTTACTAAAAAATAGGCGTGGTCTTGGACCGATTTTGCCCATTTTCTATACCAGCCTGCACACCCTAAGAAAGAATATTTCTGTAAAATTTCATCACGATATCTTCACCGGTTCTCCTGTGATAGTGATTTCAACAGACAGACAGACAGACGGACGGACATGGCTAAATTGACTCAGGAGGCGACGCTGATCAAGAATATATATACTTTTCTATACCTATCGTCTCTATTTCTATGAGTTACACATTTCGTGACAAAGTGAATATACCCTTAACCTTAAGGTGTAGGGTATAAAAACAAAACAGGAGTACAAACCTTTTGTAGTTAAAATGCTTTTTAACTTTAATAGCCTGTTTCCATAAAAATATTTAATCCGGTTAAGGTGTTCGAAAATCGATCAGCTGATCTAGTGTTTCCATACATAATCCGGTCCGGGCTGTCAAACCGAAAAGAAGAAATAAACAGTTGTTGTTTTGCTTGTATATTTACTCAGTTATTTTAATTGTGCATCGCTTTAATTTATAATGCAGTGAATAAAATAACATTAATATTCAAAATTGTTGAAATGTATTTTGGTATGGTGATGAAATTCGCAAGTTTACAGAATTTGGAAAGCGAAAAATCGCTTTTGTTTGGCATTTGGCAGAATAATTTGGTGACATAAATTATCTCTTTCTAACTTATTGGCACTAGAAAAGGAGAAAGATAGTGTGTCTGCAATTCCGAACTTCGAAACAGACTTGCAAACTAAAAACTGAGGCTAAAAACCAAACGCATTTTGGTTTAGCGCTGGAATAGCAACAACAATTTCACGGGAGTTAAAACAGTTTACGAGTGGTTTTGGGGCTTAAAACAGTTTATTCCAAAAACCTAGAAAAACCATTTTATGGAAACACCTTATAAAAAGCACTTTAAAAATTTGTTATTCATAAACGCATTTTACCTGTTTTGTAGTTTTTGACATTTTGTTTATGATGAAACGATATCTCGTTGTTTAAATCCGAAACCACAATGGCGCGTTAGGTCGGTCGCGCTTTGATCGGTGTTTGATAGACTTTACAAAAACTTTACGATAAAATCTTCCACGACGCTCGAGTTTCATTTTCTACCTAACGCGCCATTGTGGTTTCGGGTTAATTTTTCACTTTTTTGATTCTTGTCTGATTTGGTTTGTGCTCCAAATAATTTTTAGAGAGGCACATAATAAGAGCCAACTTTTAGGTTTTCGGACCCTCCAACTATATTAAGGGCCTCATGCTCGAACTGCGCAACAGTAGCGGTACCTCCGTTGCCGCTGCTCTTAAAACAGCATGTGCTAACTCTTACGATGAGCCCCGTTTAGAGAACTGTGCTTTACGTATTTCCCCTACATGTCAACTGGTATGTAAAAGTTGTGTATCTGGTGTACACAAATTTTACAATCAGACGTCTCTTTCTTTCTTGTGATTATATGTATTCAATGTGAATTTGTTCTTATACCTGTTTTGTTCTCTCTTGAGTGTGTATTGGAAATTTTTTTTACTTATCACTGAGAAAAATATATGCGCTGAAACACAAAGCATGAATTTTTTTCGACTTTTGTTTGTTCCCACGCTATATATTTGGATTATTTCAGCACATTGTGATTGAAGCATATATAAAGTAGATAATGGTATAATATTTTATAATATGAAGTAAATTGCATAATTCAATAATATTTTTTAATATAAAGGAAAAATTCACATAAATGTTGTCATAAAGACAAACAATGATAATTTTTTGGGTGTACCAAAATCAGAGAAGCGCAGCATACAGCCCTATCTCGTCGATGGCTCGGAAGCTACTGATTTTATAGATATCATCAAACTTTTTGTTTACTAAAGCCAGCCGGCACAACGAGCATGTATCATATATGATACACAATAGCCTGATCTACGGGCGAACTGAAAGAAGCGGTTGCTAATAAGCAACCGCTTCGCAACGGCACACCGCTTCTGCTACTGTTGTTTCCAAAATAAGCTTTTCTAACGTAAATACGTAAGAAGAGTGTAAACTGTTGTTGTAAAGAGGAGAAATTTCAGCGGTACCGCTTCTATCAGAAGCCGAAGTTGTGTGTATACTAAAAACACATTTTGAACAGCTGTTTAACGAATATAACAAAGAGTAACGCTGAGAAGCGGCACCGTTCGCTGATCGAGCATAAGGCCCTAAAAGTGAATTTTTGGTTTTTTTTTATAGTAAAGTAATTTATTGTATACGAGTATGTACCTCATAATAACTTACCTCTAAAACTACTATGATTCTAGACGCGAAGTCTAATTATGATGAAGATAATTATGAAGATAATTATGATGTAATTGTATAAAATATTTATATTGTTTTAAAAATATATTAAAACAGTTTGGCACCAATATATTCAAAAAGGGGTGGTGCTGTTTCTGTCCAAGCTGAGGTCAAATTAATATTGTCTTCATAATTGTGTAAAATTTGAATAATTTATTTTTAATTTAAATATAAATTTCGATCATGCGTTTATTTTTTGTCCATGATAAAATTGATAAACGTATAACTAGCATCACCGCCAGAGATTTGAGTGAAGAGATTTGATATTTGATGATAAAAATTTTGCTAAAAATTTTGCTTTGCCTCTTAAAAATTCTTAAAATAAATAATTTTTTTCCCGACCTTTTCCGTTTCCGTTGTAAATTTTATGTTTTTGTGTTGTTTGTTTAGGCATTCCAATACCTGTTCTTCGTTGTTTGCCGTTAGAATGCATATTATGTAATCGACGTATCTGGCGTAGAAGTTATCTTGATCTTACAATTAGCATAAACAAGAACGCCAATAAACTCGACTATGAAATATACAGGAAACCTACAGCCACTGACATAATAATACACAACACATCACACCACCCACAACAATACCAGATCGCCGCAATTATTAACTAGACTAGAACGAACACCAAACGAAACATACAAGAAAGAGCTGAACACGATATACACCATAGCAAAAAACAACGGATATAAAAAAGATCTCGTAGACAAAATCAGAAGAGACACAAGAGCGACCACAAAGAATAACAAAAAAGAGAAAGAATGTGACGACAAAACATGGACCGTGTTGACGTACGCGGGAAAATCGACATACAAACTAGCCGCATTTTTAAAAAAATATAACATTCACACAGCATTTAAAACAAGAACCAATTTGGGACGAATATTACCAAGCAACATAAACCAAGAAGATCCATTGAACAAGCAAGGTGTGTACAAACTAACTTTCTCATGCCAATACAGCTACATAGGGCAGACAGGACGCAAGATAAAAACGAGATTCCGAGAACACATACGGGACTACAACAAGAAGACACGAAAACCGAGCGCGACGCCGGAATCCGATTTCGCAAACCACATGTTCGACAACAAATGCACACCACAGCACATAAAGAAGACAGTAAAATTATTACATGTACAGCACAAAGGACGACGACTGAACATACTAGAAAACATGGAAATATATAAACAAAAAACATTTGACGGGCGCATAATAAATGAACAAACAAACACTATCTCAGACGTAATATTCGAACCCCTAAAATTACTTTATAAAAAAACGAAACAAACACAACGACGGAATCATAAAACCCAATACACAAGATCAAAGTACAAAAACCCATAAACAAAGAATTACTGACTTCTACCTAGCCAAACACCATAAAGACAATGGTGCAATAAACACAGATACCGGAATCACGGAAAACCCAATTAGCAGAAATAAAAAAAACACAAAAAAAACTAATTGAACCCAGCTAACTGAGTTACCTGCTATACCCAACAACCGTTTGCTACCTGACGTATACCACTAACCACATAACAGATAAATAGCTCAAATCGACAAAAAAGTGGTTCGAAAAATTTTCTGAACGCTGGCTCCCAGTCGTATTTTTCTAACTTCATACGACTTCGTTGGCTCCCGACATGAACTTCGTCGTTGCTTACGCTCTCAGACTTTTATTTTGTCAGCCTGTGATCATTGCTCGATTTGAGCGCGATTTAAGCGGACGTGTGTATGTATGCATGCTTTCATTCATGGTTCATGAAGGGATCGGAAGATCGACTTTGTTTCTTTTATTTTGCACTAACAATGGTAGCGAATATGCGTAAGAAGAGTTAATCGCTCTAGCATTCGTATGCTATATAAAGTGTGAAAGAAAGAATCGATCAATTTGTGGTGTACAGCGGGCGATGAGGAGAACGGTGCGATTCGTCTTCTTTTGCTTCTCTTACAAAAACCAACCATGTGCCGTCCGTCCGTCTGCGTTTGTTTTCAATTTTGCATTTTATGGTTTTGGGAAGAAATTTCGCTTTTCGTAACTTTGTTCTGCTTCTTGTACGATGCTCAAGCTTTGTAAAGCGCTGACAAGATCTACGTTTCGAGCATAGCGTGCTGTTTAAGAATTTGTATGGGCACAAGTTAAATTTAGCTTAAAAATGGAAAATAATAAGATATTTATTTTGCGCACCCATGAACATGCATGCTCTGCACATGCATAGTTTCGTCAAGTTCGTTCTCTCTTTTCTTGCATAGCGTGAATAAGAATATGCGGTCTGGATCGTACTTTCCGTAACAAGCAACGGAAAAAGAGTTACCACCGCATACGAATTTGCAACTTAAATTTTTGCAACCTAAAATTTTATTACTTTATTTAGTGTTTTCCTATTGAAAAGTCCCAGAAAACTACTCAAAGTTATACAAATAATACTACATGACTCTCTTTAAAGTTTTTAACTAATTTTATGCAACATTAAATAATTTCTTCAGTTTTGAGGACGCGAACTTCGCGATTCTCAACTTTTCTTGTGAGGCTTGGCAACTCTTAAAAGCAGATAAAACATATTTGATGTTTTTCTGGACTATGAAACACATGTTTTAATTGCTTTCAATTTCATGCAATGCTTGGTCGTTCTACTGATGCATGGAATGAATAGCTTGGTTTTCGTTGAGCTCTCTCATAAAACTTAACATGCATTTGCATTGCATGGTTGGGCCTTCTGAGAGCGTAAGCAACGACGAAGTTCATGTCGGGAGCTAACGAAGTCGTACGAAGTTACAAAAATACGACTGGGAGCCAGCGTTCAGAAAATTTTTCGAACCACTTTTTTGTCGATTTGAGCTATCTATCTGTTATATGGTTAGTGCGTATACATACCTGAAAACTAATTACCGGACTAATTACAAGGACCACAAAATCTTAATAAATACGAAACAACAACAATGAAATAGACAGAACGAAAAAAGACACTGAAGATAGCACAACGCCGAAACCGGTTTGTCTCCAAACCAAATTTAACACGGGATGACGGAAAATCGTTCCACAATACATCATATATCTACCCTGTCGGAAAACAAAAACAACTTAAACAAGCTTTGTAAGTTTTTATGAATAAGACCGTTAATAGATTTAATTTAATACAAAATCGCCACAAATTTTAAAGGAAACTCACGCTTATAAATTTTTGAATGGCAGAAATTCTTTTTTAATTTTTGACATTTTTTAAAATTGTTTAAGGTAGCTTCACATTTTTAGATAAATCTCAATGCCTTAACCGTGCCAGATGAAGTATCATATTAAAGATTTTCCGATGGGTTTTGTAGTTTAGGCGCAGTCAGTGGAAATATATTTCAGAAATTTGGAAAATTAGAAATCATGAAATTTTTTTCTTTTGCGTGGATCTACAACTTTAATGAAGAACATTGTTTGTAGTTTGTTGTTCGATGAACCATTTCTGCTCTCTCTCAAAATTTTGTTCAGAATTGTAATTACATATAGAGCAAACAAATATCAATATTTACAAATACAAAGCAAAGTTACGGAGTTGCTTTGTGTATTTTTTTCTTACATGAAGTATCTTTTATCAATAAAAGTGCAGTTATTTCAATCCTAAACGCGAGTACTATTTTGTTTCACCACAATATCACCACTATTTTGTTTCACCACAATAAGTTTTTCCTCTCTGGATGAACTTAACTCTGAAACCTGAGAGCGTAAGGTTGACAACTTTGTACAGAAAGCAATAACAATTTTAGTTATTTCAAACAATGTTCGTAGTGTAATATCCGCATTACATTACAAAAAACATCGAAGGATAATACTTAGCGACACGCTTATTCTGAATTTACTACATGGTCCTACGGATTGTGCGTATCTTTTAAGCAACATTCGAATCAAAATTCGAAATCAATGTTTCATTCATCGAGAAGGTATGAACTTCTTCATTCACCTTTCCGGAGATCTTCATATCTCAAACAAGGTCCACTTCGTAAAGCTTGTGCAGATCCTAATTCAGTCTTTGCCGCTATAAATATATCTGTTTCCATGTATCTAACTAAACAACAAATTTTAAGCTTAAAGTTTACTAAAGTTATGAGCGACTATGTAAAGGCACCAAGAAGCAACTTTCATACAAATGTAGAAAATGTAGATTTCTTGGATCAGATGATCGCTCCAGATTGTTATTGTATTATCTATCGCACGCCATACATGTTATTTTCGGCACTTTTTTGCCGAGTTCTTATAAACATTGTATATAAAAAAGGTTTCAGTTATCAGAAATGTATCAGAACATGGAACTTTTGTTGCCTTCGATAAAGAGGCATATGTTCATGAGCCGATACCTGTACAAAAGAAAACTATTGTTTTGATGGTGAAATAAAAGGGAAAAGGAATAATATTTCTTAATGATTTATTTTTGGTTTGTTTTGGGCACTGCATTTTCATATTTTGTGTATGTGTATCTTACTTTGCTTGGTTGCATGCTCAATGCAATAAGTGCAAAAATCTTTGCTAATGCTGTAAACACATATAAAGGCGTCGACGACTTTTGTCTGTGCGACTGTGTGGTGTATCTACACCCATAACTTCGTGTAATTTGCTTCTCATGGCCATTGTTTTGATCTTGCATAAATATAAATGTGTTCTGTTTAATTTCGTCCATAAATAATTATGTGTAAGAAAAGTAAATCGATGTAGCAATATATGCCAAAGGATGTGCGAAAGAAACGACTGATAGATTTGTGAATTAAAGCCTTCGATGAAAGGGAATGGAATGGACGCAATTCGTCTTTTTTGTTATTTTACAATAACAAATTGCACATGTGGCTCTTAAAAGGCAATAACCGGCCTACATATTTGATAAAAATGTAAATAAAATTTAATAACATTTATTATTAATAATTAAAATTAAATTAACCTCATTCAGAGTTCTTATTAAAATACGAAAATAAAGCAAAATTTAAACTAGTAACTAATTTGGTTTTATATAGATTTATTTTTTAGAATCTATTATAAACTTAAAAATACACATACACACATTATATTGAAATATTATATTACATACACACATTATATTGAAATATTATAATAATATTATAATAATAAATATATTATAATATTATATTCAATACAGATATTACAATGTATGCATTCTTAGCGTTCTAGTATATATGATATTAAATAAGTGAGGAGAAATGTTATTTCAAAATGTTCTAAGTATTAACGCTTCGTTAGTTGGAGGAGAATATTCGATTGGTTTAGATTTTCATAATACTGAATTACATTATAATTGTTTGTCTTAATATTGTAGCTTTATAGCATAAATGGTTGTAGGTTTCTCTAACTCCGAAATTCTTGATTAGTTCTTCTTTGATTTGTTTCCACGTTTTTTTTTTTTGGTTTCCCCATGGTTCTTATGACGCTGAGCGCTAGTCCTTGTATTATGTTTAGTCATGTCTAAAGCATTAACCACAACCAAGGCTACAGGCTACAAGATACAAGCGGCATCTGTCAAAATTACATTGGCCCTTATGGGGAACAAGAAAAAAAACATTGATTTCCAGTGTCGCTACGTATCTGCGGTTAGCCGCTACGCATCTTGCAGCTAGCCGCTAGGCTTCACGCCGCTTGCAGTCGATCGAGTTCTATTTTTCTCTGGCGGCGTAGGTATGCTTCTTCTTCTTTTGTGTTTGTTTACGTTTTACATATAAAAAGATTTGCGTTTTGACATTTGCTGCTGGCTTCACGCCGCTATCACTGGAAGCACTGAGGTTAGTGCTGGAAGTTAGCTACTTTTGCAGTTAGTATCTTGTAGCCTGTAGCCTTGGTTGTGGTTAATGCTTAAAGTCGTACAATTCAAGAAAATTAATAATCACAATAGATCCTGAATGCAGCCAATCACCTAGACAACAAAAAAAAAACAACAGCAATCAAGTTGACAGTTACCCATAAGAACATAGGAAACTGCAGTCATAAAAAACGCAGTTTTCAGCACGACCGCAACAACAACGATTAAGGCTTGACAGTAAAATAAGTCGAAACGCACGAGGAGTTTAAGTTTAAGTCGAAATAAAACGTGAGAGTAATGTAATTTTAACCCAAAATCAAAAAAAATATATATCCAATACACAGTCGTGCACAAACACCCCATGTGACAAGAAATCGCGCAATTAATTTATTCCTATATAGCAAATTAATTTCTTAACTGTAGTGTAGTCTTTGAGTAAAAGAAATTTGTTTTTAAATAATATCCAATGCACATTCGTGCGCAAACATATGGTGCCTCCTGTGAGGATTGAACTCTCACGATTTATAATTTACAACATTCAGAGAAGATACATATCAGTTTCATAAAATTTCACAATGAGCAAAGCGGAATCGCCTGAGATATCACCGGAGCGTGCAGAAGAGCTCATAAGGCTACAGAGTGATTTGTTTCAGAAGGTTACAAATGCTTTACGGAACTTCAAAAAGGATAGTTCAGAGCGTCATACTAAAGCATACTTCGATATTCAGCTCGAAAAATTGCAGAAGATGAACATCGACTTTAACAAACGACATGTGTACTTAGTCCAAGCTCTGAAGGATGCCAACAACAAATACTTTACTGAGGAGATCGCCGACAAGTTTGAAGAGGCGTATATTAATGCCATTTCTATCATTACAGAAGCGTGCAACATAAAGTTTCCCGAAGTTCACGAAGAGGGTGCTAGTCTAGTCAGAAGCGAAACGATGCAGAGCTCAATATTAGCAAGGGCAGTGCGACTACCGAAAATCGCAGTGCCATTATTCTCCGGAAAATATACGGATTGGCCTACTTTCTATGACTCCTTTTTGCGACTTGTACATGAGAACTCAGCCATTGTAGAAATTGAAAAGTTTCATTACCTCAAGCAATCAATGCCTAGTAACTTTGATAGCGATATTCGTGATATTCCGCTCACAGCTGCCAACTATAAAGAAGCCTGAAAGTGTTAGTTTCCAGATACAACAACACACGAGTGTTATTCACGCATTACATGAACATTCTTTCGTCACAAGCACCGATTGTCAAAGAAAAGGCATCCAACATCAAGCATCTTCTGGACACGTCGCGGTCGTGCGTTAGTGCATTACGACACTTAAAGGTCAAAATTGACGAGTGCGATGAAATAATCGTTCATTTTCTTACATCTAAGTTGCCACGCGAGACTCGTCAATTATGGGAGCAGAACTTAGGACAATCAGTCAGTATTCCGAATTTCAAACAATTCACCGAGTTTTTAGAAATGAGATACCGCACTCTAGAAGCCCTGGAGTACCAACATAGCGTATCGGTTCCACATTATACTGAACGATTCAAACCAAAGGCAAGTCTTAGCCGGTCTTTCTCGAAGAATTCTCCCCGAGAAACGAAAAATCATCATCTTACCACGTCTCCCGGCAATCAGTCATTTAGATGCCCGGCGTGTAAAGATTCACACATACTACGTAGGTGTCCCAAATTCCTCAAAATGGATTACTGTGAACGCAGAGCTGTCGCCGACAGCTCAAAGCTGTGCTTCAATTGCTTGAGCACTACTCATACAGTTTCAACGTGCCTCAGCAACAAGAATTGCCAGCAATGTGGGCAACGCCATCACACATTACTACATACTCCATTCAATCAACAACCAGCGACTGCCAGTGGGGCCAACGGTCACCGAAGATTTACCATCCAAGGCAATCGTATATCATCGATGGACACACCTGCAAGGAATTGAACTCGCCGATCCAGAATTTTATCGCACATCAGCCGTTGATCTCTTGTTAGGGGCTGACGTGTTAGGTAACATTTTAATGCAAGGTATCAGAAAAGGGGGTTTAAACGAACCGATCGCACAACAAACGAGGTTAGGCTGGATTGTTTCTGGTGGGGTCTTCGGCGCAGAAGCAGAACAGTGCAATTCATATGCAAACAGCTTTGCTCACATCTCGTTGGAACACCTCGATTCCTTAATACGAAAGTTTTACACTCTCGAGAACGTACCACATGAGCATCAATACACTGCGGAAAAAAACTGGTGCGAAGAGTTTTTTAAACAAACACACCAATGGCAACCAAATGGCAAGTATCTTGTGCGTTTACCAATAAAATCAATACTGGATCCAAATCTTCGCCTAGGCAAATCCAAGCAGACAGCTTTGAACCGCTTACATTCCTTGGAACGCAAACTCAGCCGCTCTCAAGCCTTATCGGATCAGTACTCTTCAGCCATTCAAGAGTATTTCGATCCCCATCAAATTGCGGTAGGTGAGACCTCAGAAAGCCATCATTTCACCCTAAATCCAAAACCAACCAAATTATACATGCTGTACCTTGCCACATCACGCAGTCATCAGGGAGGACAGTGCCACAACGAAATGCCGTGTCGTCTTTGACGCTTCAGCTGTCACGTCGAGTGGAAACTCACTTAATGATTTGCTGTGTAAAGGACCTCCACTGCAAAACGATTAATCAGCAATTTTACTCAACTGGAGGCTACACAAGTACGTCATAACCGCAGACATTGAAAAAATGTACCGATGCATTGACGTCCGTGCTGCAGACACTCAATACCAACGAATTCTTTGGCATAATAAGGAAGGTCAGATTGAGAAATATCGTCTAAATACAGTCACCTTCGGCACAGCGTCAGCACCGTACACCGCCATTCGAGTCATGCTCCAATTAGCTGATGATGAAAAAGAAAGATATCCGCTGGCCGTCAAAGTACTAAAAACCCAAATGTACGTGGACGATGTGGTCATAGGAGGAGACTGCATTAAGCAGGTGCTCAAAATTCGCAACGAGACACAAGGGGCACTAGGCAGTGCAGGCTTCAAACTTCATAAGTGGGCGACAAATCTACCCATTTTGTTAGATGGTATCACGTCTGAACGCCAATATACTGCTTGTGCAATTCAGTTAAACCTGGATGAGATCATCAAAACGTTAGGTATGTGTTGGCAGCCAAGCAGCGACACATTTCAGTACCGCCTAAAGTTTGAATTGAATTTCAATCTGATCACTAAGAGAGCTGTCCTGTCAACAATAGCCAAATTATTTGACACATTGGGACTAATAAACCCAGTAATTGTCACCGCCAAAATTTTCTTGAAGCATTTGTGGTCTCTCAACCTCGATTGGGATGATCCCTTGCCGACAGAGCTGTGTGAAGAATGGATACGGTTTCTAAACGACCTCCCTACTATTCACAGTATTCAAATTCCTCGATGGCTAAATGTTTCCGAAATGACCAGCAGACAAGTCGAACTTCACGCATTCTGTGATGGCTCAATGCAAGCATATGCATCCATAGTATATTTACGTATACAATATGAAAACAAAGAGTTCCACACCAATATTCTTACCGCAAAAAGCAGGGTCACACCTAAACCACCAATTTGTATTCCACAAATAGAGCTATGTGCAGCAGTGTTAAGCATCAAGCTGGTTCAATGGATTCGCTGAGATATACGGCGATGGCCTGTTTTTGTTTCCAATAGAATTGGCCTAATACATTCAGCATCCGATATAAACCAGTGGCATCATATTTCCACGTACGAAAACCCAGCCGATCATTCTTCGCGGGGTTTGACAGCAACTGAGCTACTGCATTGCACATTGTACTGGAAAGGACCTAAATGGCTAGGTGAATCTCGGCAGTCCTGGCCGCAAACGGATTGGACCTTTTTGGAACCGGAGCAGCTAGTCAACACCATTGTACAGTTCAGAGATTCATCATTCATTGCACGATACTCATCATTTTCGCGCCTAAGGCGAATAACTGCATGGATAAGTAGATTTTGCCATAATTGTAGACTCGGCAAAGGCGAGCGTTCAAAGGGTCCTCTTACAGTTATCGAGCTGCATCAAAGTCTCTTCAGATTAATTCGCCTAGTACAATCCGAGTGCTTCATGTCAGAAAAACGAAGTCTATCTAAAGGAGAGGGGGTTCCACATAAAAGCCCACTGTTTTCTCTAAATCCCTTCATTGACCCTCAGGACATCATACGAGTTGGAGGCAGATTGCAGCGATCGCTACTCTCGTATGATGAAAAGCACCCGATCATATTACCAAGAGCACATCATTTTACAAAGCTGATAATTGAGGACGCTCATGTAAACACTTTGCTTGGTGGAATATCGCTTACGTCAAGTTTCATTCGAAAAAAATTTTGCATTCTCAATGCAGCAAAAACAATTCAAATGAAACTCAGAACCTGCATAAAATGCTTCCGAGAAACTCCAAAAATATCACAACAACCCATGGGAAGCCTACCTATTGCACGCGTCACACCATCCTTGCGACCATTCATTTCAACCGGAATAGATTTTACGGCAGCAATTGAATTGAAGGCGTCTCGATACCGAGGTAACACCACTTATAAAGGCTACATAGCTATTTTTATATGTTTATCAACAAAGGCCGTACATTTGGAAGCGGTGACAGGAATGTCAACAGATCAAATGCTATGCGCGCTACATCGATTCATAGGGAGGGTGGTCACGATATATATAGTGACTGCGGTACAAATTTTATTGGAGCAAATACGGTGTTAAAAACAAACGCAAAAACGTTCAGAGAATCATTCGAGAATCACATCATTCCACAACTGTCTGAACGAGGGATTCAATGGCATTTCAACCCACCACATTCACCGAACTTTGGCGGACTATGGGAGGCGAATATTAAGTCGTTTAAATACCATTTAAAACGAATCACCACTGGCACACCCATGACGTATGAAGTGGCCTAAATTCTCGGCCACTGTGTCCCATCACGGCTAATGCAGACGACCTTACCGTGTTAACGCCAGGACACTTTTTAATTGGGAATTCTCTATTAGCTCCTCCAGAGCCACCGTTGCCGGAACCAGTACCCCAACGTCAATATTTAAAGATTCAACGAATGATTCAACAATTTTGGGCAAAATGGTCATCAGAATGGCTATTACATGTCCTTATAAAAGAAGATAGGCTTCCACCACAGCAGTGGCAGCTAGGAAGAATAGTAAACACGCATCCTGGAGAAGATCAACTAGTACGAGTTGTCACGATTCGAACTAAATCTGGAAATTATCGGCGCTGTGTTTCAAAGGTTTGCAGATTGCCAATAGAGACCCCATACGAAGGGACTACTGGCGAAGTCTAAACCCAAATAGTATACAAAAATACAAATAGGTAAAATCCATCAATGCCAGAGAAGGCATAGGCGGCCGGCATGTCTAAAGTCATACAATTCAAGAAAATTAATAATCACAATAGATCCTGAATGCAGCCAATCACCTAGACAACAAAAAAAAACAACAGCAATCAAGTTGACAGTTACCCATAAGAACATAGGAAACTGCAGTCATAAAAAACGGAGTTTTCAGCACGACCGCAACAACAACGATTAAGGCTTGACAGTAAAATAAGTCGAAACACACGAGGAGTTTAAGTTTAAGTCGAAATAAAACGTGAGAGTAATGTAATTTTAACCCAAAATAAAAAAAAAAAAAATATATCCAATACACAGTCGTGCACAAACACCCCATGTGACAAGAAATCGCGCAATTAATTTATTCCTATATAGCAAATTGATTTGTTGACTGTAGTGTAGTCTTTGAGTAAAAGAAATTTGTTTTTAAATAATATCCAATGCACATTCGTGCACAAACAAGTCATATCTCACAATTTCGACTTCTCGGACGAATGATGAAAGATCATACTCCTTCGCGCGCCTCTATTATCTAATTTTGTGTGTTTCTTCCAGAAGTTCCGTAACTGGAAGAATAGGAGGTGTTGTTAAAGTGTTTATGGAAGCTGGTTCTGCTTGATTCTGTATTGTATATAATTTTGATTGATATTGTTATATAATACTGTCGAATTTCCTTGTTTTATTAGTATAAATTCTCATTTACTTATTAGTGATTATTTTTAACATTGCCGTCGCAAACTTTGGATCTACTCTGGCGGAAAGCGTTCAAACCCTGCTAAGTATCTGTAAATTTTTTTCATCAGTTTTAGGTTAGAGTCGGGAAATGCGACTGGAACAGTTCAAAGGCAACTGTGAAATATGCATAAGAACTCTGTCTATTTTACAAACAAGTGTAAGAGTAACAATTGCTCTGTGAAGGAAAAATGGATACAAAAATTACTGCACTAACACATAGTGAAGCACTTATCACTAAATTTGCAACAAATACGCGGAAAACTACAAAAAGCAAACAGAAAAAAGGTTTTTTTGCAGCAGTCTTTTACGCCAATATTGGAATAAATGCATAACTCTCCCTGAAGAGCTTGATCGAGATCCGTCATACGACAAAGTGGAGCGTTTCTATGTGGAAACCTTGGGTGAGTTAGAAGATTTGAGAGCTGAACTAATAACTACTCTTTCAGAAAATTCAACTGCTCATAGTTCTAACACGTGAACTGAACCGCGTACAGCGGCATGCTCCGCACTTTCCCCAACCTTATCGAGACTGAAAATTCATCAGATCGATGGATCCTTCTTAAATTGGTATTCCTTTAAAGATCTGATTTTCAAGACTATGTCGATTTTCAATACTGAACGTTTACAATATTTAAAAGTCGCATAGGAAATGAAAGAAACGCATTATATAGTATAACAATAACCGATGCTAACTGTTTTTGTCGCATGGGAACTGTTAGAGAACAAATATGATAATAAGCTAATAATTATCTACGCAAACTTAACAAAAATCATTAACAGCCTTATCATGTATTTTTTCGCGTTGCGCGTTTTGTTTTGTGCTTTTCGTATTTTTGGAAGAATTCAGAGAGGAAAATCTGCAAACCTCTCAAACGCAAAAACCAAACGCAAAAGCAGATTTGTTGGTAATTTACATGCTTTGCAGACTTCACTACGTATTTGTGGCATGATGGATGAAGTATTTCGTGGAAAAAGTCTTTCAAACCAGACAATTGCAAAATGCTCGCGTTTGGTGTGTTTCTGAACAGTGGCTCATACAATTTTTTTATGCACGGCGCTACCTTCTCCAAAACATCTAGAAAAACTTATTTTTTCATGCGTAGTTCGTTATAAACCTTTTCATTACATAAAACAAAATAATGCACATACATACATAAGTAACAAATAATATTCGAGTTACTGAAGCTACGGCATATGTAAAAGATCCGAATTGTCCCTCTTCTGAGTATCCCCGTATTTTGTTCCACGCTATGACGCTGCGCTCTAGTAGTCGCACGATGAATATTGCTTCTATATTCACTCTCACGTAAAGAGCACACGATAATAAACGCAATATCAATATGTAAACATTGTGTGCGAATTATCAGATTTGCTTTTGTTGTACAAATTGTTGCCATACATCAATTATAGCACTAATTCATTGGGATTCCTGAAAATACTTGTAAAAATGGTAAAAATGCTACATGCATGGTAACTCTTTGTACTCTGCAAACAGGGGAAGTCTGTAAGACTACGTAAAGTTTGTTTTTTATCTTTGTGTTTCTCCTCAAAACTCAAACACAGTGTACTCGAAAAAGTTAGATCATACCATTTCGAACGCATTGCGTTTGAATCGCGTTTGAGTTTGCGTTTAAGAATACGTGATAAGGCTGTAAATTATCGCCAATTCCAAAGGAATCGGCTGTCGATTTGGGAGCGCCAGTGGATATCATTACATTGTCACTACGGCATTAGAGTAGCTTGGTCGTTCAGGTGCTCATTGGGATGATTGGTCGGTGTACACTGTTGTACACAAACTCGAGCCCTAAACATTATAGCCCTTTAATGTTTCTAAATTCCAGGGCTATATTCGTTAAACTTAACGAGATACCACTATGATATGAAAAATAAAATTTTAGATTTTTAGTACTTTTTTTACATTAATTAATGTTTTCCTAATTGTAATGTACGCCAGAAACAACAACAACATTGGTTACTTTGAGAAGCGCCTATTCTTTTCCCCTTTTTTTAATTGTTTTTGAACTTTTCGTGACTTGATATTAAAATAAGGCAAATGGGACAAATAAACGAAATTTCTCCGAAAAAGAATTTTTTCAACTTCTTTTGCAACCGTTCGAATTCATTATGACCGACACATTTTACAACTGCTTACTTGTGCGTAAATGATTTCGAGACAAGCAGGGTCTTTTTTGGTATCAAAAATTCTCTACACTTGATACCAGAGTATAGACCTTTCCCTCTTTTCCTTATCTCTCTCTCCAACGAACTGAGTGAAACCGTATCAAATTATACTGCGTCTAGCCAAGCTGAAAAACTATTAGGCCGTGGTTATGCTATCGAGTTTTGCTTGGCAAGTAGAACTTTTTTTTGTTGTTTTGTGTGTAAAAGAGAGAATTGTTTACACACAAAACAACAAAAAAAAGTCCTACTTGCCAAGCAAAACTCGATAGCATAACCACGGCCTTACAAACTTTAGTTTTGCTAAACAAACTAATATAATGTAATATTCACAGATTTTAGTAAAGCTTTTGATATTGTAAATGATAGGTTACTCCTATAACTCATTCATATAATTCTAAAGCTTATTTTTTTCGGATGTTCTAACAATCTATAATAATAAACTGGATAATCTCTTATCTTACTTACCACAGAAAGATGGTGTTATTTAAAGGTACGAAATCTCGTGAATTTTTAGTAACATCTGGAGTTCTACAAGACAGTCACTTAGAATCGCTCTTCTTATACTCCTTGGAAAAATGGTGCGATGTAAATTGTTTGAAATTAAATCTTAAAAAGTGCAATCAGATGACTTTTTACCGCTTAAACCCAGTTTTATTTGAGTACAAAATTCACAATTATAAACTCGATCGTTTGGATACTGTAAATGACATCGGCAGGGTTCTCGATGATAAGCTGCGTTTCCATACACATATTGACCATATAAGTAATAGAGCCAGCAGTGTATTGGGTTTCATTAAGTGTTGGTTCAAAGAGTTCAACGATCCATATATTACTAAATTGTTATACATTGACATCAACACTCCTTGTCTCACTTCGAAAAGATGCGATTTTCTGCACTTAACCTTTTGTAGAGCAACATATCTCCAACATGAATCACTTAGAAGCACCTGCGCAGATTTCAACATCTTATACCCAGTTATTAATCTGACTGATCCCGTTTATGTGGCGAAAAATAAAATCCTCAGTTTCTTAAACTAATATTGTTATATTATTCTTATTAATGTTATTACACTTTATTAATTTTTATGTATATAACACGAACTATAAACCCATATGGCTTAGTTTAAGCACTACTAATTAAATAAATAAATAAGAATTTGAATATTGTTATCTTCAGTGAGGGATATGAATTGAGCGATATAAAAAAGAAGCGTTTTCTGAACACTGTCTATAACCTAAGTTATATAACCAACAGAAAACAGTAGCGTGTTGTCACTCGCCGTAGAGTGACAATAACATCAGGTAAAAAGGCAGGACAAAGGGTGATCTGTGATACTACAACAAGGAGCAAACTCTTAAACAAGTCGATCCCTTGGATATTTAATTATTCAGATTCTTCATCGATAAAACAATGGCGAACGTGGAGGATCTATTAAAGCACCAACACGAGCTTGGTGAATGAATTCAACGAGTAATATCCAACTTCAAGAACGATTCATCAGATCAAAAATTTTCCAAGGAATATTATCAGGAGAGACTCAACAAACTACACTGTATGAAGCCTATGAAGAACAGGATTCAACGCTCTGAGAATCCGCTTGAGCTTGAATAATTTTCAAGTGGTTCTTACGAATGGATATCAGAAAGAGCTAAAGACTATATTTAGAAGTTTACACTGGAGGTTAGTTAGTTTAGTGGCAATTTTATTAAGGCTGTTACTGGCCAACGACATTAATGAAGTCCAACCACGCTAGTACTATGAAGTTAAGCTGGACACAATTCGACAGCTTTGGAGGCAGATCAAAGAGTTACATTTCGTCATTTGGGAACGCAGAAGCGATTTATAGTCAGAAGGCTACTATTCCGAGGCATATCTACACCTCGAGAAAGACCTCAGGAGCCAAATGGTAGAGTTAACCATGAAGACAAAGGAATCGCTGACTGAAATCCAGAAAATGTTGTATCTTAAGACAATTGTAACTTGAGAAGCAGAACGTGTAATCAAGCATTTGGCAATCACCGAGGGCAATTACAACACGGCTTGGTAGATGCTTCAAGATCGTTACAACAACTAGTGAATTCTGACATCAGTTATACTGCAAAAATTCTTGGAACAACCATCTGGCCACAATAGCGAGACATCAGCAGCATTAATTGGTACTACGATAGAATGCTTAAACTCACTCAACAACTTACGGATTGATGCATCATCCTGGGGATCCATACTTATACATTCGCTAATCAAAAAACTAGGCGAAGAAAGTAAGAGTTCTTAACCGGTAGACCTGTTATAGTATTGGGTTGGCAAATAATGGTTCGTTCGACTTTTTAGAGTGAATTAAAACACAATTCTATGGAACACAATATAAATTTTAATCAATTATGTATTAGCCATCTTTATCAATGACTTCTTGCCATCTTTCCACCAACTTCATTACATCGCGTTCGTAAAACGTCGGGTTTATCGGTGAAAAATCAAACCAGGTGGTTTATCGGCTTGTTCATTATTGAAGATTTTCCCATTCATAGAGTTCTGCAGCGACCAAAACAAATAATAATCCGAAGGGGTAATATCCGGTGAATACGCAGGATACAATTGAATCAATACAGTTTTGCCTGTTGGTAAAAATTCGTAATAGATCACACCCTTGAAATTGCACCATACGGAAAGCATAATTTTCTTTGTATGCAATTCTGCCTTCTAGGTGGTATTGGGAGGCTCGCTGCTGATCCATCGTAGATTCATTTTTCGTCACCCGTGGACGATAATGGATTGTTTTCATGGCGTTTTCGTAACGAATCGCAGGTGGATATGCGTGTGGTCAAGTTAGCCTCTGTTAATTGGAGTGGCACGCAAAAATCAAGCCGAGAAAAGTAACCCAGCTGCGCAAATGGTTTTCTACGCTTGGATATATTCAATATCGTAGCAATTTCTCGCACCGATTGGTATGGTTCTACTTCTATTATAGCCTTAACGTCACATGAATTAATCTCGTTCTGGCGAGCAGAGCGGGGCGCATCATTGACGTCGAAATCTCAGGAACGGAATTTGGCATATCACTTAAGACATCATCCCCATATACACGGCATATATTTTTATACGCATCCACAGTCCGCAATCCTTTTTGAAAATAATAGAACGAAATGAGGGCAATAATGCACGATATTTACTTCCAAACTTCACAGCTAGCCAGCAATACTGATGTGATCCAAATCATACATAGCAGAATATAAACAGTAAACTATAACCTTTCAAATGTGTATTCAATTTGCACGATAGCACTAACAAAAGTAAAGCGAATTCGAATGAAACTTACTCTATAACACAAACCGAACGAACTTAATTGCGTTTCCAATATTAGAATAATGAAATTAAAGAATGTTATAACTAGTCTTTTGCATACCTTTTTCTTTATATAATGTACTCATTTAGCTCTCTAGCTTTAATATTTTCCGATTTATTCTATAAAATATGAGATGACCATAAAATTACCATTACCCATAACGACAAAAATGTTGTCCAGCTACCATATTGAATCGTCGTCTAGATTCCTAAAGCTATAAGGGATCTATTCCTTGGGGTAAAATCACAAGGATTATTCCTTGGATCTAAGAACTCTTATTTCCTAGGAGGTTAAATTGAACATTACTCGAAGTGTCCTGGTTGAAGTCAGCAGATCTTTTATATTTTTAAGTATGCTTTTTGCACATTTTGTTCTTTTTAGTATGTTGTCGTTGTTTTTAGGCATTATGCTATTTATTGTCGTTGTTTATGTTTGATATTTTATTCAAATATTTTTTCAAACATAAGGAAAAGTACCCTCTAGAGGTGATTTCTTACAAAAAATTTAAATTATATTATATCTGGAGGTGATTTCGTTTAGCGTTTCACGCGATAATTGAATTAGATCAGAACAGCTGGAATGCAGCTATTATTATCTAAAGGATTATCCAAAAGTACCTTTAGGATCTTTGAACAGAATGTTTGTTTCTTGATATTTTCTTTTATTTCTAACTTACAATGATAGATAATTTTAACAATGTCGTGTACGATTACAGAGCGTGTTAAAGACATCAAAATGTATTTTGAAAATCAGTGTTTACGTGAATTTTTCATCTATCGGAGCAAAAAATTTGAAATTTGATTGAAAAATTTGGTGGATCTGGATCTGTTTATGATGAACCAAAGTCTGGCAGACCAAAAACAGTTTGGTTGAATGAGAACATTGATGCTGTTCGTGAAATTGTTGCTATTGACCAATCAACTTCATTTCCACATCGTTCTCAAGAATGTAAAATTTCTATTGGCAGTTTGTGACGAATTTTGCATATAAAGTTTTGCATTTGCATGTATTAAAAATTCAATTAACATACGAATTGAAAGAATGTGACCATTTTCAAATCGGAAATTCGCTGATTGGTTTTTAGAAGAACGTCCAAATGACGCATTGTTTTCACACATCATCTATAGCAATGACGTTTACTTCATATTGGATAGACACGTATATATGCAAAAGTGTCGTATATGGGGAGATAAAAATCCAAGAGCCATTAACCCTTTTGTCCATAACTAGGTCTGGCCAGACCTTTTCCATTTTCAAAAAGGTTTTTTCATTATTAATCTCAAAGCACGGTTGACGAAACTTTCTGACTTTGTTTCTGTACGTTTTTTTTATGATTATGTGTGGAAAAAAAATTGCAGGAAAAAGTTTTTAGCGAGAAAACGCGTTTTTTCTACAACAACCCCTAGCATCAACGGACTAGACCTAGCAGGATTTTTCCACATATCATATGTGAAGACATTTTTATAATTCGTTGGAAACAATATTTTTTGTAATAATTAGTTAATTTTTATTGCACCACAATAAAAAAACGTATTTTTTACGGATTTTCGGCTAAGGAATTGTCCCCTAATTCTTTTATGGCGCTCATTAGGGCTCATCTTCAAATTTATTATAAATACGGAATATTTGTGAAACTCTAGGTAGTTAGCTTTTCAGATCAAAAGGCAATATAAATGAAAATGAAAAGATCCTTATTTTCATTGAGTATTTTCATAAAAATTTGAATAAAAGTATTTTGAAAGTGTTAGAAGCAATTAATAATTACTTGGTTATAATGGCTGAAGATCTTCAAGCATTCAACTGGCGGCAAATGAATGAAGAGGAAAGGGAGGAGTATCAGTTAAACCTTTTTAGGTTTTAATAAGTTTTTAAAAAAGCTTTATTATTATTCCAACCGTTTCACACAATGATTTGATTAAGACTAACTTAAAAGATAATAGCTAACAATTCTTATAGTTTAAAATTATTCTGCTTCTGCTACTTCTCTGCTGCTGCAATCTCCGCTGCTGCAGTCTGTTGTGCTCTTCTGCAGTATCGGCGTCAGCATATTCTGTAGAATTTGGTGCTTGGCGGGATGCAACTCGATGCTTTGTCCGTGACATTTGGCATTTTACGTGGCATGAGGTGTTGGGTTGATCCATGTGAAGACTTTGAATTTTCTAGGTGTTAACTCCTCCCCTCTTAAATGCAAACGTCCCCGTTTGATGAGATTAATTTTTTGGAATTATTTGCAATATTTGATTTTCTTGTTCTATGGGTTGTTCTTCTTTTGGGGTAGGATTATTTAATTGTATTTGAACTACATGTTTTCCTTGTTTTTTGTTCATCCAAATTTTAATAGCTATTGCTATTATTACAAGTAGCGTAAGTAATGTTGTAGTAATGTTTGATCCTAGGTTAATCTTGCTTTTTGAATTTAAATTTCCGATACTTTTTGTGTTTGAAAGGTGAAGATCCTTTAGCATTTCTAAGCTAAGTACTTCTTTAATTGATGTTGATGGGACATCGGCTTGTAGGATGGCGGCCATCGGTTTGTTGTAAGATGCTTCTGCGTACGTGTAGATTTGATGATCGACGTATATGGTACTATTATGGTACTGGATTAAGTAGGATCCCGTTAAATTTATTGTTTCCTTTTGCTATAATAGTTCCATTGTATTGGTTTAGGAGCAGAAGTCCTGGCAATATGGTTTCTACCGATGGTACGTGTTGATTGTTGATTGCTTCGCATGTGGAGTTTTTGCTCATTAGCAGATGTGGTATGCAGGTTGTATTACTTATGTTAATTATATTTTTATTATTACATATCTGTAATCTGTTAAAGATTTGACAATCTTTTCTTATTCCTAATGTTTGACTTTCGCATTGAATAACATATTCAAATGGAAGTCTTATAATTATTTGGTTTGTTTTTTAATGGTTTTATTAAAAATGTTTCACATAATGTTTTACTTATAATGGGTATACTTATTATATATAGAATTGTGTTGTTTCTTACAGCTATTTTTGCATTTGCAAATTCGATCATTTCGTCAATGTTTATGTAATCTAGTTCATTGTGTTCATATATTTCTCTTAACATTTGTATTTCATACTTAGAAAATAGGAAAGAATTTATTACGCCGGCCTTGGCTCAATGTATTGCGTATTCTATATTTGTTAATTCTTCTTTTATTATCTGTAACTTATATTTAATTTCAGATGCGTAAATGAATTGTTTATTATAGTGATGTTTAAGAGTGGCTAAAATTCTATTTGACATTTTCGTTATATTACTTATTCTATCTATTACAAGTTTATTTATTATTACTTGTTTATTATTATTTTTTAATAAATTGTTTAGTTTTGCGTTTATTATTTCTAAATCTGTGTGATCGGGACTCCCGGCAATCCATTTCCATGCCGTCCCTAGGATATCTATTGAACGTTTGTTTTTGTGTTTAATTTCTAATCTACTGAATTGCTCTTGGATGTGGGTGATTTCATGGGATAAGTAGGGAAACAGGGGGTCGTTGTTTCCAACTTTGGATTCGATGGCGGTCTTCAAGTCCTGTAGCGTGGTTTTGTAAGGTGTAATATCTATGTCGTGTATGAGTTTGAAGGTTCCTGTCTGCAGTCTGGTAATTCCTGTATTGACTGTCAGTATCTGTGAGTTCGTGTAATCCATAATTTTTACTTCGGCTGTGCTACTGCAAGCATATAATCTGAAAATTAATTTTAGTTTTTTATTCTACTTTTATGTACTATTCGTCCTGTTTCAGTGACTACAGTATTTGATTTATTTTCTTTTACTAACGCTTTCTTGTATCTTGGGGATAATTTTGAACCTATTCGCTTATTTAATTTTACGTAAATAGTTTCACCAGGGGAGTGGGTTTTCCAGGGTTGTCGGTTCTTATTGTGCGTTTCTAGGTCTTTGATTTGTTTTAGTCTTAACTGTTCGATGTTTTGTTTTCGTGCATTTTCGTATTGTTCTGGCGTGGTGCGTATGTGTCTTCCGAAGAAAATGTCTATTGGTTTCTTTTGAGTCGTACTGTGGATGGAGTAATTATATTCGTAAACAGATCTGTCGAGAAGTTCTATGAATGTTCTATGTATTTGGTTAGTTTTAAGGCATCGCATTATCTCTGAAAGAGTGGAATGAAAGCGTTCTACCTGTCCGTTTATTGTACTAACGTATGGGGGGGTGTATAACGTAACGTAACGTATTTTGGGGACACCGTAGGCGAATAAAATTTGTCTGAGAGGTTCTCTGATGTCTTCTGTTGCTTTAGATTGGATGGGTTTAGCTATCGCGTACTTGGAAAATTTGTCAACTGCTGTTAAGACTAGGTTCTTTTCTGTGGAGTATATGTCAATGTGAATTATTTCACCTGGGTATTCTGGTATAGGAGCTTCGAGTAGTTCTGGTTTGTTTGGGTGTCTATCGTATTTATGTTCTTTACATATTCGACACTGTCGGATGAGATTGTCTATTTTAGTCGTAATTTTTGGAAAGTAGTATTTTTGAAGAATTTGTTTTTTATTTTCGCAACCATTGCGGTGCGCTCTATTGTGTTCCTTTAAAATTTCTTCTTCTTGATCGGTATCGTTAACGAGGTCTTGAACTTGTGTCTGTGTAAATCTAGCTTTATATGATTTAAAGTAAAGTGGGTAAATTTCTTGAATTCTTCCCATCAGTTCTTCTGATGTGAATATTCCATTAATAACGCTAGGATTTAAATATTTTTTAAATATGGAAATGATGTCTTCGTTAGTGTATTCTGGTTGTATAATGATGTGTTTATGGTACGTAGGGAAAGGAATTTGAAATTGGTACCTGCTGTTATTGTCGGTCAGGAGAAATATCTGGTTTTTAAAAACATTGATAGGACTTTCTACTGCTAAGATTAATTGATGCGAAGACCTTTCATCGCTATGCATAGTGGATGTTAATGAATTAATTTCTGCTACTCTGGGTGGTCTGGAGAGAGCGTCGGCTACTACATTTGTTTTTCCAGGTCTGTATTTGATTTCGTGGTTATACTCTTCTAGAATTGCTTTCCAACGTTTCATTTTAGAGTTAGTATTTTTATTGCTGAGAGCGTATGTAAGGGGTTGGTGGTCGGTAATAATATTAACTTTAGCGGAACCGTAAAGGTAGTTTCGGAGGGATTTTAATGCCCAAATTATTGCTAGCATTTCTCTTTCGTTTGCAGCATAACTTTCTTCGGTTTTTGATAGAGTTCGAGATATAAACGTTATGAGTTTATCGTTTTGTGAAAGGACTGCTCCGATTGCGAAGTTAGAAGCATCCGTTGTTAATTCGAATGTGGTATTTAAATCTGGATAGGTTAAAATTACTTCTCTTGAAATTAGTGTGTTTTTTATTTTATTGAATGCATTGATTGCTTCGGCGTTTAGCGTAATGATTTTTTTTGTGGATTGAGTTTTAGATAGACGACCTTCTTCGCCTCTTAAAAGGGATGTGAGTGGTTTGGCAAGCTTAGCGCAGTCTTTAACGAATCTGCGGTAATAACCTGACAATCCTAAGAAAGATCTGAGGTCTCTTAAAGTTACAGGATGTGGGAAATCTTTAATTGCTTTTACTTTATCGGGGTTGGTTTTAATTCCGTCTGCTGATACAAGGAATCCTAGGAATTCTACTTCTTTTTTGAAACAATTACATTTGTCGAGCTGTATCTTCATGTTGGCTTGCTCCAATGTTTTAAATATGTCTTCTAAGTTCTTTGTATGGCTGTCTTCGGTTTCGCTGAAAATTATTATATCGTCAATATAGACAAAACATGTTTTTCCTATATAGTCGCGCAAAATGTCGTCTAATGCACGTTGAAATATGGACGGTGCATTTTTGAGTCCAAATGGCAGTCTGGTGAACTCGTATTTGCCATTGTTTATGGAGAAGGCAGTTTTTTCGATATCTTTTTCTTTCAGTAAAATTTGGTGGAAACCGCTTTTAAGGTCAATAACGGAAAAAAAGGATTTTTTTCCTAGTTGCGCGAGTACTTCTGTTATGTCTGGTATAGGGTAACGGTCTGCTATGGTAATTGAATTCAGTTTTCGGTAGTCGATTACTACTCTGTATTGTTTGTTTCCTAAAGAGTCTGGTTTTTTCGTTACTATCCAAACGGGTGAATTATATGGTGATCTGGATGGTCAACAGTTGGTTTATTTGGGATTCAACTTCTGGTTTCAAAGACATGGGATATGGGTAATATCGGGTGTATACGGGAGTATCCGTAGTGGTGCGAATTTCGCCTAAAACTTGGGTTGCATATGTCAATTTCTCATTTGGCTCTGCAAATAAGTTCGGAAATTCTTTTATTAATTTTCGAATTTCTGTTTTTTGGTCTGTAGTCATGTGATCTTCTTTTACGTTAATGCTGTACAAAGATTCTGATGTTTTATATTGATTCTAACATTTCCCATAATAGTCATAAAGTTTCCTCTAGTATGTATTGTAGCGTCTAGCTCCTTAAGGCTATCGTTCCCAAGGATACCACTAAATGATTTTAAGATGGGTAAAAGGTAAAATTTAATTTTTGTGTCTTTAATGCCAAATAAATTTACGAATGTGTGTCGAGTGATTTTAATGTCACCTGCTATAGAGTTTGCGTAAAAGTATTGTTCGTTGGGGGTAGAGGTTTCAACTAAAGAGGGTTGAATATAATTTTTAGTTGATCCAGTGTCGATCAAAAATTTTAATATTGTTCCACTCTTCGTTCTGCATTGAAAGTAAGGGAGCGAAGAGTTGCTTAAGCTAAAAAATGAATATCGCTAGTGTCATAACTGTAATTGGTGTTATCGTCGGGGAAATTTTGTTGAATGTATTCGATTAACTGTGTATCGTTATTCTGGTCTTCGTTCTTAAGGGTTTGTTCATATTGTTGGTAGGTGGAATCTTGTTCGGATTCTGCGTTAATGGGGAAATTCCTTTGGAGTTTATTTGGGTTTTGAGCGTAGTTTTGCGGGGGTCTTTTTCCTGTAAGGTCATTCTGATGTGGTTTGTTCATGTAATTTATATTGCGTGTCTGTAGGGTAGTGTCAACGTCCATAGGTTCTGGCCTGATTTAAGGCTTAGTAGCGAAAGGTCGAGGAGGTGGATTATACTGATTAAAGGGATTTCTCTGTATTGTGTTCTGCCATAAGGGTTGGTTTAAATTAGCAAAGCGTTGGCTTGGATTAGCAAAGTGTTGGTTTGGATTAGCAAAGTGTTGGTTTGACCTATATGAATTGAAAACGTGTTGGCGTGGTTGTGGAAGGTATGCTAATTCGGGATGGAATTCTCTATTCTGTCGTGGTGGGAATTGTTTTCTTGGTGGCAAAGGTGGATTATAATTTCTGTTTGGATTATGATTACCTGAAGCGTAACTTGAGCGGAAGTTTTGATTTTCTAACTTAAGGCATAGGTGAAGGGCTTGTGGAAGATCGACTGGCTCTTTCATGCCTAGCAATCTTGGGGAGTCGCCTTTAAGTCCTCTAACAAATGTGTCTAGGGCCTTATCGCGGTATGTTTTTGTTAGTAACTGAATGGATTCCGATCCGGCATCCATGCATCCTATTTTTTTTTAAATAAGGGACAAGTGGGAATAAACTTTCTGATAGAATTCTTGAACTGTTAAGTGTCCTTGGATAAGTGAGGTCATTTGGTATTCGAAGGTGCCTACGTCGCGTTTGTCGGCGTAATGTAGTGTAAGACATTTCGAAATTGCTTCCCAGTTCAGAGGTGTGTTATATGATTCAAGTGCAATGTCGGCATTACCTACTATTTTGTTACGTATCACATTAAATATCCCATAATATTTGGGAGTGCCTCTCGAGTTATCGTATATTTGTATTATACGGTCGACACTCTTTTTCGACGAGTTAAATTCTCCTGGGTTACCGGAAAATTCTCTGAGACAGCGGACGACGTCTGGTATTTTGTCTAGCTCTGATAGATTTCTTGAATTTGATGGGTCTATGGTCACGTCGGTTGCATTTAAAGTGTTTGCGTTAGGATTCAGTACTGTTTGCATAAGGTTTTGTCCTTCAGTTCTCATCGCGTCTTTAACGATTTCAGAGATTACTGTTGTCAGTTGGTCCATCGTAACGTTGGTTGCCATTCTGGAGGGTGATCGAGTTTGTAAGTCTTCAGGAATGGGATTAAGAGTTGGAGGGCGTATCAGATTGTCTGGATTTGACATATGTATGTAAGTTTCGAAAACTGTTTCTTAAGATTACTAGTTCGTTTTTATTTTATAATTATTATATGTAATATTAATATATAATTATAACTATTATATATTCTTTTTCTCTGGTGAGTGTGTGATTATCTTCGCTCTGGAGGGACTCGTAAGTTTCTCAGGGTTGTTTATAATTATAAATTGGAGGGACTCGTAAGTATCGCAATTTCTTTTTTTTATTTGATGGGTTAAATTTTATTTGTATTTAATTATATCTGAAATCAGAGAGACTCGTAAGTTTCGTGATATCGATCCTTATTTTTATAAATTGGAGGGACTCTTAAGTTTCGCAATTTTTATTTGGCTTTGATTGTATTTTGTTTATACCAGGAAGAAAAAAATATAATCAATATACAATTAATATTTGATATATTGAAAAATTAGGTTCACTGTTATTAATAAATTCACTTTAGTTTTCTCTTAATATAAAAATTTTCCGTTGTAAAATTTAAATTTTTTCTCTTAGAATAAATTCAATTTAGTTTTTTTTCTTAAATCACTATAAAATTTTTCGTTGTAAAATTTCAATTTTTTCTCTTAGAATAAATTCAATTTAGTTTTTACCTTAAATCACTATAACATTTTTCCGTTTCAATATCTGATGATAAATTTTTTCTTAATTTTTCATAACATTTTTTCTATCACTTAATAATAACTTACATTACTAGGAACTGCCACATTGCGCTTGGTGACGAACTGGATTTGTCCGTTTTGTCCGAGATTTTCAATGTTTCTTCGATGATTCCGGATCCTAGTGTCGCACTCGCTCGTTTCTATAGATGGAAGCGATCCTTGCGTATGTGCAGCTTTTTGGAACAGGTTGCGTGTAGGAGATTCTGCTTGTTGCGTTTGTCTTTTTTCCGCCTGGTAACTTGCCACTGCTTAAGGGGCTATTAGTTACCGCTGTCCCTTGGGTTAGGACCAATCGCGTGGAGGAACTTCTTGGTTGTGTTGTCCTCACCGTGCCTGCAGGTGTCCTGCCACTATTTGAGGGGCTATTGGTCACTGTTAGAACCACTTGCCACTGCTTAAGGGGCTTTTAGTGTTCATCAAAGTCCTGCCACTACTTTAGGGGCCTTTATGAACTTGATTATTCCACTTTGCACTCACGACGATTGGTCCCTGTTCGGGCGCCAGTTAAACCTTTTTAGGTTTTAATAAGTTTTTAAAAAAGCTTTATTATTATTCCAACCGTTTCACACAATGATTTGATTAAGACTAACTTAAAAGATAATAGCTAACAATTCTTATATTTTAAAATTATTCTGCTTCTGCTACTCCTCTGCTGCTGCAATCTCCGCTGCTGCAGTCTGTTGTGCCCTTCTGCAGTATCGGCGTCAGCATATTCTGTAGAATTTGGTGCTTGGCAGGATGCAACTCGATGCTTTGTCCGTGACATTTGGCATTTTACGTGGCATGAGGTGTTGGGTTGGTCCATGTGAAGACTTTGAATTTTCTAGGTGTTAACTTATCTTCGAAGACTTGTTGAAGAAGTACCACAGACTTCTGACATGGATTTTTAGTGAGGACGACGATTATATTCCTGAAGAAGACATGTCTGATGGTGATGCGGAATTGTTAGTTGAAGGAATTAGCGAAATTGAGGATAGCGATGACGACGATGTCCTGGAAGAGCTGCAAGCTGAAAATGATCGAGTTATGCAAGATGAATGACGAACTAACAGTATTTTCTGGCTCGTGACGGAACCAAATGGTATAAGCAACCACCAGCAATAGGTCGTCTAAGAGCTCATAACATCATTCGAAGAGCCGGTGGCAGCGGAAGACGTGGAATAGCTCGTAATCATCTCAGCATCTTCAAAACGATCATTTTTGAAGATATGGTGGATATAATCATGCGACATACAAATATAAAGGTGCAGACGATAACTGCAAAACTCAACGAAAGCAATCCGCATAAGACGAAATCCTGGAAACCTATCACACTAGATGAACTGTATGCCTATTTTGGTGTTTGTCTAGCAACAGGTCTGAATCACGCAAACACTCAGCATGCACGAGAATTGTAGAAAAAAAAACAGGAATCCTGTATGTAGATCAACAATGTCACTATGTCGATTTTGGTCTATAAATCGATTCATAAGGTTTTATGACCAAAGGACACGCGCAGAGCGCAATAAATCTGATAAAGCAGCACCCATTAGGGACTTATGGACCATGCTGAATCCTCACCTAGAAACAGCGTATACAACGGAGGATGTTATAACCGTCGATGAACAACTATTCACATGCAGACGAAGGACAATATTCACATAATATATTCCTTCGAAGCCGGCTAAATATGGTATCAAAGTGTGGTGGGTCGGTGATTTCAAGAACGGATATCCGTGCAAAGGTATTCTGTACATAGGTAAAGAAGACCAGCAGCAGAGATCTATTAATTTGGGCGAAAAAGTGCTGCTTACTTCGAAGTACAGAGCTAGAGGGAGGACGGTCGTAGCCGACAACTTCTTCACAAGTTTTGACGGCGTGGAGAAACTGCGAGATTCAGGATTGGCTTATGTTGGATAGACCGAAGGATAAAATTCAAAGGAAAACCCAATTTTCCTGCAATGCTTGCGGAGATGCTGTTTGCTTACAGCGTAGCACCAAGGAATTTAAATGTAACTATTTTAATGAATAATTTCATATATATATATAATAATATTGATGTAAAATAATAAAAAAAAAAAGAAAATAAAGAAAAGACTTGCTAACATTTTTAAAATTATCAAAAAATGTAAATTATTTCACTCCTTTCCGATTATTTTCATACAAAACGTATGTATATAGGTCCTAGTCCATTGATAGGAAGGTTTTAAAATGGTTATGGACAGAAGGGTTAAAGAAAAATCAGTTTATACAAAAAAGTTATTGCTTGGTGTCGAAAGGCGTAATCGGTCCATTCTTTTTCGAAAACGAGAATTAAGATGCAGTTACAGTGAATGGTGCACGTGTTATTGAAATTATTATTGATTATTTATGGCAGAAATTAAATGTAATCGACATACCCAATGTCTACATATGCCAAGCACAACGCGTGAAAACATCACTTTATGGCGATCAAGGAATGGTGATGTGGATTCGCCATGCAGTTGATTCGTGTTATTTGACCGCATTGGAATTGGCAAATTTTTTCATAAGGCGCTACTTCATAATACAGCTAACTGGTTGAAAGCAGATTTTATTGTTATGTATTGTTTTTTAACCAATATTTTTTGAGTAACAATAGCGATATTATCTCTAAATTTTCTATTTTATCATTTTTAATAGCAATATTTAATTGATTTCGTTTTTCATATTATACGAGGTCTGTTCAAAACGTATCGCTAATTTTAGGCTGAAATTCAACACAGATATGAATGACAGTGCTACAATAGGTGATCATAACACTTTGAAACACAAATATCATATTTACGTTTTCGGCTACCCTCACAACTGATGACATAAAAGAAAAATCGAATCATGAACTGAAGGAAATTCAGAAAACAAAACGAAACTAACCAAAGAAAACATATAATGCCTGAAATTCTACACAGGTATGAATGACAGTGCTGCCAACCTAAAAACAACAAGATTTGCTCCAATAGCTGCACCCATGCAATTCAAATTCAATATTGACTTTATTTATTTTTATTTTTTATTTATTTATTTATTTGGTAAGTATGAATACAAAAAAGGGCCTTATGTCCTTATATTAATTGTACGTAGTGGAACATTTCAGGAGTTAAATATCAGATACTTTGTATTATATGGAGAATTATAAAGAAAATAATAATAATAATAATAATAATGAATTCAAATAATAATGATATATGATTTAATGATTAATGATTTGTAAAGAAAATAATAATAATAATAATAATGAATTCAAGGGTAATATAAAAATTCCAGTGTAACTGGTAGTATAATTCAAATAAAGATACGAAATAAGTTTGATTATCCTTAGATTATAATTTCAAGTGTTTTATAAATGTAATTCATCCTTGTGTGATACCTTTCACCATCCGCCAACAGTTCACCGAGCAAAACCAAACCAAACCAGACGAACATGGAATAACGTGGAATGAGGTAGTGACAAATGCTCTAGTATATAATTCCTATGGTACAAATATCTATTATGACATTATACTACCGCGCGCTTCACTACTAAAAGAGTGAACAGATGGACGTTTTCTGGTACTAAGCCGTAGACTGTTCCAGATCCTTATGCTTCTGACCAAAAACGATTTTTCCATTATTTGGGTTGAAAAGGGTGGAAGTAGCAAGTTTCTAGTTCTCGTGGAATGAAGGAAGTTTAACTTATTGAAAAGAAGCGTTGGGTAACGGTTTTTAATTACTTTATATAATAAAGTAACTACACGAAGCTTGAGCCACGCGTCTAGATCCATTCCTAGTATTGACGGTACAAGATTAGAAACCGAATCTCGTTGTCTTAAAGAGTAGACGAAGCGAACTGCGGCGTGCAGACAAACTTTAAGTCTTCTTAAGCAGTTGGCACTACAACCAGTATAGATTTCACACCCATAAGGGAAATGTGGAATGATAAGAGCCCTGACCAGGGACAATCTCACCTTAACTGGCAGAAGATGTTTGATTAGATATAGTCTCCTGAGCACAAGGAAATACTTTTTGCAGATATGAGAAACTTGATTGTCTCATGTGAGGTCTTGGCTGATGTACATACCTAAGCTTTTAGCATTCATGACCCAGGGGATCGAGACTCCTTCTTGGGAGATTAATGGCAATGATTGCAAAGCACGGTTGTACACCGCCATAGCATTAGTTTTCTGTGTGTTAAGGATGAGATTGTTAGCTCGAGCCCATTCGGTAACCGCCTTAAGATCTGCATTCAACCTTTGCACTCCTTCCGAAGTCTCTGATAGTTTGCTGGAGAGCAAAAGTTGAACATCATCCGCAAACATATATACTAGCGAGTTGGATACGACTAAAGGAAGATAATTTATATAGAGTATAAAGAGAATTGGTCCGAGTATCGATCCTTGTGGAACTCCACTATTTGTTGGCAGAAAGCTGGAGGTGGTTTCACCCTTTGCCACACATTGACGCCTTCCCACTAGATAAGAGTAAATTAGTTTACAAGCGCAGGTAAAAAAGTGAAATTGGGTTTTAAGTTTATTGGTTAGAGTGGCAAAATCTATGTGATTAAAAGCTTTACTGAAGTCTAGCAGCACCAAAAATGAAACCAACCTATTATCAACATTTTGCCTAATCGCGTCGGTTACCCCTATTAAGGCAGTGGTGGTATTATGCCCTCGTCTAAACCCATGTTGACTCTCTGACAGTTCAATACGCCTATCGCCCTCGATGAAGTCTAGTATTTGCTTCTTCATAACCAGTTCGCAAATTTTTGAAAGACAGGAAAGAATTGTAATAGGGTTGAAGTCCGAAGGACCCATTGGTTTAGATGTTTTCGGGATTGGTATAACTCTACCTAGTTTCTAGGCCGTTGGGAATGTAGAAGACATGAGTACGTAATTAATAAAGTAAAGTATATGAAGTTCAAATACTGGATAGATAAGTTTTAAAAATTTTAAGTGCAATCCATCGAGACCAATTGCATTTGATTTCAGGCTAAATACGGCACTCACGAGTTCAGTTGTTGTAACACTACGAAAGGAGAAGGGATTTTCGCTTTCTGGTAGGTTGTGGTCAACATCTTCTGTACGACATGTGTCATTTAAAGAGGCGAAATAAGCATTAAGCGAATCTGGGTCCTCGGCACATTCCCCAGCCGTATTAGTCACCCCAAATTTACGTATTTGTCTCCAAAAATCTTTACTGGTAGATATACTACCGAAACAGGATGTCCCGAAGTTGAGTTTTGCTTTTTTGTTCAGATTCGTAACCCTATTTCTATATTTTGTATAAGTTTTCCAGTTTTCTGACGTTGAGTGCTCATGGTATGCTCTAAAGGCTAGATTCCTGAGTGACTTGAGCTGTATAATTTCAGGTGTCACTCATGGGCATGAGTGTTTCTTCGGATTATAGGACCTAGGGAACAAATTTGTTGAACAGAGCCGTTATTGTTCTGTTTAGAAAGTCTAGCTTTGTGTCGACTTCGGGACTTAGATAGAGCGGCAGCATATTTATTTCTGCACATCCCCGAAAAAGTGAGCGTGAGCAGATACCCTTGAAATCCCTATATAGAAACGCGGCTGTCTCATTTTTTATCGGCAATGATGCCGCCCCAAAAAGAAAAGCTTGCATCGAAACCGATGGAACCCAAAATAATCTTGTAAATTCAATCAAGTCCGGATTGCTCACTATAAAGAAATCGAGAAGGGATTTAGAAGCATGAGCGACATCAATGTGAGTATGTTGATGCACATCTGCAATAGTGTACAAATTGAAATCATTGAAAAAGTGATTTACCCTTTCCCTCATAGGCGTTATTTGCAGATTTAGGTTGAAATCACCCATAATAAAAATATTACCATACTTCCTAGCTATATCCGAAAGAATATCAGAAATGGAGTCCAGATTGCCACGCGGCCGGTAAATAACGCCAACTGCAACAACAGTATTGTTAACAAATATTTCAGCAAAAAGGTATTCAATTTCAGTAGTATCATCTGAGTACGAGATGAGTTTAGGCTCCTTGAGTTTTTTAGAAATGTAAAGGGCCACACCGCCTCCTCTGGATCCCAATCTATCATTTCTTATTAATCTGTAGCCTTGGATAGCCAGCATAGAACTGTCAATCTCCGGCTTTAGCCACGTTTCAGAGACGCCAGCAACGCTTAGTAGTTCACCATCGAGAATCTTAACGATGTCATCAAATTTATCACCCCTGGATTTGGGAAATAGGCTTTGGGCATTGAAATGACCAAAAGTTAGAGATTTTCTTTTGCCATGTAAATATTTCAAAAGTATGGTATTGTCACTAGCTACCTCATCATTCATATTAGAGCCCATCCGGAGACCATCCAGGCCAGGCATGCACGGCGAACCAAGATCGTAAGACGACGGAAAGGTAACACAGGACTATGTGGGTATATTCTGCACAACGGGCCACTACAATTATAGTTAATGAGTAAATTATGTATGGATAGATTAAAGTAACAATAACAAAAGAAATCATGTTGAACTAATATACAATATACAAGCTAAATTACAATATACTTCGCTGCACATTTCATTTGTACATATTAGAAGTCGTTGCAATCAGTAGAGGATGTTGAATTCGACATATCCGGAGCCGGAATGCCGTAACGGCATTAGTGTATTTGTGCCGGTGTAGTGTGGTTTTGGTAACTAAGCTAGCGATAAAATTTCAGTTAGTGATGAGATTTTAAGATTTTTAATTTCATCTTTTTTCACTACAAATACGCTGCCTCGCCTGATGAACGCCCTAGTTATTACGTTATTCCTGGCCAGCTCCTTTGCTTTTCTGAATATTTTGTAAGTGAGTTCCGTGATATTATCATTCAAATAAATACGCGAGGCTATATCGATCGTTGGATACACATCCTTAAGAGTTAGGGATTTGGACTTGAGGTATGCTCCGTACATATCGTCTCGTACGGCGGCTGTGTGATACGAAAGAATAATAGTGTTTCCACTTCTCGTACGCGTACAGTTAGCTAAGTCCATTTCCGTGCAGAACACTCCCAGGAATTCTTCGATTTTTCGAGATATTGCGGGAAGCTCATTTATTGGGATGGAAGCCGGTAATCCTGAAATCGCTATATCCTTCCTACGGGCGCGTTTCTCTATCCGGTCCAATGCAAAGCGCAAATCTTCCATTTCCTTGAGGGAAGTAATATTCGCAGGTGGATTATTTTTGTATTCATTTAAATCTGTTTCGTGCTCTGCCAGTAGCGTTTCCATGCTCGTCAGTCGCAATTGAGTGGCCCCCATAAGACCTTGCAACTCACCTGCCAACCACGACATGATCTCGCTTTTAACTTTTGAGGCGAGTTCAGCGAGAGATTTGTCCACCGCGGAACCGATGGATGAGGGGACAGCCGTAATAAATTTCTCTAAACGCTGCAATGACAGTTTGGGCCCGTTTCTATCAGCCATGCAATCCGGACAGAACCATGCTGAAGCGTCACCAAGCGAAGCAAGGGCTGTGAAGGTTGAGCTGCTCATCTTGGCACACTGAAGATGGTGCCATTTTAAACAGGAATCGCAATTAATTACGTGGTCGCCCAATTGTGTTTTCCTGCAGCATCGCAAATAACCGGCATTCTTATCAGCCATATTCAGAGTATTTGAGGTTAGATTTATGTTTAGAATTATGTTTATCCCAAGACCCGATTTACCACTCACTACCGAACAAACTTCAGCCGCAATATGTTACTCGATACCGATTTTATCGGAATTGCTATAACCCATGCAATATAAATTAGTTTAGCAAGTAAAAGAAAACAATTTGTTCAGCGAAAACGTGCAGCAAATAATTTCACTACTAACGAGCCAGGGTTGCCAGATTAGCCCTTTAGTTTTTGAACATACCTCTTTTATTCATTCCAATGTAATCATCAAATTTTACTCAGATTTGAAATATTCAATTTTAAAATTTAATTTTTTAAACTAAATTTAAATATTTAAAATAAATTTTTTATTAGAAATGCACAGTTGATCTGTCTCAACTAAAGGACGAAATTGATATTTTGCGCGAATCCAATGATAAATTAAAAATGTGTGAAGCTCAACTAACTGCGTATAAAAAAAAGTTAGAAGATTACAATATTTTGAAAAAACATATGAAGGTACTTGAAGAAAAAAGTGCTGATTATATACAGCAAAGCACTCATTATGAAGATATTGTAAAAAAATGCGCAACATTAAAGGGACAAATAGAGCTTTTCAAAAAAGAGGTATCCTTTTTATATATTTTTGTTTTTATTAGTTCAATTCACATATATACCCTTCACTAGATACACGATCTTAATATAAAACTAGACGAAGAAATGAGTAAAAATGTAAAATTGCAACTCGACAACAAAAATTTAGAAAATAATTATCATGCATTGCAAAGAACTACGAATAATCTTTGCAAAGAACGTGAAAGCTTAAAGGACGCAATTGACGAGTTAAAGTGCGGCGGAGTCATGAACACATCAGCAAAGGGTAAGTGAATGAGTTGCATATTTCAGTAACAATACTCTTCAATACAGGATCTTGTGGAAACGCAATGTGTAAAGAACTTCACACAATTGTTCTGATCGAGAAACTGCAGAGATTGGAAGATGAAAACAAAGTGTTACGTGAAGGACAAGGAGGCCAAGCTGCTGTAATGGTAGATTGAAATTATTTATTTCTACTTATCTTTATTCTTAAAAAACTTATGGTCAGCAACTTCTGGATGATGCTAATAAGCGTACTGATAGTCTACGTGAACAATTGAAATATGCAAATGAAGGCATTTTATGCACGAAGCAAATATCTCTGAGTGATGTTCAGAATTTAGAACGGTAAAAGTCATAATTTTGTTTTATTAGATTAAGTACTAGTACCTGATGAAAATTCCTCAGTTACAGAAAAGAGATAAATTGTCAAGTTTTGATTGATATTTCAAACTCGGTGTTTATATAATAAAAAAAACATTCAGTACATCAGCATGTATTTATAACATTTATCAGACATTTTTTGGCTACTTGTGTTTTATTACTGCTGCAAAAATATGGAAGAAGATCACTCTGCGGAAGTACTTAGTTCGTACTTTTCAATTTTCTTTGAAACTCAAAATATATCTCCTTCGGGTTTGAAGCACTTCCTCTAGAATTGAGTAGAGAATTTTAGGTCGGAGAAAAATTTATACTTATTATAATACCGTAATTTTTAAAAAAAATTGCGACCAACAATTTTTTTCGGAATTTTTATTCCAAATTTTAACTTTGGCATTAATTTTTTCAAAACTGAACTAGTCTTTTGTCCCCTCTTATGCCAAACACCCTCTATATACTATATACATACATATATACTATACCTATACATATATACTACTATACACCCCGCCCATATCTTATACACCACGCCCATATTTTGTGCGACGATTTGCTTTGATTAAATCTGGGAATAGAATTTAAACTTTAGATATGGACTACTGTCTGAGAAATTCAGCTCTCAAATCGTATGGATTAATATTTACTTAAAAAGTATGCGTGGCTGCTCCAATTTACTCCATTTTCGATATCAAAGCTTCACGTGAGATAGAATATTAGAGCCGAATTTCGATACTCGTACTCTTGTAATCGTGATTTTTGTCACCAGTTGGCAAACCACGCCCATTTTCGGGAGTGTATTGTGTCTGAATGGAATGAAATTTCGGTTTCAAATTCACTCTACAAGCTGAGAAATTCAGCTAAAAGCACTAATAACTTCATATTCGCCAAAACACGTATTCGCCAAATTTCATGATACCTCTTGTTCTCACAGAGGGACAGAGAGGGCTAAATCGACTGAGGGCTGACGCTGATCAAGAATATATATATTTTGCTATACCTGCCACGCCTCCTTTAATGCGTTACGGACGAACAAAGTTAATATACCCTTGTCCCTTCGGGTGTAGAGTATAAAAAAGAAAAGAAAATATATATAATGACAACAGTATACACAATTTAGCGTATATACATGTAAGATTGTTTATTTAACTATAAAATTAAATGTAGTATGTTTATTCACTGTAAAATGTAAGATTGTGTATTTGAATATAAAAGGTAAAGTAAATGCGCCACTGTCACTACTGTCGACTGTTCGCGATGACCTCTTCGTGCTGACTAAATGTTCTTCTCGTATGTACGGTCCAACTGTAACTTCTCTCTGACTCAGGCACCTATTAGCAACCTCTCATGACATGACGTGTAGATGGCGGTTGTTGTTTGAAAAGAATGACTATGGTAGAGAGTACCAACTTTATAAAGCTTAATATCAAGCATCAATAGTGAACGCTCTCAATGAATTTGTAAACATGGAAAAAATTGGGTGCCGCCGTTTTTTCTTGAAAATTCTGCTTTTGCTGTGAGACTTCGCCAAACACTCGATTGAAACATACTCAAGAAGTTTCACAGCAATAAAGCAGAGTTTTCAAGAAAAAACGGCGGCACCCAATTTTTTCCATGTTTACAAATTCACTGAGAGCGTTCACTGTTGATGGCTGCCAAACAAATACTGAACAACGTAGTGTCGTCAAACAAGTTGGTACTCTCTACCATAGTCATTCTTTTCAAACAACAATCGCCATCTACCTCAGGTCGGGTACTTCTGGGACCACCCTCGTATGCGCAATGAGCGATGAAAGAGATAAATCGCAAATAGAACAACAGCAAACAGCGCAACTCAGATTTCCACCACGCCTACTATGGCGAAAATAAAGCCGGCCGAGCCACTGCTCGTTAACAATGAAATGAATGGTCAGATTGGCTTGAGTAATACGAAAATTATTTTATAGCAGCAAAACTTAAAAATGAGGCTGCTGAAATGCAATTAGCAAATTTTTTAGCTGCATTAGGTAGAGAAGCTTTAAAGTTTAGGCTAACAAGTGAACAATTAAAGATGTTGCGAACTATTCAGGAAAAACTGCATCAACATGGATTAGATCATGGATTAGATAGTGTTAGGTTTTACGGAAAGTACCTAATACGGAAATAATTAGGGGTTAACGAGAACTTGACTTTTGAAACAACAAAAAAATATTCAGAGCAGCAGGAAGAGCTGGCCGTCAAATCTCCCAGTTAAATCCAGTTAAATATTAAAATTAAACTAAAATTAACAAATTTAAACTAAAAATAAAGTGTGTAAGATATTTCTAAAGAGGTTTTTAGACAAAGAAAGGTCTAAAGATACAAAATGATAAGAACACAAGCTATCAAACACTAACAGAGTTCATGTAATTGGCTCATTTTGACCATAATTAGTTCTGATTAATTTAGGATGAAAAATGTGTTGAACCCGTGTTTGACGAGGTTGAACATAGAACATTTAATAGTTTAACTACCCAGAACAATCAAAAGGACCACATGCAATGTCATAAACACACATCAAGGAAAACAATTTCCTTCTTATTTCTAGTGTTTTACAGCCTAAAAGCAAACATCGGGAAGTGTAAGGAAGTTAATCAGCCGAAGGGTGAACCTGGTAAATTTTTTCTAAATCTTTTCAAGACGAGCATTGTGGACATCACAGTAGGGATTTCAAATTATTGCAGGTTGTTATTGCAATTAGATCAGGTTGATCGATTAAAGTTCAGATTCAGCCGTGTATGTGCCTATGTGTTAGGTGTGTAGATCTTAGAGTATGGCTCACAGAAAATTCCCCAACCATAACAATCTCAAATATCAAAGTGGTATCATCAAATCAAAATTTGAGTTTGAAAAATTAATAACATCATTGTGATGACAATAAAGTGAGTTTTATGAGTTAGCCACCGTTGGTACGGGCTTTATTTCCCGTTACTTGTTCATTTCTATTAAAATTATGTTTGTGAGCACTAGTATTTATGTAAAATAGTTTTGTAAGATGGTCTGCTTTGTTATAATTTGATGCTTCTAATAATAATTGAAGCAATCTAGGTGTAAGGTTACAGCTATTATCGGCTATTATTATTATTTTATTATGTAATGTGACAGAGCTCGTAATCCCGGCGTAATATTTTGTATGGTCCATATGTGGTATGCAACTCATTCTGCTGTTCCAATCATAGATCATTGACTCGGTAGATTTCTGAACATCTCTTGTAGTATCGCGTTCAGGGAATAATTTTGTATGGCTTGATTTGTTCAACCCATGCACTTCTGCATCTCCCATTTGAGCGAAAAAGTTATCTTCATCGTCATAACTAATGAAAAGAGTTTCAATTGAAAATTCGACTTTCTGGCTTTAGCTGGAGTATTTGTTTTTACATTTAGTAATATCTTACTATTTTTAATGTTATGCTTTTCCTTATTATAATTTGTATTACAGTGTTTGACTATTTCTTTTAGAAGTTTTGTGATGAGGCTAAATGTCTTTTCCAATCGATTCTCTAAATCTGCTTTTCCTAATTTTTATATTCTTAATTTCTGTTTTAATTTGTGTTTAGTTTATATTAGATCTTTTTAATATTTTCCTATCCATTTTAGCGATAGTAATATCAGATCAGGTATATGAGCTTTTGATCAGCTCTGAACAGCTTTTGAATAGCTCTTGGTCAGCTATTGAACATTTTTGAACAGCTTCGAACATCTTTGAACAGCTTTTTAACAGCTTTTTAACAGCTTTTTAACAGCTTTAAACAGCTTTTGATCAGCTTTTGAACATCTTTGAACAGCTTTCTAACAGCTTCGAACAGGTTTTGAATAGCTTTCTAACAGCTTCGAACAGCTTTTTTGATCAGGTTGATCAGCTTTTGAACAGGTATATCAAATGTATTCAGTTGAAAGTTATCATACTAATATTAATATAGGGGTAACAAGCGAATTAGTGAATGTGTGTATATATCAAATCCCATTTTATATCGTTCACTATCACTTGGATCGTCTTTGCTTGTTACAAGAAATCCATATTAAACTTTCCAACATTCTCCGCATATATGAATAAATTTTTTTATAAACCATATCTGTTCCGACATGACCATTGTGCTTCATATTCATATCATCCTGCTTAAACATAATATTCATGTATGAGTAAAAACAATCAATAGATGTGCGTCTGCTCATACAAAAGTACTCTCGAATTTTTTGCTTCTCTCAGGCTACGTCATCAAATATAATTATTGGGTTGGTTTTTTTTTTGCTTTAAAACGGCCTCAAAATTTGTGCAGAAGGCAATGTTTTTATCCAAAAATAATAGTTACTTCAAGTACTCATACTGTCATTTATATAATTTTCAGATATACATATGTATGTATGTATGTTAATAAAATTTAGTCCGTTCGGATTGTCTATATTAAATTCAGTATTTTCGCGATTAGAAGGTCCAACAAATGAGTTCTCCTATAGAATTCAGTCTTAGTGAACTGTGTCTTATACATGTTATTATTTAATTAATTTCGTAATATTTATTTATCCATATAGTATTTATTTTTACCTATATTTGTTTTTATATTTATATTTATTTGATTTCAGATTTATATATTATATTTGTATTTATTTTTGTGAATTTGTTTTAAATGGTTTGTTTTATTCTGCTATCCCCATTTATTTGTTTGCGTCATAGACATATTCATATTTCCAGTTATATATTTTGTTATTGAAGCTAAAGTAAGTAAGTATTTCAATTGTTAAGTAAATCAATATTGGCGTTCCGCAAGCATCTGTGCTAGGGCCAATTCTGTTTCTAATCTTTATAAATTCTCTGCTTTCGATCGGCTTCTAGGGCAAGCCGGTTGCGTTTGCTGATGATCTGGCCTGTACTTATACATTCCTAGACTGACTGTGGCTATTAATAACGACTTAATACTACTAAGACCCTGGTTTCTTATGAACAAGCTTGTTCTAATTGAGAAGTCTGAGATTATGTTATTTAGTGCTAGAGGTAAAGCGCCTGTTATTGGCGACTTCGTATTTCATGGCCCAGTCTGCAAAAATGTACCTTTGACTCGAGATGTATGTCCCTCATATATCAATTACCTGACCTATAATAACTCGATGAACTGCTGCCAAAGTTGTTCATATAAATATTTAGGACTTCATTTAGATAGCAAAATGAATTGGACTGGTCATATTGACGTTCTAACTAAATACCTACGATGTGCAACTAGGCACCTATTTCTCGTAAAAAAATGCTGCTATCCTAACCTCTTACGTAGGATTTACTTTGGAATTTTCCATTCTAAACTTGAGTATGGCCTAGTTTGTTGGGGTGGAACTGTTAACTACAATATTAACGCATTATACTCGATTCAGAACTTTGCAATTAAAACAAATAGTAATAAATTCCGGTATGATAGTAGCTTTCCAATTTTCAATGAACTCAATATTCTTCCCCTTAAGCACCTTTATTTTTATAAAATTTTAAAAACTTATTTTACTAATCTGGCTCACACTTCTGGCTTCTTCTTCGGCACATGAAATCCAGCATACACACTGAGAGGTCAGAATTCTGATTTAGCAACAGTTCCATCGCATAACCTGCAACTCTACTTTAAATTCCATCTGTCTAGTGCTCCTCGGCTTTTTAACTGCTTGCCACCTAATATAAGAAGTCTTCGTGTAGTGGGTCGGTTCTTACATGAGGCGAAACTGTGGCTAATGTTGTTCAACCCTTGTGATGTCACTACACTTGTGCGTATTGTGTCCTAGTTATTTCGTTAGTTAGTGTTTAATATTCTCATGTTTATTTCTCATATTTGTTTTATTTATCATATTTTTAATTTTCATTTTATTGCAATTTAAATTTTTAATTTTTTAATTTTAATTTTATACTTCATATTTAAAAGTATTTCTTTTCTCTTTTTATTTGTATATTTTAATTATCTGTCATGTATTTTTATATTCAATTGTGTTAATTTAATGTCAATTAATAGTAAGTTGAGATCGACACTAGCTTTAACTACTGATCTCGCAATGTACACTATTGGTTATATTGTTATATAATTGTTATTTACTGAAGAGAAAAAAATTTCATTTTAGTTAGTAGTAAATTTTTAGTTAGTATTAATTCTAGCTGCATTATTGTAATAACTTTTGTTGGTTAATTGTTAGGAAGTGGATGTAAATGTAGCTGTCGATGTTTAAGTGAATTTTGGTTTATGAATTGCAATTATGTTATCATACTGATATCAACAACTAGGCTGATAAAATTACTACCCGATATTGTAGATGTTTCTATGAGTTTTGTATCCATTTTTGTTCATTTATTTTTGAATTTGAATTTGAATTTATTAGAGTCTGATTTCTTTACGCTCAAAGTCCCTCGTTGTTGGTTTCTAAAGATTGTTTCTATTATAATTGTCGAACCTTTATCTGGCGACTGATTATACTAAGAATTAGTGTTTATATATATTTGCATTATATTTCAATGTTAATGTCTATTTCAGTTCTCCGTCTTATTAATTTGGAGTTTGGTTTTGAGTCAATTGTCTATAATCTTTAATGATTTTAAATTTACGTTCTAAAAAGAAGGGTATGAAAAATTTTACTCTGCAAATGATATTCATTGAGATTTAGCCTTGTTCGACTGTCTGTTGGAATCATGATCGCGTTAGAACTGATGAAGCTATTGAAATGAAATTTAACAGAAAGAATTTCTGTTTCTGTGTATGTACAAATCAATATGTTTCTTTTATTGTTTTTTAATAATTATAGCTTTTCCTTAAATTTAGAGTTTAATGTGTTGGAACGCTACTTTAGCATATATAGATATCGTTTTCGGTTATTTATAGACTATATACTGACCCTTAACTAAAAGCCAGATTTTATCGCTCAAAGAAAATTCTTATTGTCCATTCCAAAGCATAAAAACATAAAAGTTGTAGTCAAGCTTCAATCAAGCAGCTATTTTGTTGTCCTATAGCATTCTTTACAAAGGAAATAATTTAAGCTTCATTCAAGTCCTTAGCATTTAATTCTTGAAATAAGAAGTTGTTAATATTGTTGTATCTAGTATCCTCCAGTAGGATACCAGAACAAACTTAATGTCGTCGATCCTTCCTCGAGAAGGATCACTGACAGTGCTTCTAACAATGGGGGTTGTCGTCGTTGGTCCTTCGACGTGAAGAGCCACGGACGATTGTGCCACGGGCAAGGATCTGCCGACTTTGTGGACTTTCCTATCGGGATCCGGCAAAATGCCGCAGGTGGATCCCTTTCGCCTAGCTACCACGGGCACCAAGGTGCCGCCTTTGTGGTCCTTTAACCTGTCGGGCAGTGATGCCGACTTTCGACAGGTGCTGAAATAAAAGGCTAATTGGTTAAGTTTCTTATGTTTATTTCCAATGCTTCTTCTTCCGACTTCTTCCGACTTCTTGGTACTTCTTACAATGATTCTCCCTCGTAACTGTCAGCGTTCACACTTAATCTCCATCGCTTCAGTCCGCACTTAATATGTAACTTCAACTGTGTAACTTCAACTTCAACTGCCTTCTTTCAATCCGAAACCTGGGTTTATATCTCTTCTGAGATTCGTTGTTGGCCAGAATCATTTCCGCATCGTTTTTGCAATTATCTCAAGAATTATTTTTGACAATAATTCTTGACACAAGTTGCGAATTTTGCTCTTCTGAATTGAGCGCGATGTTCCAGTTATTGGAATGCGATCAAGTTCGCGCGCTGTTCCACTTATTGGAATGCGATCAAGTTCGGCTTTTATCTAGGCCACAGCGGTGTGTGATTCACTTGTACTTTCGAGCTTCACAATTAAAGTGCAGCCTAGAAGTATGTGTTAACACCCGTTAAGCATCGTTAACTACTGGGTCGAAAGGTATGTGGTGTTAGCAACGTTAAGCGTTGTTATTATCAGAGCAACGATTCTGACCTACAACAATATTTAGACTAAATATTATTATTATTATTAATATTGTTCATAGTATAGATCTAAGGCTTTCTTAGACAAACATATGTTTTAAGCTAAATTTTGTTATGGCTATTTTGATGGTTCGGCTATACGCAGAAGAAAAGAAAAAGAATTAGAACTAATAATAATAGTAATAAAAAAAGAACAAGTAAAAGAAAAAGAAAAATAAAATAAGATTAAGAATGGCATCCATGAATGACCAACTACAGCGTTTCATGTCTACACTTCAATACTTCTTGAATACTACTTCAGAACTTCTTGAGGATGTTTCAATCGAGTGTTTCACAGCAATAAAGCAGAGTTTTCAAGAAAAAACGGCGGCACTCAATTTTTTCCATGTATACAAATTCACTGAGAGCGTTCACTATTGATGGCTGCCAAACAAATACTCAACAACGTAGCGTCGTCAAACTTCAAACTTAAGCTTTATAAAGTTGGTACTCTCTACCATAGTCATTCTTTTCAAACAACAACCGCCATCTATACGTCAGGTCGGGTACTTCTGGGACTACCCTCGTATGTCTGTCAGTCTGTCCGTCTATATGTATGTATGTCCGTCTATATGTCCGTCTGTCTGTACGTTTTGCCACGCCCACTTTGTCCCGCCCTTTTTGTCATGTCCATTTGTGTACTCCCACTTTTGACACGCCCACTTTTGTTGCGCCCATTTTCCTCCCTCATTCCTCCGCACCAGGCTGCGAGCAGAGCACCAGGGCAGAACACCAGGCAGCGCAGTCGCTACCTTGTGCCAGTATACATAAAGGGTTTTCCAATAAGAGGTGTAATTTTGAATAGCCCGCTATTTCGGTAGCTGTCACTTTTGAAGCTGTTATTTTTGACATTTGACAAGTAGAAACTATGCCAAAATGGAACGATACACGCTGCAATTGAAATTATTAAAATTCACTACAAAAATGGTGAACATTTTGCAGTCACAGTTCGCAAAACTAAAGCATTTTTGGGTCGTCGTGAAGCACCTTGTCGGACCGCAATACAGAAATTGGTGGAAAAATTCGAGATGTTGGGACAAGTTAGTGATGTGAAGAATAAAACCCGTGCACGTCGCTCAAGAACAACTGAGAATATTGCTGCTGTAGCTCAAAGTGTTGAGGATAACCCAGGTTTGTCCATTCCTCCATATTTCGTCGGAATCCTCGTCGTTCTTTGGAATTGGACATTCCACAAACGTCATTACACCGTATTTTGCATAAAGACTTGGGTCTTAAGGCTTATAAAGTTCAGTTAACACAAGAACTCAAGCCGGCCGATCATCAACAACGTCGTGTCTTTGCTGATTGGGTCCTTGAATTGCATGAAAATGATCCGGAATTCCATTGAAAAATCATCTTGACTGATGAGGCCCATTTCCACCTCGGTGGCTATGTCAACAAGCAAAATTGTCGCATCTGGGGCTCGGAAAACCCAAGAGTTATTGTTGAGAAGCCTCTTCATCCTCAACGTGTGACTGTTTGGTGCGGTTTATGGTCCGGCGGGGTCATTGGACCTTACTTTTTCGAAAATGAGGTTGGATCAACAGTTACGGTGAATGGATTGCGCTATCGAGAGATGATTAATGATTTTTTATGGCCGGAGTTAGATGGTATTGATCTGGACAACGTTTACTTTCAACAAGACGGCGCTACGTGCCACACAAGCAACGAAACCATTGATTCTTACGGGAAAAGTTTCCTGACCGTGTTATCTCTTGAAGAGGTGATCACAATTGGCCACCGAGATCTTGTGATTTAACACCTTGCGACTTCTTCCTTTGGGGCCACGTGAAAGATAAGGTCTACGATAAAAGCCCAGCGTCGATTCAAGACCTCAAAGATGGAATTCGTGAGGCTATCGAGGACATAGGGCAGCCACTTTGCGATTTGGTTATGGAAAATTTCCTGAAAAGGATATGATCCTGTAAGCGTGGTCGTGGTGGCAATTTGGCTGATGTTGTTTTTCATTATTAACAGCATACCTTCCTCTTTATTACGAAATAAACATGCGATAATTTATCTAAAAAAATGGCATTTTTATTTGAATATCAAAATATAAAAATGGTGGTTTTAAAAAAATTTTTTAATTTGCATTAGTTTCTTATTTATTACCTTATTTTTATTAATGTATTTTATTAACATGTTCGTTATTGATAATAAAAAGATCTTTAATCATTAAATAAAAAGAAACGTATTATTTTTATAATCTCTTTTTTTAGGATTTTAGCCCTTTTGGTACGGGAGACGATTAATTACTTTCAAACTATTATAATAGGCTAGTTTAGTTTAGATATGCATATTAAACTAATATATAGCCTTTTTTTGTGTGTGCCTATCCCGGGAGGAGATTCGAGGGGTGGGACATATATGTCCCATCAGGAGTTTGGCATGGGACATATAAGTCCCATCAGTACTACACATGCTCTATGAATAGTCAGTGGGACACATATGTATGTCCCAATAGGTTCGAAAGGGTAAGAAAATATTAGTAGGTACCCTGATTGAAACTCTCATATCTCTGGTTTTCAATAATTGATTTTTATGATTGTAGTCTCACATTAAAGCTTGAGATTAGAGGAATCCAACAAAAAAAACCGTGTCAAAAGATTTTTGACTGCTAAGTTGAAAAACGGGTCACTGTGCGACGTAAGGTCCAGTGATTAGCTACACCTTCCTCAAGCACTTCATTGATATTTCGAGCTGCCTGCGATGCATTGGTTCCGCGACTAAACTCATATTTGAACATTACCGCATTTTTTACCTTTCCATTGTCTAATGAAAGCTACTCTATATCAGAAGATTCAAAAAGGAACTACGATTTGTACTATGAGTTTGAAAGAATAAAGAATCAATCAATAATTCACTGTGTGAAGATCATTTGACGACATACAACCATACGTTCCACGCATACACAAAATGTGTAAAACATTTTAACCCTATTTTTGCCAAGCTCTTCCACTTACGTAAACCGCCAAGGTGTGACTTATAGTCACGTACAAATATTAAAATCACATCTCTTCATTTGGTATGTTATATGTATTTTTATTCTTTCTTATCATTATTTAAAACATTGTATAGAATACTAATCTTATAATATCGTAGAAATATTTCTATTTATAGAAATATAATACTATTTACAGTTTTTGAAGTTGCCTGATCGCAAGCGGAGCAAATAATTGTTTTCCTAGAATGCTCTTGGCAGACATTTCGTCCGCATGTTTTACAGCATTGTTTCGAAGCACGTCCTTTTCGGGATGGGCAATGGATGCATCGTCGACGAACATAAAGTGGCGGCGGATCATGCAATTGGACTAACCACACTTATTGATGCAATTTGCAAGGCGTCTTTTATAGCGGAGGTGTTTGCTTTCTTTAGATCCCTTAGGCTTACTCGCTTTATAGGGGGCATGACGTATTCCAACGTCAAATGCTTTCAAATAATTTTCTCTGCGTGTTTTGTTTAGTTTTGTTCCAGTCTGGGTATAATGAGAGCCATACAACTACAACTACAGCGATTCCACTTGCATCAATCAAATTATAGAAGTGCGCAACTGGTCACCTTCGAATTTTTCGTTTTACGGCGTGTCACATTTGATCGAGTGTATCTATATCTATTTGTTGAGCTATAAAATAAAGATTTATTTATTGTCGTTATTTTTATCAATGTCAGTGTCATGATGCATTGTTGAAAGTAACACACGGCCTTATTTCTGTGTGGTACACAACTCACTAACGTCATGGTCTTTCGAAAACCGAAAAGATTGCTATTGACTTCTCGACATTCTGTTCGTTCCTTCATAGGGCTCAACCATTGTTCGACAAAGCGCTGTGCTATATTTGTAGTTCTGTTACGAACCTCCTTTTCTATGTATAGAATGCCATGTAGTGGGTAACTGGTTAGACTGTCGCAAATCCACCATATTTTCATACCATACTTATCAGATTTTGATGGTATGTATTGCCGGAAGGAAACTCGGCCCCAAATGTCACTAATTGTTAAAATTTTTGTTTACCATATTCCACAAATCCCAAAATGGTGCCAATTTGTATTCGGATCTCCGAAAGGATCTTGTTGATTTGTCATCAAATCGTAAATATCGCGATAAAGCAACAAATTTGTTTTTTGACATACAAGCACGAAATAGTACTGTACCAAATATTGGATCCCAAAATTCTTCGTAATCACTTAGGCATCGTTTTTGCCTTCCTGCTTCTAACAATAAGCCAATATAAGAACGAATTTCTATATCATCTGCTATCATATGCTCAGTTGCATCCATGTTAGTATGTTTGACTATCAAATTTATAGCATCTTCATAAAAAAATAAAGCAAATGCAAAGCTTTTACTGAAGACCTGTACGCAATAGCTATATATAAAAGTATATGTACATACATATATGCGTCACATAAAAAGTTTATACATTTTTATATGGTGTGACTGGAAGTCACATTGTTTTTCATTATTAACGGCATACCTTCCTCTTTATTACGAAATAAACATGCGATAATTTATCTCAAAAAAGGCATTTTTCTTTGAATATCAAAATTACACCTCTTATTGAGGTGTAAGAGGTTATAAGGGGTGAGGTTATAAGAGGTGTAATCTTGACACCCCTTTGGTTATAAGGGGTGAGGTTATAAGAGGTGTAATTTTGAATAGCTATGGTCGTGGTGAATTTGAATAGTAAGCGTGGTCGTGGTGGCCATTTGGCTGATGTTGTTTTTCATTATTAACGGCACACCTTCCCCTTTATTACGAAATAAACATGCGATAATTTATTTAAAAAAATTGCATTTTTCTTTGAATATCAAAATTACACCTCTTATTGGAAAACCCTTTATATCTTAGAATATAGTATATTTGTAATAACTGATATCTCAGTTTATTCTATGTGCCCTAATTATTTACATTTTTACATATTTTATAGAAATGAATTTACGAAACAACTAACTTGTCTAATGGAGTTGAATGAACAAAAAGGTAAATTATGATGTGTTCAAGTTGAATATCTTGTATTTAAATTTATAATTAAAAGTTTTGCACCTGGAAGCACAAAATTCGTCTCTTCTTAGCAAAATATCTCAGTTAGAAAACGCCCTTTCAATTCGAGAACAAGATTTTATATCTTTTGAAGCTAAATACAGAAAAAGTATTGAAAAGGCCAAAGAAATAATAAGGAATCTAGATCCACGAATTACGAAAGGTATATATTATTTCAAAGTCACTAAAATCGCTTCTTTATTTTAAATAATCTATTTAATAGCAATAGAAGGAAATGAACGAAGGATCTGTAAAAGTCAAGAATTAGAAAAGGCAAATAATCCAGATATGACTATATTTGAAGCTGAATTGATTTCTACTGCTTTTTATAGGTAATAATTATTTATATCTCTAAACAAAACAGTACATTACCAAATGATAGAAATTTTAATTTTTTCTTTTCTTAAAATAAAAACATATAATTTTTATTGGTTTATGGTAGTAAACACTTATATTAAGGTATTGAATCATCATGGGGAAGGTTGCGTGTGAAGAAACAGTTCATAAAGTGTTAAGAAAGTCTAACTACCAAGGTCGTGTAGCACACTATTTATTATTTATTTTTTTCATTTTTCATTTTATTAAATTAAAAGTACAGTATTAAAAGTACAGTAAGAACATAATTCTTTTATAGTAATAGGTGTAGGAATTAATAATGCGGACTTAGATAACAGATGGTGTAACTAGCGTTATGTGCATCAGAGCACGAGGAATCAAATAAATGCCATTTTCAAGCCAAAGCAGGCATTATTAATTCCTACACCTAATACATACAACATAAATAGATAATAAATCATGTAATAAATTTTTTGTTATTGAAATATAATTATATTTTATGTATTTTTTATGTATGTATTTCTAAATATTAGAATATACTTTCAAAAACCATGCGGATGGGTACAAAACAAAAATATGGTAATTTTAGTTAATGAAATCAAGGTGTCACCGCTACTTTTTCCACGGGTGTCTCCAATCCTCGCGACGTCACTGGCTAAAAGTTCATTTTCAATGACGAGTTTGCTTAGGTCATGTTTTTGCATGGCTTTGCTCGCATATAAAATAGGTAATCCTTTCCTATTTCAACCTTGTGATAGACTACGCCTAGTGAGCTTTTTCAAAATCTAGATATTGTAATATAGGCGGATACTAAATCTTTATCTATGTCTGCGAAGTTGGGTATGAATCGTCTATAGTAGTTGTAAATTCGATATATATATATATATATATATATATATATATATCTGCCAAATTTTAACTTTGGCATTAATTTTCTCAAAAACTGTTTGACATAGGAACCTAATTAAAAGGATATTAAGAAGCGGATATTTGGCTTTGAAAATCAGTAAGCAAAACTTATCTAGGTCAAACCATTATTTTTTAATATTTTTTTTTTTCGATGTTAAGTCGAATTTTTATAAAATGGCCCCTCCCGCCTAAACGGGGGGAAATTGACCCCCTTCCCTCCCATACCATTTTTTTTTTGTCTCGACCCAACCTACACGCCCTAGTCTTCTGTCCCCTCCTATGCGAAACACCCTGTATATACAGTAGCGGACATAAAAATCCGGACAGGTAGTGGACAGGATGCATTCAAAGGGTTGTAGTGCTCCACAGGTACAAGGGTCTGAAGGTAGGGCAATTATTTTGTATGAATACATGCATTATGTGCATTTTTTATCATTCTACTGTTACTGGCATGACAAGTGCCATACAAATTTTAAAAATAAGCTGTGGACTGTGGTGAATTGGAAAGAAGTGATCTTCTCAGACGAATGCAAGTTTAACTTGTTTGGATCCGATGGAATTTCGTACGTGAGGCGAAGAAAAGACGAGCGTTACAGCGACGAATGCATTAAACGTACCGTCAGGCAGGGTGGTAGTCGAATGGTATAGGGATGTTTTTCTTACCATGGTGTTGGAGACCTGGTTCTACTAGACCAAACAGTGAATGCTGTTATGTACCAGCGCATACTGGAAGAAAATTTAATCCCCTCGGTGGAGCAACACTTTTCGCTGTTAGACAACGTCATATTCCAGGATAGTTCTACGCCTTGTCACCGTGCAAAATTGGTATGTAATAATATTTTACGGATTATTGTAGAATTAACTAATAATTACAAAAATTTTAATTTGTCAAATCTGTTTATTTTTGTGTAGGTAAAGGATTACTTATCAAAAGTCGGAGGTTCGGCAATGTAGTGGCCTGGAAATAGACCAGATCTCAACCCAATCGAGAACCTCTTGCACATTATGAAAGTAGAAGTTACAAAGAGGAAGACCAGGACTTTACCTAAGTTAGACCGCATTATCGAGGAAGTCTGCTATGAGGGGTATTACAACACAGACACTACACAATTTGATTGACTCAATGCCTGATCGCATTAATATGGTCATAAAAAACAAAGGAGGTTCCACGAAGTCCGTCCGTTACTGTATACAGGGTGTTTCGTATAAGAGGGGACAGAAGATCAGGGCGTGTAGGTTGGGTCGAGACAAGAAAAAAATCGTATGGGAGGGGGTCAATTTCCCCCCGTTTAGGCGGGAGGGGCCATTTTATAAAAATTCGACTTAACATCGAAAAAAAAAATATTAAAAAATAATGATTTGACCTAGATAAGTTTTGCTTACTGATTTTCAAAGCCAAATATCCGCTTCTTAATATCCTTTTTAAATTAGGGGCATGCGCCAAACCTCTAAACCAAACTTATGTTTGTCTGTCACTTCCTGAATATAACTCCGTTAAAATTTTTTGGGGCGTGGCTTTGGTTTAGGATTTATGGGCGTTTAAACGTCAAAAGGTTTATGTGGGATATCTTCTAAACTATTAGGTGCATCGGTGTAAGCGGGGTACCGTTTGAAAGTTAATTTTAATATCTATTTTCTAAGTCTTAAACAATATACAATCATCTATAGTGGTAAGAAAGATCCGCAATTCCGTTAGCTGGTGTGATGTCATCTCCAGTAGGCGTTGACTCTGGCAACGCACACCATACTCTGCCGATGTCTGCCTCTCAAATTGTTGCATTGATTAGGTTATATGTGTGGGGGCTGAAGCGGTCGCTGTTAATTTTCTGTTTCATCTGGTTACCCCAGAATTTGGATCAAATACGGTTTGCTTGATTTTGGTAACTGGTGTTGTTGTTGCTTTGTAACCTGCTCTGTATATCAAATGAATAGGCAGTAGTGGCTTCATTAGTAGTTCGTCTAATCGGTGATTCGACTTGATTATGCTGTCTCGTACGCGAAAACGCTTGGCGACCTTCACTTGAATGTAGATTAGTAACAAAGGCATCAGGCGATCGACTCGCAGGACTTAATCCAGAGATGCTGTAAGTGGATATGATGCCATGCTCTTATGCATCATGCATAATTAACTAAAATTTCCTGTTGTTGCTGCTGATGATAGGCTACCTTTCTTCGCGAGACTACTGTACTATTGCTACTGTTGTTATTATGGTTTCAAAGCTGGCTACGATAATGGGTATCTGCCATTAACAACTATCGTGTAGTAATTTGCAGGCTCAAGATGTCGCTACAATTCCACTTCTCTAAATTTTTTTGTTGCTGTTGCATCTTGTCGGCAACTCAATTATCTTGTTGTTTTGGGCTGCTAATCAAATTCGATGGTATCTTGACGATTTTGCTTCTTGCATTTGTCGTGTTGATATGTGTAATCAGCTTGTGGAATCGTTGTTTGTGTAGTTAAGGAAATAGTGTTTTAGTTTTTTTTCTTGTTATAGTATTAGCTAAATTAAGTAGGGTTATTGGAAGCGTGTTGAGTATTTTTGGTACTGCTACTTCAAGTATGCGGCCGCCGTAATTGTTTGAGAATCTTGCGACCTGGTATCTTCCTTCGGTTCTCATTCGTGTCGCGTGTTGGCGGTTAATCGGTACTCTGTAGTTTGGATTATCATAAAATTCATTAAGTATAGTTATTTTGAAAAGTTCATCAACGCTAAGAACGTTTGCTTCTTTGTTAGGGTTTAGATTGTCGGTATTTGCTGCTGTTCCATTCAGGATTCTTATGATCTTGTTTGGGCTCCTCTGCAGAGACTTAATATAAGGCGATGTGCCCCATGCGGTTATTCCATGTCTTATATAAGACTCAGAGAAGCAGACTACAAGAAGACTTCCACAGCATATATGAAGTTCTGCGTAGTTTCTTTCTCACGTATTCAATGTGTTCGTACCATTTTAATTGATAGTCAACTATTGGGAGCGTAGTAAAATCTGGAATTTCAAAATCTTGAATTGACAAAAAATCTTGAAAAGCAAAATCTTGAAAAGCAAAATCTTGAAATCAAAATTTCGAAAGTAAGTAAACTTGAAAAAATCTTGAAAAACTTTTTAACTTCTTTTTTTAATTTTTTAATGGTTAAGCAATTGTTAAGCAAATTACATTCTTTGATTATGATCAGTTAGCTTCTTTGTCTCGAACTTTCGTTGCAATAAAAAAAAATTAAATTTAAAGCAATTTCTGTTCTAATTTATATGCCCTACATCTGAAGGAATGAAGGTATATTAACTTTGTGCTTCCGTTTGTAACACCTTAAAGGAGACGTGGTAGGTATAACAAAGTATATATTCTTGTTCATAATCACCTCCTGAGTCTATTTAGCACGTCTGTCAATCTGTCTGTAGAAAACACGGTTTGAGGAGAACAGAAAGAGCAATCGCGATGAAATTTGGCACAAATGTGGCTGTTTGGGATTGAAAATGGGCAAAATCCGACGAGTGCCACGCCTACTTTATACAGAAAATGTTAATCCATCCGTATTTATAGTGAATTTTATGAACTTGTAAAGTGTATATAAGGATTAGATTGAAATACATTATACTATATATACATATATATGTGCGAAATATTTAAAAAAGTGAGCGAACCGCCTACTTGTGACGAAAACAACGTGAAACAAGTAGAAACATAGGTATGAAATTCGACACGAATATTCTTCCCACCGTAGGTCTCTTTGATATCAATGAAAATCCGACAAATGCCACTCGCACGTGTTAAATAAATGTAAAAAAACAGATGTAGGATATATGAGCTTGGCCATACCGAAGTTAACAGTCTTACTCGTTAATTTTTATTTGTAGATACAATATGCACAATATTTTATATAAACATATTTTTAACATCAACAATTTTTTTTAATTTAGAATTTATGGACGTCTCATCCAAGGGAAATATTTTGAGAAATTTGGAGTAGATAGTCTATCTTGGGCGTATTCAGTCGATTTCTTGAAACATTTTTTATCTGCTCTTCCTTTTTAACTTGCTTCCTTTTCGTCGGTAAACGTTCGCCACGTTTGAATTTAGCCACTGTATTTTTTACTATTACACTCTCCTTAGCGAGCTCTTCTATTAATTTATATAAACCAATGTGTGGCCTTCCAACCAAAACGCCAAGTCTTCTATGCCATGTCTCTATAGAGTTTTGGGTCCGAGGTATGTTATGCTCAATAGCATCCGCAATTGACCAAAACTCGGGTGAATATTGTGGTTTGGCTTTGTAAACTTTTTCAACCCTAAACGACCCAGAAAGACTTTGTAACGTAACTGACCAGTTGTGTCCATCGGACACATCAGTGGGATTTTTTTAAACATTTAGAAAAACAATAGTGAAACTGAAATGTTCAGAATTTTATTATACTTGCCTTCAGTCAAGTTTAAATGTGTCCGCTGGACACTACTGGGTCTTTTAGGGTTAAAGCAACTATTTCCTGTTATGTAGCTTTTATTGAACCATTTTAAAATTTTTTTTCCATCATCATCTACGTATTCGTATAGGGCTTTATAATATGTTATAACTTCTTCTGAAGGAACAAAAGCTAAACTAGAAATCATTCGCATCTGTGTAGCGAATTGCTGATCGTTCCCGTATCTGCTAGCTAAACTCTGCTTCTGAATTTTCCGCCAAATTATTTGTCCTAAATGGAAAAGGCAACCTTTGTAAATGGCCGAAGGAAAATACTCTCTTGCTGCGGATACAATCCCTTTCTCGAAATCCGTGATGATACGACAAGGCTTCAAATCGATATTATTACTTGCAGCGAAGTACAGGATTTCATAAAATGCTTCGGAATATAATTTTTTGCTTTTTCCAGTCATAATACAATAAATTAATGGCACTTTTCTCGGATAAAACGAATAGCTCTCCTTCGATATTTCGAAGAGTATCCGGAATGTTAATTTCTTCAAAGGACTGAGGCTCTTTTAATGCCTTATTTTTTTCCGAACTCTCATAATTTTACATTTTTGGGCACATTTAGTTGGTAACTGAACTCGAGAATTCATTCCGCATTGAATTATACCATCCCGAACAATTTGTGAGGGTGGTATTTCGGCGGTGTGTGCACGTTCTTTTATAAAGGTATTTGTTAAATAAACATTTTTGTTAAATGCAAATGGGCTGTGACTATGTTCACAGGGTCCCTTTTCGATGTTATGAATACCGCCGTTGAATATTGTTGTCACTCGACCCTTGCAATGCGATTTTTTATTCTCCTCACAAATCCATCTATATATGTATGCCGCCGCGATTGGTTTCCAAATGATAGACAAATCCTTCTATAATTAATTTTTCTCTTCCTTTGTTGGATTTCACTACTGAAATATTAATTTTTAAACTAACTTTATTTTCGATGCGCGAATAAAAACTAATTAAAAAGAGTATCAATTTTGCAATTCTTTTGAAATTTTTTCCAAAGCCTACTTTGATTTTGTATATATGCAGAAGTATCAAGTTTTTAAGAGTATAACTTATACAGGCTGTAATGCATAAGGTGTGCCAAAAACAAGGACAAGTAAGTTGGGTCGAGATATGACAAAAAGCATATGGGGGTGGGGGTCCATTTCCCCCTCCCCCCTCCCCGCGTTTAGACCGCAGGAGCAATTTTCTTAAAGAACGAATTTTCTCAACCTACACGCCCTAGTCTTATGTCCCCTCTTATGCGAAACACCCTGTATGTATAAAATAATAATATATTCCCTAATAATATATTAGCCAAGGAAATATTCGGCGAAATTTGAAGCATTAAATATATTCATAAATGTACTTTATTTATTTGCGCAAATAAATAAAGTACATTTATGAATATATTTAATGCTTCAAATTTTTTTTCAAGATTTTGCTTTTCAAGATTTTGCTTTTCAAGATTTTGTTTTTCAAGATTTTGATTTCAAGATTTTGATTTTCAAGATTTTGCTTTCAAGATTTTGAATTCAAGATTTTGAAATTCCAGAAAACGCTACCAACCCTCAACAATTACTCCCAAGTATTTAAAAGCTGCCACTTGTTCTATTGTTGCCATGCAGGAATCGTCGTTGTTGTTGATCTATTCGCGTGTAAGCAATCGTAGTTGTGGAATTTAATTTCTATATTTTGATGTAAAATATTCACTTGTCTTATATGTAGTTTTGTTGACATTTATTTTAAGGCCATTGTCGTGGCACCATTTGGTAACTGTAGTCAGTTCTTTCTGCATTATTTTGGTTGCAGCATGCTCAACCTACACGCCCTAGTCTTATGTCCCCTCTTATGCGAAACACCCTGTATGTATAAAATAATAATATATTCCCTAATAATATATTAGCCAAGGAAATATTCGGCGAAATTTGAAGCATTAAATATATTCATAAATGTACTTTATTTATTTGCGCAAATAAATAAAGTACATTTATGAATATATTTAATGCTTCAAATTTTTTTTCAAGATTTTGCTTTTCAAGATTTTGTTTTTCAAGATTTTGATTTCAAGATTTTGATTTTCAAGATTTTGCTTTCAAGATTTTGAATTCAAGATTTTGAAATTCCAGAAAACGCTACCAACCCTCAACAATTACTCCCAAGTATTTAAAAGCTGCCACTTGTTCTATTGTTGCCATGCAGGAATCGTCGTTGTTGTTGATCTATTCGCCTGTAAGCAATCGTAGTTGTGGAATTTAATTTCTATATTTTGATGTAAAATATTCACTTGTCTTATATGTAGTTTTGTTGACATTTATTTTAAGGCCATTGTCGTGGCACCATTTGGTAACTGTAGTCAGTTCTTTCTGCATTATTTTGGTTGCAGCATCTATATATTTGTGCGAAACAACGATTGCTGTATCGTCTGCGTAAGCGAATGTTCTACTGCTTCTTAATGTGTTAAGCATATCGTTAGTATACAATATATAAAGAATGGGTCCTACCTTTGCCCCTTGGGGTACCCCATGTGCTATTGGCACTTCATGACCTATGCAGTTCTCGACTTTGACGCGGTATGCCCAAAAACGGAGGTAATCTACAAACCATTGGATAGTGTCACCACGTACTCCACAGTTTTGAAGTGATTTAATCAGTTTTTCGTGAGACAACGTGCCAAATGCTTTTGTGAAGTCTAGAAAAAGAACAAGGTTGTGGTAGTTCTTGCTTACATTTTCATCGAGCAAGCTGGCAAAGTATGTCAGAAGTTTATTGTTTGAATTGTTTTGAATTAAGTAATGAAATCTGTTAATCTTCTCACTACTACTTCTTCCAGAATTTTTTCTATTGCAGATAGTATAGCTATGGGTCTGTAATTACCGCAGTCACTTTTGGTTCCACTTTTATGTATCGGGCGGACTACTGCGATTTTGAGAACTTTGGGGATTCTGGTTTCGTTTATACTCATATTTATTAACTTTGTTATTAACGGCGTCAATAAATGAGCGTGAACTTGTAGATCCTTCATTCTGATTCCATCGTATCCAGCACTTTTCGATTTAATTTTGTTTAAAATGTTATGGACTTCAATTTCTGTATTGTGTTCAAAGTATATCGAATTTTGAATTGAGCCTTGTGTAAGCAAAAGTGTTCGTACAGGGCAGTTATGTATGGAGTCCTTGATATTTTTGGCAAAGCTTTTTGAAAATGTGTTACAAATTTCTTCAGTAGAAAGCTATTTAATATTTTTTGTTATTGTTTGAAGCTTTCCTCCCTATTATTTCATTAATCGTTTGCCACGTCTTTCTCATGTCCGTTCGGTCTTCAAATAATTTCTTTCGGTAGTAGTTGTTTTTAGAAAATTTTAGTTTCTTTCTTTCGTTTTATCCTTAGGATTCGATACCCATCTTCTATAAAGCATATCTATCTCTGGTTAAACAACATTGCATTAGCTCCTCAGTTATCCACGTATTTTTTGCTCTTTTATATTTCTTTTTACTTACACATTTCGAGTTTGAATAAATATCATTAAATGTATTTTGTAGTTTCAAATACATATCTTCTACATTTTCTGAGTTCATTACAGAACTCCAATAATTTTCTTTAATTAATTTATTTACTGTACTTTCATTTACAGTGTACTTCTGTTGATCGTTTGCATGTTTATTGTTGTTGTTATTATTTCCGTTTTTCACATTACACACGAGAGCAAAGTGATCCGATGTGGTGCGTATGGTGGTTGTGGTGGTGGCGTTTCACCATTAGCTCTCTATTTTAGCTAATGTTTCATCTAGTTCTTTTATAAATTGTGGTATGTTATTTGTTGGCGGGCAGTAGATCGCTATGAGCGTGAGAGGATGTCCACCAACAGTAATGTTCATTTGGATTGCTTCACATGAAAGTACACTGATAAAAGAAAAAGTTGTAGCTGATATTTTCTTTAATAAAGACAGTTATTCCACCTCCTCTATTCTTCTCTCTATTAAAGTAATCCATATGTGCTATACCTATTTTGCCGGGTACGAGTCAATTTGACTCGCCGTTTTTCACACACGTAACTTATTTCCTGTAACCGATGTAAGTTCAGAATTTATTTATAAGATGTATTTACATCTTTTAAAATTTGGCATCAAATTGTGGCTAGGTGCGGATGTTAGAAGCAAGTTTCTTTTGAATGGTTTTCCCCACTTGGACAAAAATGAATCCAGCGGATCAAATATTCCCTTGAGCGAGTTTGTTGTCTATAAAATCACTGAGCCGTATTTAGGTTGTGGACGAAATATTACCACAGACAATTTTTGTACAAGCCTATCACTTGCAAAAAGGTTACGCGCAAAAAAACTTCTTTGGTTGGAACAATGCGAGCAAATAGAAAAGAATTGCCTAAAATTGCGAAAGTCAATAAAAACAATATGGCACGGTTTTCCACAAAACTTTATAAAACGCAGAACTGCAGCCGGATTCTAAGATTCTCCTAGCTAAAGCTAAAACTCCATCGCTAAGATGCTAAAAATAAACTGACCGAAAACTTTTAGCGACGTGGCTAAAATGCGATTCTGAGTCTTGCGTATCGTAGCTAAAAATTTTGTTTCTTCTACTCGCCACCATTCCGCTATTTTAGCGATTTGAAGTGTCAAATTTTTGGGTATAAATTACAAATGAAATTTCAAATTTTTATTGTTTCAAATTTCCACTTCAATAATGAATTCGCGAACAAGATGTATGCTGCTATTTAATTCAGATATTTATATTAATAAGCTGCGAAAAAGAAGAAGAGATTTACGGAGTTCCACGGACATATTTGATATGTCGAACAACAGCTTCATGGAAATTTTCAGATTTCCAAAAGATGTTTGTCTGCAAATGATTGAGGAGGTTACTCCATTAATGGAAATAAGTAAAATTAGCACTAGGCTTACACCAAAACTTCGATTTTTGGTCGCTTTAAGATTCTTTGCACAAGGTAAGAACTAATTCCTGAAAATAATAATTAGCTAAATATCTTCAATTCTTCATTAGGCAGTTATCAGCGTTCGATTGGGCATGACTTTCTGCTTAATGTCTCCCAAAGCTGTGTCAGTCGATGCGTTAGGGAAGTCGGAAACATTTTTGATCGGCACTTACTGACCAAATACGTACGATTTCCACTAACCAATCAAGAAATTCTTTTTGTTAAAACATTGTAAGTGAATAGCATAAATGCATTATACATTTATTTATTTAAATAACAACGTATTGTTACGTTGCTTTAAATCCCTTGTACTGACTCCTCTTGGTCCGATCTCTGGATTGTGAATAATCCAATGAATCTTATATATCCGTTATCGTTTTCCAATGAATCTTAAATATCCGTTATCGTTTTCTTCCCAGTCAAACTTTTCTTCAATCTATCTTGATTATTATTTTTTATACTTGAATATCTTTGCTCACTAGATGTAAACTGTACAAGTACCACTGAACTGAATACACCTTAGAAAATCGTGACACTGCCCTCCACTTAAGTCTGATCGTCCCGATCAGACACCAGATTCCTTGATCCATATGGGGCTAATCTTTCCAAATGAACAACTTTAATTTTGCCTCGCCTCTGTGTATGTGATTGTATGCGATACACAACATCGTTCAGTCGCTTGATGATTTTATATGGCCCTTCCCACGATGTTTGCAGCTTTGGAGACACGCCCTTTTTCCGCTGTGGATTGTACAACAACACCAAGTCGCCTTCATGAAATCCTTCTGAATTCGTAGCTTGGTCATAACGATCCTTCATTTTATTGCTCATCAGCTCTGTTCGCTGCCTCACGAGTTCGTGTATTTCATTCATTTCGGACTGAAGCATTTGCCAATAGCTGCCTCCGGTTTCAGTAAACTTATTACTTTTTCCAAATCTTAGATCTGACGGAAGTCTTAGATCCGTGCCAAAAATAGTTCTCGCAGGTGAATGGCCAGTAGTATCATATACTGCTGATCTGTAAGCCAATAAAAATATTTGAATGTGCTTGTCCCAATTTCGCTGACATTTGCCCACTACTTTTCGTAAATGTTCTTCTAAAGTGCGGTTAAACCTTTCTACCATGCCATCTGATTGTGGATGTAGAGCTGTTGTTCGAGTCTTCTTGATGCCCAGCAGTGAGCACATTTCTTGAAATATAGCAGACTCAAAATTCCTCCCTTGATCTGAATGCAACTCAATTGGCATTCCAAACCGTGTGACCCAATTCTGCACAAAAGCTTCGGCCACAGTTTTAGCCTCCTGATTTGGTATAGCGTATACATCTTAGCGGCCATTTACTGAAATAGTCCATAATCACCAACACATATTTGTTCCCAGAATCACAAGTAGGAAATGGAACAGCTACATCCATTGCTACGCGTTCAAAAGGGGCTCCCGCGTTGTACTGCTGCAATCTTCCTCTGCTTCTAACTTTCGGACCCTTAGCTGCCATGCATCGCGCACAGTTTTTAATCCATTCAGCGACCGATTCCCGACAATTCACCCAGTAAAATCGCTGTTTTATCTTCTCCAGAGTTTTTGTAACGCCGAGATGTCCCCCACTTGGTCCATTGTGAAACTCTTCTAATACGGCTACTATTCTAGACTTTGGTAGGACAATCAAATCGCGAGTGTGTTTACCATCTTCACTCTCCCATGAACGGTGCAGTACTCCGTTTATCAGTTTCAAGCTATTCCATTGCGCCCAATACACCTTGGCCAATGGACTTTCTGATGACATTTCTTCCTTAATCGGTCTTTTATTCGTTTCTTTCGCTTTCATGAGCTTAACCAGGTCTGTGTCATTTAGTTGACTTTTCTTTACTGCGTTGGATTCCCATTCATCATCAGGTTGCAGATTTGTTAACCGAATGTCGACTATACCTTCGCATCTTTCAGCCTTGGAGCAATGCTTACACTCCAATACACACGGTCGTCGGGATAGTGCATCGGCGTTTCCATGCTGTTCACCTTTCCGATGCAGTATTTCACAGTCATAATTCTGCAACCTTTCTATCCATCGCGCAATCTGCCCTTCCGGATTTTTAAACTGGAATAACCATCTGAGTGCTGCATGATCTGTCCTTAGATGGAAATGCTGTCCATACAGGTATTTGTGAAAATGTTTCACGCATTCTACCACCGCCAAGAGTTCTCTTCTTGTTACACAATAGTTCCTTTCCGGTTTTCCAAGAACTCTGCTATAGTACCCAATTACTTTTTCTTGACCGTTGATAATCTGTGAGAGCACACCTCCTATTCCATGTGCACTAGCATCTGTATCTACGACGACCTTTTCGCCAGGAACTGGATAAGCCAACATTGGAGCTGTACAAAGCAATTCTTTCAACTGCTGAAAAGCATTCTCCTCTTCCTTTTTCCACACAAATTTGCAGTTTTTCTTTGTCAAATCGTGTAAACTTCTTGCAACATTGGCGAACCCGGGTACAAAACGTCGGTAATACGTACAGAGTCCAAGGAAGCTTCGTACTTCATGCACATTAGTGGGTCGAGGCCAATCTCTTACTGCCTTTACTTTTTCTTCATCTGTGCGAATTCCTCCAGTTCTTCCAAATTTATTGCCATCGTTGGCAAATATGGAGCTAAATTCTTCTAGTAACCGTTTTGCTTTTATTCTTTCCGGCCCACTTACCTCATTCAACCAGTCACCCATGATGAAATTAGTTTCCGTGCCTACTTTAAGGATCTCACTATCACATTTTTGGGGAGGATCGTCACAATTTACTACAGCTTCCACCGGTTGGCATTGTCCTACTATCGCTCCTTTATCAAAGGTGATCGGTGACCTAAACTCATTCATTACTCGAATTGGAATCTGCTTATTCTCCCCCGTTTGTACCAAGGTTCGTCCCACCAATATATTCGGAGTCCTGTCTGATGCCTCCACTACCCACAGCTTGTCTGCTCCACAGTCTCCCTCCACACATGCCCATAGAACTGCTTCGGACTTTGGTGGAATCTGCTGACGGTGACTTACACTTACATTCCTGATCTGAGGCTGTTCATACCCAGTGCTTAGGGGTATCTCGATGTTCTGGCATGTCAGCGTTCTTTCCTTCAGATTTAAAGTAAGACCTTGTGATAGCATAAAATCCACGCCGATTATTACCTCATCCATTATTCCAGCCACTAGGAAGGTATGCATCACTTCTAGCGTTCCAATCTGAACCTTACACACCAATTTCCCGAAAATCTTGGCTTCCTCCCCTGTAGCTGTTCGTAATTTGCAACCAATTAACGGCTCAATATTATCACCTGCTAAGTCTGATCGAACGATGGAATGTGTTGCGCCCGTGTCCAGGGTTAAGACCAGCGATCGTCCATTTATAGCCCCGGTTATGGTTAAATTGTTGTTTTTGCGATGCATTTGTGAAACAGAGACGGTGGGGCAATCAATTGTGGGAACCAGCTCACGCCCCTTTGGGCTGGTCCGTTTTAATTTAACGACTCTTTTTCTCCAGAAACACCACTTGCATTACCGGTGCTCCACTTCCTGGCGTTTTCGCGTTCCTTACCAGACGCATTACAATTACGTGCAAGGTGTCCTGCTTTTCCACAGCTGTAGCATTTCGGTTCAAAGCCTTTGCGGGTGGTTGGCATCATCTGAGAAATAGTCTGGATGAGATTTGTTATGGTTTTCTCAAGGGATTCACTTGGCTCAACTTCTACCCTATGAACATGATGCGTTTGTTTGCACAGAAGGTTTGCTGTCTCCTGTGTCAAGGCAAATGAAACCGTCTCGGCAAACGTCTTCTTTGGCATGGAATAAACTGCGCGTTTGGTATCCGCATCTCGTATTCCATTCATGAACGCCTGAATTTTAAGTAATTCAATCACTTCTGCTGACGCACTTTCGTTGGCCAAATGAGCGAGCCGCTCTATCTCCGTTGCATATTCCTGTAACGGCTCGTTAGCTTTTTGGTAACGATTCATTAGCTCCATCTGGAACATTTGCTTTCTATGGTCGTTACCATATCGCCGTTCAATTGCCGCCATTAACGAGTCATAATTGCCACGTTCAATTTCGGGGACGGTTTGCAAAACTTCAGCGGCGGGGCCTTTCAGTGATACCACCAAAGCTGCCACTTTGTCTGTCGTAGTCCAGTGATTGGTTTGTGCTGTGGTCTCGAACTGTAGTTTAAAGATTTTAAAAGGTACGGTACCATCAAACGTTGGTGCTTTCAATTTCGGTGCGCTAACTGTAACTGGTCCACTGGACTGTATCTCTCGCATATGACCATCCAACCGCAATACTTTTGCTTCTAGTCGTTGTAGTTCATCCTCCACTTTATCCTGCCTTGCTTGCAGTTCGGCAGAATTCCCCTCGATGCGCGATAGTTGCTGCCAGAAGAACATTCATATCGAATACTGGAGCTGGGTGTGACTCTACCAACTGCTCCTCGGCCTTAGATGAGGTCCCTGAAGCATCATAACAGAACTCATGTCCATCAACATCGATGCCCTCACTTCCAATTGCTTCACGCAACCGTGTTTGCAACTCTGCTTTATTCCCTGTGACAGACAATCCACGAGACTCCAACTCTTCTTTAAACTGAGGTATTCTCAAGTCAACAAATTTCACCATGGTTCAGCAAGATTATTCAAGATTATTCAGCAATCCCACTTCTGACACCAATTGTTACGTTGCTTTAAATCCCTTGTACTGACTCCTCTTGGTCCGATCTCTGGATTGTGAATAATCCAATGAATCTTATATATCCGTTATCGTTTTCCAATGAATCTTAAATATCCGTTATCGTTTTCTTCCTAGTCAAACTTTTCTTCAATCTATCTTGATTATTATTTTTTATACTTGAATATCTTTGCTCACTAGATGTAAACTGTACAAGTACCACTGAACTGAATACACCTTAGAAAATCGTGACAGTATGTATTTGCTTTATTTTTTAGATTTTTTGAAAAGTTTGGATTTGCATTTTCTTCTCTTCCAGTTGAAGGAATCGAAAATTAATATCGAATCGCTTCGATTTTTTACGTGGAGGTGGATTGCTGGCAGAAGGTTCTTCCATTTGCTCCACTTCCAGTTCCACTTCAATTGGTTCTGCAATTGCATTCTACAAAAGAAAATAGTGGTTAAGTATGAAACATAACCTATGTTATCCAATCCTTACATCGATATTATTTTCTTCGGAAAATATATCCCTTTCAGGAATAATATTGGCACTCCTCTGAAATATTATAACATTAATAATAAAAAGAATATTAATGTGCAACGTCGACTTACCAGAGGTTCATCAACTGCAACTTGTCCAACAATAGCTTCCTATGTCATGACCGCTATAATCCTTTTGTCCAACTCGGTTAAGTCATTAATTTTGGAATTGATTCCAGTTCTTTCCAAAGCATTTCGGAAGTCCTGCGATTTTTGCTCGGTCTTACTCCTGCTATTATGAAGGAAATATGTGATGAAACAATTTTTTTTAATTACATATATAAACCACCTCATATTGGCCCAGGCTCGTTTCCAACATTCACCATCTTTAATTGATCCACTCATTGAATTTAAAGTAACAGCCAGGGAGCTCCATTGTTCGCTAAGGCTTTTTACTCCAGAAGCATTCAAAAATCTGTTGAATAAAAATTCACAAAAATTCAATTCGTATTTTAACTTTCTCATTTCACTATACCTGTCTTGGGCAAACTCTTGGTGCTCCTCTAAATATTGGATCAAATAAATTTTCTGCTCCTTAGTTATTCTTTTATTATTTTTGTCCATATTATAAATTTTTTCTTAAATACAAATAAATCAATAACACTATAATTATTATCACCCTTATAATATTAATAAAATTTTTTTAACGTTTTCTGCAAATTTAGCTAACACAATTTTGTTTGACGCTAAAATTTTCCAAAATGGTCTCCAAAATTCAAGCTTCTTTGAACTCGGAATCGCAATTTCAGCTAAAATTTCGGTTTTAGGAGAAAATAACTGTCAAACGATTATCGTTAAGTTATCGTTCAGTTTTTTACATTTTTAGCTTTAGCGAAGCAAAGTTGGAGATTCCAAACATTTAGAAACATTCATTTAGAAACAAACATTCGCAATTGTAGCTTAATTTCGCTAAAATTTTTTTAGATTTTTTTAGCGATGAAGATTAAGCATTAGAGAATCTTAGAATCCGGCTGCTGCACTCTAAAAGTAAGCTCGATAAAAAAGTTCTAGTATTTAGCTCAAAGCATCAAAATGTAGAAATGGAAAAAAAATAGTCCTGGAAACTATATCATTTTATAGTAATATTAAGTATGGAGTCAATATAGTAAGTACTTGACCAAATTCCGCGAAGGTATAGCACCGAAGCAGGATCTCGTAGATGGCTCCTTCACGTTTTCTACAATATCTTAGATTTAGTAGCAATCAAAGATTGGGTTTTATATAAAGACGTTACTCAAGTAAAAATCTCAAGAAAAGATTTTAATTTAAAATTGGCTGCAGAACTAAGCGGTAATTACGATCATGAAGCCGAAAGTACTTTCACTCCTCCATCCAATATACAGAACATTGAACAACGGTTGAATTGTCAATTACAAGTATCATGCAGGAGAAATAGAAGTAAGGGTGTTTTTGCTAAATGTAATAAAAAAATTTGCTGAAAATGTATTTTAAAAACATAATATATATGCAAAAAGTGTTTTGAATAAAGTTTGTTTATATAAGAATTTTATTTTTTAAAAAAAGCTTAATTTTTTATGTTTGAGTCGAATTTACTCAGTTCAGGCAAAATAGGTACATAACCAAAATCCGGCAATCTAGTGTTAAATGAATTATTTTGCCAATGTCCACTAAAAATGTTGTGAAATCTTTTCTAAGTGATCTAATGTTTAAATGACAGCATGAAAAGCTGCGGTTTAGAAAACCATTGTCTTTAATATTCTGAAAATTGTTTACACTTTCTGTTGTAATATTGTTAATTTTCGGTTTATTTTAGTTTGTTTTTGATTAATTAATTAATTAAGGTGATGTCACTTTCGCTAAATATTTGTAAAGCTTTTGATATTTCATTTTTTTAATTAAAATTCGTCCGTCCCGCACCCACACAAAGTTCTACCCATGTTCCTTTGCCATATTTTTTGCTTGCCACAATAAATTACGGTTCATAGCTGTCATCTGATCGTTCATGAATTAAATTTTTGGATTCGCCTCTCTAAATTCTCCAAGGGAGTCCGATCGGATTATTTAGCTCGGCTGTTTGCCATCATCTCTTGTTTCACTTGGAGAGAGGAGAACTTCACAATTATATTGTTACCTCTTCTCTTTTCGCGATAATCATCAACAATTTCTGCTTCGCCTATGTTTGTTTGTACAGCTTTTGCATAGGTTTGTACTATATTTCTTATATTTTCGCCGTTAGTCTTTGGTACATTTCTAAGCTCAGCATTTTTGCTAACGATTTCTGGTCGAGGGTATTGACCTTGTTCTCTAATTGTTCAATGCATTTTTCTTTTTCTTTGTTCTTTTCTGAGAGAACAGACACATGTTGTGTTAGGTGGATTATTGTATCGTTTACTTTGGCAAATGCATTATTCACCTCTTTCCTCAGATCCTCTTTTGATATCAACAGTTGATTATTGATTTGCTCCATGATATTTTTGATATCCTTTATATCGGATTTAAGTTCTGAGACATAAGTTTGTGCAGAGTTCATATCTGTTTGTAGAGCATTGATGGATAGTGTCAGAGGTCTATTTTAGTTCTTACAATAGATTTCTATGTTATTTTACTTGAATATAATATGATTATTTTTAAAACTTAAAACATAAGGAGAATTTGAATCAATATTACTTAAATTGAAATTATTTTAGTTAGTATATTTTAATTCTTATTCTAATTAGGGAAATTGAAATCATTATTATTAATTAAGTTGAAGTTATTTTAATCAAATTAAAATATTTTAGTCCTTATGCTAATTTAATATAAGATTTTGTTTTTCCTCTAAATTCATTAATATGTTCATACTTATTTGATGGTTTTTTTCCTCTTTTTCTTATAGTTATATTATTTTTCCTATTTAATTTTAATTTGCTTATTCTTATTTTCTTTAACTTCATTGATTTCGCGTTTAATGTATTATTTTTTCTAAATCACAATTAAATTAATTAAATTATTTCCTATTCTTTCATTATTTACATATATGTATATTATTATTTACATATAGGTATACATTAAATATTAGTTATGTGAGTGAATATATAAATATATAAGTGTATATAGCAATATTTTCATGTTTCTATTTTTTTCTTATTATGACGTCAGTATTTAAATTACTTTACGTTCACCTTTTCGTGTCTTATTATTTTTACAAGATTGCTGACACTGACACATCGTGCTATTACAGAATTATTAGAATAATTTTTTCTCTTCTACATACATTTATGTACATATTTCAGCATTGTTGCAGTGCTTGCGTTAATCGCTATCATTTACTTTAATGCTTTTCATTTTGTAATTTTGTTTGTTATTATTTACGCCAAACACTCATTCTGACTCGACCGCATACCCCAGCGCTACTCTTTCGCACTCCCAGAGAGAGCAGCGCCATCTACTCCCCTGTAGATGCAAATGCATTGCACGTCGGTCAGCGCAGCCAACCTCCCCGACTGCGACCTGTCAACTCTTGACAACTTCCGCCCCCAACTTAACTTACTTTACTTTCGCGTGTTAAACCTTACCTACGTGATAGCCACCGGTGAACGTACATTCGTACTTGAATTACTTATTTTTTCACACACATTACATCGAACCATCGGTAAGTCTTTCAATTCCCCCGTCACTCTTACTACTATATTATCTTATATATTATATATCGGTGTGTTGCGCTTACTTGTGCACACATCCCCCACACAAACATTTGGTCCAATCGACCCGGATTCCCTTCCGACCTCTCGATCCCCTGTATATAATATATAATATATAAAAAGTGAAGTGATACCCCCCCCACCCCCCCCCGTTTTTCAAACACCAAATTACGTTCACGTAATATTGGTGAAAAATTGTCGATCGGTTCGGCTTAGTGCGTGTTTAAATATTACACATAGTGATATATTTCCCCCGTCTCTTCCCTTTCGTGTGTTTCTGTACACCAAGCAGAAACACGTTGAGTGACGTCACGTGTTATCTGTACTCGAAGTACAAAACACGTTCCGTGACGTCATGACTACACACAATAAGTCGCTCTCCCAGCGCAAGTGAAGCTTCCTCTCTCCCCTCAGTAGCGTTTCCCCTTGATGAGTAGCAATTGCAACTCATCAAGCAATTTACTTTGTCTTGTAAATACACATGGTAATTTACACTGTGTGACAAGAATAAAATATCAATACGTAATTTTCACAATTGTTTGAGTTTTATTTCAAGTTTTTTCTCAAGTTTAATTTAACGCGAATTAAACTAATAATTTTCCGTCACACTTTCATTCGCGAATTAAAGTGTTATTTTTCCGATTTATTTCAGCCGTGATTTAAAGTGCTCTTTCCAAACTTTAATTCACGCTAATTAAATTAATAATTAAAATTTTTGTGATTTATTTCAACCGCGGTTTAAAGTGTTTTTACCAAACTTTAATTCATGCGAGTTAAATTAATTATTCCGATTATTTTAATTCCGATTATTAATTAATTATTTTTCCGATTTATTTCAACCGCGCTTTAAAGTGCTTTTTCCAAACTTTAATTCACGCGAATTAAATTCATATTTTTTTGATTTATTTCAACCGCGGTTTAAAATGTTTTTACCAAAATTTAATTCACGCGAAATAAATTAATATTTTTCCGATTTATTTCAGACGCGATTTAAAGTGTTTTCCCAAACTTTAATTCACGCGAAATAAATTAATATTTTTCCGAGTTATTTCAACCACGATTTAAAGTGGTTTTCCAAAACTGAATTGAACTCAAATTAAACTAATTTTCTCGTCATACTTCTGACCGCGAATTGAAGTATTTGTGCTACGTTTGATTTGACTCGAAGTAAATTAATAGATTTTCGCTGTACGTTCCACGGCGAATTCAAGTTTCGTAAACTCGTGTCACCCCCAACTCGTGAGTTTAACTCAATATCCACAAATTCTCCATTCCGGTAAAGTATTCCAATGGACCCCCTCACTAAATTTATAAGCGTGTCCGAAACGCTAGAAGAATTCGAGGACGAGTATAACCACATTCCGGATGGCGACCACTCGGGCTTCTCACTGGCCATTCACCAGGAGAAATTCAAAGCCGTCTGGTCAGACCTGAAAGTAGCATATGCCTTATGCTTGGAATACCTTAATAGCACGGCCGATGTGGAGCCAGATACGTGAAGAGCCGATATCACCGTGGTTAAGATCAAGTACCGGCGGTGTTACCAGGTTTACGTGCGTGTCTCCGCGAAAGTGAGTGAACAGCATCATATCGTTGCCCCCAGTTCCTCTCCGTTGTCGGTTTCTTCTCCCATGACTCCGACGAACTCAGGTCACAACATCAGCTTGCCACCGTGTGATACTGATGTCTTCAATGGTGACTACGAGCCATGGCCGACCTTCCGTGATATGTTCTCCGCGCTCTATATTCGGAACAATCGACTGTCTCCGGTCGAAAAGTTGTTTCACCTCAACCAAAAGACTCGAGGTGAAGCAAAAGAAATAGTTCAAAAGTCCCCCCTCATAGATAGCGGATTCGTTCAGGCATGGAGGAATCTTACCGATCGGTTCGAAAATAAACGTATACTTGTTAACGTTCAACTCCGAACGTTATTCTCCCTTACCCCAATCCACAAGGAGTCTGGAGTTGCGATCAAACGCCTCCAACGAGAGATCAACAACTGCCTCTCGGCTCTCACGTTGTACGATGTCGACGTGGGCAGCTGGGACGCAATTGTTGTGCATCTCTGCTCGACTCGTCTCCCCGAAACTACTCTCTCTTTATGGGAACAATCCCTCACCCATAAACGCGAAATTCCAAAATGGTGTGAAATGGACGCGTTCCTCACTTCACATTTCCAAACCTTGGAAACCGTAGACGACATTCGAAAGTCAATCCAACCCCCTAAGAAAGCATCGAATCCCCCAGCACGCCTTTCCTCCGCCACGAAACCTGTGAATACGTTCCAGGCTACTATGGTTTCGACCAGCTGCAAACTATGCACTGATCGGCCACACCCACTTCGCCAATGCCCACGTTTTCTGGCTATGAATGTAGACACACGTTGGGCGACAGTTCAAAGAATCCAATTCTGTACGAACTGTTTGGCACACTCACATCAAGTGAAAAACTGTAAAAGTGTGTTCACATGCAGGTCGTGCAATCAACGACATCATACACTATTACATCGCGAGTTGGCTTCGGCCCCCAATCGAACTCTCGTTCGAACTCTACCCATACAACCTCACGCCCCAACTCTCCGTCTCATCGCGGTCCATGTGCTGCTCAGCACAGCTTGCCGTCAAACCCCCCTTCGAGCGAATCCCTCTACCCCTACTATACAGTCCACTGAAGCCCCCTCAACTTCAAATGTGCTTACTTGCTTCACCTCCCGAAGCAAGCAAGTGCTACTCGCTACCGCGATGGTTCACATCTGTCATCGTAACGAGTCCTACCTCGCTCGTGCTATCATCGACCCTGGTTCCGAAGCCACCTTTCTGTCAGAGCGCGTACAAAAACGCTTGCGACTTCCGACGACTACGGTCCAAGCTCAAGTCGCCAGTGTTAATGAAACCGTTACAGCCGTGGTGAACAATCTTTGCAAGTTAAGCATCGGCTCCCCCCGATCGCCCGGACTGTGCATTGTAGCCACGGGTCTCGTGCTTTAAAAACTAACCGGCAACCTACCGGTTTGCTCCCTTGAAATCATGGCCGCTCTACCCCCTGAGCGGACAACCATCTCTCGCCCTTTTGCTGCCACCGGTCTAGATTTCGCTGGACCGTTTGATATCAAAAACTACACTGGGAGGGCATGTCTCATCATCAAAGGCTATGTCTGTGTCTTCGTCTCTTTCGCAACGAAGGCCATACATCTTGAAGCGGTCAGTGATCTGTCGACTCCGACATTTCTCGCCGCCTTCAACCGCTTCAGCGCCCGTCGCGGATGCCCCAAGGATGTTTACTCGGACAATGGAAAGAACTTCGTGAGAGCCTCCAAAACACTCCGGAACGACTGGAAGATCTTCCTTCAACAATCACACGAAGCGGTCACCTCACAGTGTGCCTATCAGCAGCTCAAATGGCATTTTATACCTGCTGCCGCGCCTCATATGGGCGGTCTCTGGGAAGCTGGCGTTAAAAGCTTCAAACTTCATTTCCGAAAGTTTGTCGCCAATATGCGCTTCACCTTTGAAGAGTTCGTTACCATACTCTCCAGGATCGAAGCCTGCCTCAACTCGAGAACGCTTAGCCGCATGTTCGAAGATCCATCGGATCTACAGCCTCTAACGCCCGGCCATTTTCTCATCGGTGGCCCTCTGCTGGCTCCCGCTGAACCGGCGGTACTAAGCTCCCCCATCACGATTGCTAATAGATGGCTAAAAGTGAAAGCCATCTATCAGCAATTCTGTACTCGGTGGAAACACGAGTACCTCACCGAACTCCACAAACGCAGCAAATGGAAGGTGCCCCAACCAGACCTTAAAGTTGCAGATCTTGTAGTGTTACGTGATGACTACCTCCCTCCAACGCAATGGAGACTCGGTCGCGTGACCCACCTTTATCCCGGGGACGACCACAGAACACGCGTCGTCGACATCCGAACTGAGAAAGGAACCATTACTCGTCCCCTCAGTAAATTAACGGTACTCCCCTTTTAAGATCGCATCTCAAGGATGTTCGCACCCCAGCGAACTCTTCCCGCCAATGTCATTACATTGTTCCCATCATACGCTCCATCCCCAGCGAGCGCCACGCACTCCAGTGCACTCCCCTTACATATTCATGTTAGTAACTGGAACTGTCTGCATGTAAGGTGGAGACATAGGCGCTGCCGTCCCTGAGCAGCGCTCCTTAGTTTCATGAATGCAGCCCAACCTGCTGGTCACTCCCCCCCATGGAGTCCCTGACCGACACGATGATTCAAACCCGAATCATCGCGTATTCGTGACTAAGGCGTAACTCCCTTTTTCGTGTGTCCCTAACCTGAGCAAAGTTGCAGTACTGCAAGGCGGGCGGTATGTTTACGCCAAACACTCATTCTGACTCGACCGCATACCCCAGCGCTACTCTTTCGCACTCCCAGAGAGAGCAGCGCCATCTACTCCCCTGTAGATGCAAATGCATTTCACGTCGGTCAGCGCAGCCAACCTCCCCGACTGCGACCTGTCAACTCTTGACAGGTCAATGAGCTTTTTGATGACTTCCGCCCCCAACTTAACTTACTTTACTTTCGCGTGTTAAACCTTACCTACGTGATAGCCACCGGTGAACGTACATTCGTACTTGAATTACTTATTTTTTCCTTGTGATCGACTCGCAAGTGTTTCATCACCATCCCCACATTTATCATCCAAACCACAATCATCACCGTCACCACACGGTGATTGCTTCCGGATTCTTAAATATGTTTTCACTAATATTAGTCTCTATTTATTTCGGGGTGGATAGCAGTGTTGCTGTATTATCTGTCCCGTTTGTCGGGTCCCCTTCATCTTTGTCGTTTTCGGTGGTTGTGCTTTGATGTTTATCTTAGTTCGCTGTCCGACTTTTATAGGGATCCAGCAGGAGTGCCAAAGTTGGATAACAACGTGAAGCGCTGTTATTATCAGAGCAATGATTTTGACCTACAACAGGGCTAAGTAACACAGATGTGCCAATTTACTCACAACTCTATAACGCCGATAGAAACGGGTGTGTGAACTATTGTCGAGCTACAAACAATTTTTCTTGCTTAAAAACTGGAGTAGGCTTGCGGTTTTGATTTCTGACCGATTTTTTAGGTTGTCGAAAATTGGCCATTCAGCTTCGATATACGATAAGTCTTACCTACATAGGTAATGCTCCACTGTTTCCTTTTCAGTGGCATCTCTGCATTTGTGGCAGAATGTGTGATGAGAGTGGTCAAAGCTTTCTGCGTGTCCTCTTATCATCCAATAATCAGTTAGGCCCAGGATAGGTAGACCTCCCACTATCATACGAAGGCCATAGTTATCGGGATATTTTGGAACTAACAAGCCTCATACAACTGGCGGAGGCTAGATATTGGTTACGAATGTGTGCGATAGCTAACCTGAAAGGGATAGATATCTGGGCAGCTAGATGAGTGACCAGATTTGCACCCCTTCGTGCAAGTTCGTCCGCCATTTCGTTACTATATTGTAGATGTTTAGATGACCTGGAACCCACAGTAAGGTGATGAACGACTTCTTGCTCAGATCTTCTTGGGCTGTCTTGCAGTTGATCTAATTGTTTTTATGGAAGCTTGGCTATCGGAGAAAGTTCCCATCTTCTGATTCAAGAAAGTGGTGGCGTTAAGAACAACTTTGTAGGCCTCCATAATCTATGCCTGGAATACGCTGGCATATTCGGAAGTCTAAAGCAGAGCGACAGCCCGAGTTTTGCTTAGAAAACTCCAGCTTCCACACTCCAGCTTCGATAGCAATATCAAATTTCTCTATTAGGTTGCCTTCACGCCAGTCCTCTCTTGAAGGGAGAGTAACCGGGAATGTATAATAGCTATCTATTAATGGCTGTATATAATGTATATAATGGCTATCGGAGAAGGTTCCCATCTTTTGATTCAAGCAAGTGTTGGCGTTAAGAAGAACTTTGTAGGCCTCCATAATCTCTACCTGGAATATGCTGGCACCCCTTCTTGCAAGTTCGTCCGCCATTTCGTTACTATAGATTTTTAGATGACCGGGAACCCACAGTAAGGTGATGAACGACTTCTTGCCCAGATCTTCAAGGACGTTCTTGGGCTGTCTTGGAGTTGATCTAAGTGCTTTTATGGAAGCTTGGCTATCGGAGAAGGTTCCCATCTTCTGATTCAAGAAGGTGTTGGCGTTAAGAACAACTTTGTAGGCCTCCATAATCTATGCCTGGAATACGCTGGCATATTCGGAAGTCTAAAGCAGAGCGACAGTCCGAGTTTTGCTGAGAAAACTCCAGCTTCCACACTCCAGCTTCGATAGCAATATCAAATTTCTCTATTAGGTTGCCTTCACGCCAGTCCGCTCTTGAAGGGAGAGTAACCGGGAATGTATAATAGAAATTTATCGCCGGTCTTAAGTTTTGATCCGTATTTCTGTTCTCTCTGCCAGTGCCAATATACTACTATGGTGATTGATCCTGTGTTTGCAGCAGTTGAGCTGTGTTAATCTTCGAGGGCTTACTGTTGCTAAGGATTTTAGGATAAACTCTGATTAACGTCCACTTAGCCGAAGAACCATCGTATATTTCTTGATCTTCTAACGCGCGTCCTGGAATAAGAACATAGCCGAAAGAAGGAAGAAAGGTTTGAACGCCCTATACGCGTGCAAAAAGGCCATCGGGGGGGGGGGCTGGGGCCTGCCACCGTACATTGCCCACTGGCTGTACACGGCGGTAGTCCGCCCAATCTTAACCTACGGGTGCCTGGTGGACGGCAATCCAACGTAAAAGCAACCTTGAACCTCTGAACAGAGTACAAAGATGCGCCACCATGAGCATCACCGGAGCTGCAAGTAACGCACCGCAGGCTGGGCTGGAGATGATAATGCATCTCCTTCCCTTGGACCTCTTCATTATGAGCTCAGCAGGGAAAAGCTTCCTCAGAATACGAGGCCTCAATCTCTGCAAAGAAGCTCATTTTGGTCACGCCAATGTGCTACATACGCTTCAACAACGAAACACAAATACTCGGACGAAGCTGACCGCGGAAACGGACTACATTCTTCCGAGGACCGAATTTGATGGAATACCTAAGATCCTCCTTCCCAGCAGGGAGGAGTGGTCGGCTGCAGAGCAGGTACGGCTCAAGGGTATTTCAATTTACACGGACTGCTCAAAGACCAATGAAGGGACAGGAGCCGGTTTCTACTCTGACACGCTGCAAGCACAGCGATCATACAGACTGCCAGATGAGTGCAGCGTGTTTCAGGCAGAGATTTTTGCGATCGAGCGAGCAGCAAACTATGTCCTGGAAGAAAGGGTATCTGAAACTGATATAAATTTCTTCATAGACAGCCAGGCTGCCATAAAAGCATTAGGCTCGACGCAAGTTAAGTCAGAGATTGTCTTGAAATGCAGAGGTAAACTGCGGGACCTAATGAAAGCCCACATCGTCAGGATCTGCTGGGTCCTAGGCCACTCGGATATCGAAGGCAATGAGCGAGCAGATCTCCTGGCTAGAAAGGGCTCCTCACTAGGGGCTGAGGAGGCGGACTCCTCTGTCAAGACACCTATCTCCAACCAGATGAACTCCATTGACACCATAGTGACAAACATAACCAACAACACCTGGAAATCCAGGTCAGATTGTGTTACCAGCCGTTCACTATGGCCAGAGCTCAACCGTAAGAACTCTAAGACGATACTCTCAATGCCCAGAGACCAACTTAGAGTAATAGCAGGAGTGATCACAGGGCATTGCCCCATAGGGGCTATGGTGACCAGGTGGAAACCAGGCACCAGAGTGGATCACTGTAGATGTTGTGACGACGCGGACGAGGAGGAGACTATTCACCACCTGCTCTGCCAATGCCCAGCCCTCGCATACCGCCGCCTCTGCAGTGTGGGGGCGGAGTACCTCGAGAGGCTGACAGAGTTGGCAGAGCGCCCGGTGACCAGTCTCATAAAGCTAATAAAGAGCACCACAGAAACAGATTGGTTTCGCGTTTAAGAACTTTGGTGTCCTGGTACAACCGGACCTAGATTGATGGAAACGGCTGTTTCGTGGCTACAGCCTAGAAGATTCTCTTCTGAGCTGGTACCGCAGCCGGTTTTCCGTCCGATTGTAAAATCAATGTAAGTACATTACCTTTGCTGGGGTCGTCAACACAGAAGGGACCGGATTGTTTGTTCTTGTCGTTCATACTGGTTCTTACGACTGCCTGCTTGTACTAGCACTCGTAGGCAATTTGGGCATTTCTTCGGGAAAGAGATTTCTTACAATCATGCAATGATCACGGATTTCATGACACTCTTGATTAGGGTTTGGAACTTTATTATCGACTACCAAGTCTGGAGCTGTAGCATTTAGCGAAAAGCAGTGAATCCTCAAACAGGATGTGGTTCAGCACCACGTACTACGTTTGATAAGATAAGATAAGGTCTTGATAAGATCTTCATCGCAAATCTTATTTGCAATGAGTATTGCATCAGAAAATATTTTCGTTTGTGATAGGATGTAATTTTTCCTTAATTCCGTTCTTAAAAATTGAGCGTTACTAACGTGTACAATTCGTACAGGTGTACAACATTGAAAGGGGTCATTTCTATGTAATCAACAACAAGACACCTCCAATTGCGATCCTATAGTTAATCAAGAAGTGATACAACCGTACTACAATTATAGATGGTAATTTACTCTTCCGAGACTGCAAGGCAAGAACAGCTCTAGACATCGTTAGAAACTTTGCAAACAAATTGTTTGGAGTAGTAGACTCTGAATATACTAGTGCCATGTAAAATACAATTAATAAAATGAAAAATAATGAAATCCATTTAACCGTCAATCATAGATTCTACAATCAACACGATAAAAGGAATAAAAATCTGGCCAAAATTGGGTGGCCAAATTTTTATACTCAAGGAAATTTTCCAAAATGTTTGGTACATTGGTCGCTGCTTTGATCTTATGAGCACATTAAGCCATAAGTTAAGAACGAGTTATCTTAATGTTGTTTTAGGATCATTAAGATTGTCCCAGCATATTATTTTAGGAATATTTGTAACATTGTTATTGTAGGATTTTAAAGGAATATCTGTTTGTTATGTTAAGCGATAAGAAGAGATTCTTTCCCACGCAAGATTGAATAAACTTCTTATCACACGTAGAAATAAGGTATAAATAGACCAAAAATGTAAAATAAAGGGCAGTCTGTAAATACACTTGGAAGAAGTTGTTTCATTACCTAGTGTAAAAAAGTTAACTTATATCCTTATTCAAAAATTTGACGTTAAGGCCTGATTAGTCGTACTTATAAGCACTTCGAAGAACTTGACGTGCTGTCAAAATGCACTTCTAGCTTATGGAAACCTGTGTATCCGTTCAGTCGTACTTACAAGGGGAATATCAAATCGATTTTGATATTTTGCTAAGTTCGAACTAAGTGACAGCAAAAACGCGTGGCCCGATCGAACTTGACGCTATTTTCGAAGATGTCGTCTTTGCTTGCCGAATTTATAGTTTAATGGGATTTCAATATAATATTAGTTAAACAATTAATTTATACGAAATCACCTTTATTCTAACAAAATACCATAATAATATAAATAATGTAAATATAAATACTAAAATTTTGCTGCTGATTGCAAATCGAAGGCAACTGCAATCTATATCTAATCAAGTAAAATCCCACAAAACCAAAAAAATATCCAATTTCGAACATTAGGTTAACTAGTGGCTACACCAGAAGTGCCGGTACCCCCTGCAACCCGTAAACAACTAAGTTCTTCGAAACTTATAAGTGCTAAGTACGACTAATCAGGCCTTTACGCCTTTTTTATGCGCCAATTGAACATTTATATAAAAAAGGTTATGTTGGTCTCCATTGCCTATATACCCATTGTCAGATTGTGGATTTAGCATGTGGAATGTTGTGCGGAATGTAAAAAAAAAAATAAATTGTAATCGAAAATAAAAATTCGATTCAGACACATCGAGTGGGTAGATGTGGTCGAAAACTTATCACTTCTAGAGCTGGGGGTCAATTCTGGTTCTGTGATACGATGAAGTGAAAAGTTCTATCACTTTATCACTGTGTTTCTGATTCGCGTTGAGTGAAAAAGTTATATTATTAAATTCTTTTCACTTAGTGAATACTCGGTCAAAAAATTGATAAATCTTGCAGGGGAAAATATCTTGCCCTGCATTGATAAATCTTGCGCAGGGTTTCGCACAAGCGAAACCCAAAAAGAATTCACCACATTTTATGAATAATTAATTTAATACATAATATTTTTTATGTTAGATGAATAATTTAATTTAATGAATTTAACTAATTTAATAATTATATATGTATATACAAAACAAAAAAAAATTTTTTTGTATATTAAAAAAACAATCCTTTACTGTTCGGACCTTTATTACAAATGATTTAAATATTTTACAATTCAATGATTATAATGAATCAAATTATTTAGGTGAATCGTTCTGCAATTCTCTGTCGTTTCCTCCTCGCTACAGGTAAAACTTCATGTAAAATGCTTGGACGGCGTCATCGTGATCCTCAAAAGTCATCTCAGTCTCCTCGAATGGAACTCTAGCTCAGATGAATGCTGAAAACAATAAAAAAATAATACTTATGCATCATGCATATAACAAAATAGTTGTATTATTTACCTTTGTACACGTCGTCGATTGTTTAACCCTCATACGTTCCTCAATATATGTTACAGTAGAGTCCCTCGGGTGAAAAATCACCCATGTGTAATATTTACTGATTTTGTAATGAAAATATTTGTTTTTTTCATTTAATTCAACTTTTTTTTATTTACATATGTTTTTAATTTTCAGTCTTCAATAAAATAATAAATTAAAGAATAAAAACAACTTAAATCATCTATTAAATTCACCCGGATGTTAATATCACAAACAAAAATTTAGCTTGATATAGTAAAAATAAAAAATAACTAAAAAAATAAAAATAACTAACTAATTTTTCTCGTTGCAATTGCTGCATGCAAAATAGGCAATTTTGTGTTGCCCGCAAATAAATTTTTGGCAGGTTGCACATGACGAATAAGCCTTCCTATAATTTTTGGGGCAAATCTCACATCGGGAACCCAAACTCAGTTTTCTTCTTTTCCCATTTGATGACGTAGAAGGATCATCGCTAGTTTGACGTATGATGTTCACCAACGTAATTGCAGAATCTGACCTTGGTAAATTAGGACTCAGTAGACCACGTAAATTTTTTATCTTTAGATAAAATGCTTGTTTGAGTGCGTACATCTACTTCTTCATCGCTTTCATCACTAGAAGAATGCGGAATTTCTTCAATAAACTCAACGGGAATATCTTCTTCGGAATCTGAAACAGAGCCCTCTCCTCTATCACTTTCTTCCCAACTTTCCATTATCTGTTTAATTTCGTCATCAAACAAACGCTAAGAAATTCACCATTTTTTAGTTTTTCAGTAACAATTTTATTCCTCAATAATATTTTTATTTACCTTCCTATTTATGGACATTTTCGGTATTTTCTTACAAAACGCAGAAAGTATAGTTTTTCAAAAATTAAATTGCCACAACCTGAACTTGTTTTCAAATTAATTTTTTAAAACGGGGAAAAAATAGCTTTACATTAGGAAAAAATGTGGTTGGACTGCCAGAAAAATTTAATTTCTGTCATAAAGGTTACCATTATAAAATAATTATTACACAATTTTCTTAATGGGAATTCTAAAAAAAAAGGAAATTCTTTTCTAAATGGAAATTTCACCCGAGGGACTTTAACGTAATTTTTCAAATACTTTTATACAAATACAAAATACTCGAAATTATTTATTATGTATAGAAAATTTTTCGTTTTTTAATGCAAAATACTAATTTAGAAAATTAGAAAAAGTTTCATTTGTATTAAGTAAAATTTGTAAAAGATATATGGCTTTAAAATTGAAAATGGGTGAAATTTCACCCGAAGACCGTATGAGGGTTAAATAGTTCAAACAAATTGTTACTGTCGTGGACATCTTTGCTTTGTCAAGATTATTATTATTTGGTGGACAATTTTTGTATATATTTGTTATGTTTTGTGAATATTGTCTATAAAACTTCACATTTTGACAACCAAATGAAACTAGGAACGATGGTTGGAACAACGAAAAATGGTATTGGAACTGTCAAACTTACTTATCGACTTTACACATTGAACGATTGTTTACACAATCTAAAAGAGAATCGCAAAACAGCACCTCGTGAAGTGGAAAGGTGTAAAGTGTCAGTGAGAATGTGAATGAAAACTTTTTTTCAAATCACCGTATCACAGAACCAGAAATCGCTGATGAAAATTTTCGAAAGTTTCAGAGGGTAATTAAGGAAAAGATTTGTTATTCTGGGGTTCAAATATCAGAACGTACATTGAAAAGGAAGTTTGTTCCAGAAGGAACGGTTTTCATTAGGCCATTTTGTCTTTATGCATAATTTTGCGCTATCCCACAAGGCTAAGAGTGTAATAATGTTCGTTGAAAGTTGACCACTGGAGTAGCCAGGATATTCCCCGGATCTCAACCTCATAGAATATGTGTGGGCTACGCTAAAAACTAAAATTTCTAAAAGAAAAAGAAAAGATCGTTACAAATAAGAAGGAATTGATCGAAAGGTTGCACAATAATTCCAAGGTACCGGAAGTTGCAAAAAGTTACTAGTATTTCTGGAGGTAATCAGCCAGTCATAGCCGCTAAGTGCCGTTTTGCAAAATACTAATTTTTTCAAATAGAAAAAATTTTTTAAATACACATATTACATTAATGTTTATAGTAATATTACATTAATTTATAATTGTAAAATATCACATATATTTTTAAGGATAGGTGTTCTAAAAAATATACTTATTACGGTGATTGTTTCCGTTTTCCGGTATTGGTGTTCCTTCTGGAAATATTTCCTGATGACCGCACCGAGTTGTACTCGTGTCCTACCTCTCAGTGAGTCCAAAAGCAGTATGGCGGCATTTGAGCGGGAGGCTCAGGACTCGGATGTTCGGATGGCTGCTTGTTGTAGAAGTAGCTGTTGTTGTTGTTGTTGCTGCTGCATTAACTGTTGTTGTTGAAGTAGCTGTTGTTGTTGTTGTTGATGCAATAACTGTTGCTGTTTTTGCTGCTGTATTAACTGTTGTTGTTCTTGTTGATGTAGCTGTTGTTGCTGTTCTTTTTGTAGTAATTGTGGTTGCCGTAGCTGTTGTTGTTGATGCAATAGCTGTTGCTGTAGTAGCTGTTGTTGTTAGTGTAGAAATAGTTGTTGCTCTTGTTGCTGCTCTAGTAGTTGTTGTTGTTGAGGTATAACCTCCGCTCGTTGCAACAATACTACTTCTTTCGAGATGGCTCTCGATCGCTGTTCTTTGTCTCCAGAATGCCCAGCGCGAACCCTCAATCGTTGTCCTCGACACCTCTCTTCTACCCATTTCGCTGGCTATTTTGGTCAGGATTCACATTGTCTTATATGACGCCGTGCATCCCGGAACATTCCTAGCCAATAGTATAGATGTCGTGTGATGGTTTTTCGAATTCCCAGATGTCCATCTGTTGGTGCATCATGGTTTTCTTTGAGTACCCGGTCTCGCATGGATTTGGGACACATAGTTTCCAAGACGCACATTCTTCGTCTCCACTTCGGTTAGCGATATGTCGGTAAAGCAGTTCTCCTTCTATCAGATAATCAGGGAACTTTGCAGGGTTCTGATGAATTTCAAAAATCTTGTTCTTTGTCCAGGAGCACGTTTGGTCTAGCAGTTTTATCAGTGTTTGAGAGAGCACTGCACGAGGTTGTCGTGACAGTGCATCGGCTACCACGTTGAGTTTGCCTTTGCGATAGTGTACGTCATAACGATACTGCTGCATCTCTAAGGCACACCTTGCAATTCGACCGGATGGATTTTCTATCGTGTTCAGCCACTTGAGTGCCAAATGGTCGGTGACTATGGAAAATTCGTATCCCTCGAGGTATTGTATCATTTTCCTGATGCCCCAGATTATCGCCAGACATTGTCTTTCAGTCGGCGAGTAGTTTATTTCTGCTTTATTTAGTCGGCGACTGGCATACGCGATCACTCGTTCCTGTCCTTCGGCTTCTTGCGTGAGTACTACTCCCAACCCATGATCACTTGCGTCCGTTTGCAGCGTAAATTTCTTTGTAAAGTCGGGGCATGTTAGTACCGGTGCTTCCGTGAGCAATGCTTTTAGACGTTCGAATGCTTCCTGTTGTTGAGCTTCCCATTTAAACCGGTGATTCTTTTTAAGCAAAGCCGTTAATGGCTGTACACTTCTGAAAACGCTGGCACAAAGCGTCGGTACCAGGACGCTATTCCCAAACAGCGGCGTAATTCTCGTAGGTTTCTTGGTGGTTGCAATTCATGTATTGCGGCGATTTTCTCTGGGTCGGATCACACGTAGAAATAAGGTATAAATAGACCAAAAATGTAAAATAAAGGGCAGTCTGTAAATACACTTGGAAGAAGTTGTTTCATTACCTAGTGTAAAAAAGTTAACTTATATCCTTATTCAAAAATTTGACGTTAAGGCCTGATTAGTCGTACTTATAAGCACTTCGAAGAACTTGACGTGCTGTCAAAATGCACTTCTAGCTTATGGAAACCTGTGTATCCGTTCAGTCGTACTTACAAGGGGAATATCAAATCGATTTTGATATTTTGCTAAGTTCGAACTAAGTGACAGCAAAAACGCGTGGCCCGATCGAACTTGACGCTATTTTCGAAGATGTCGTCTTTGCTTGCCGAATTTATAGTTTAATGGGATTTCAATATAATATTAGTTAAACAATTAATTTATACGAAATCACCTTTATTCTAACAAAATACCATAATAATATAAATAATGTAAATATAAATACTAAAATTTTGCTGCTGATTGCAAATCGAAGGCAACTGCAATCTATATCTAATCAAGTAAAATCCCACAAAACCAAAAAAATATCCAATTTCGAACATTAGGTTAACTAGTGGCTACACCAGAAGTGCCGGTACCCCCTGCAACCCGTAAACAACTAAGTTCTTCGAAACTTATAAGTGCTAAGTACGACTAATCAGGCCTTTACGCCTTTTTTATGCGCCAATTGAACATTTATATAAAAAAGGTTATGTTGGTCTCCATTGCCTATATACCCATTGTCAGATTGTGGATTTAGCATGTGGAATGTTGTGCGGAATGTAAAAAAAAAAATAAATTGTAATCGAAAATAAAAATTCGATTCAGACACATCGAGTGGGTAGATGTGGTCGAAAACTTATCACTTCTAGAGCTGGGGGTCAATTCTGGTTCTGTGATACGATGAAGTGAAAAGTTCTATCACTTTATCACTGTGTTTCTGATTCGCGTTGAGTGAAAAAGTTATATTATTAAATTCTTTTCACTTAGTGAATACTCGGTCAAAAAATTGATAAATCTTGCAGGGGAAAATATCTTGCCCTGCATTGATAAATCTTGCGCAGGGTTTCGCACAAGCGAAACCCAAAAAGAATTCACCACATTTTATGAATAATTAATTTAATACATAATATTTTTTATGTTAGATGAATAATTTAATTTAATGAATTTAACTAATTTAATAATTATATATGTATATACAAAACAAAAAAAAATTTTTTTGTATATTAAAAAAACAATCCTTTACTGTTCGGACCTTTATTACAAATGATTTAAATATTTTACAATTCAATGATTATAATGAATCAAATTATTTAGGTGAATCGTTCTGCAATTCTCTGTCGTTTCCTCCTCGCTACAGGTAAAACTTCATGTAAAATGCTTGGACGGCGTCATCGTGATCCTCAAAAGTCATCTCAGTCTCCTCGAATGGAACTCTAGCTCAGATGAATGCTGAAAACAATAAAAAAATAATACTTATGCATCATGCATATAACAAAATAGTTGTATTATTTACCTTTGTACACGTCGTCGATTGTTTAACCCTCATACGTTCCTCAATATATGTTACAGTAGAGTCCCTCGGGTGAAAAATCACCCATGTGTAATATTTACTGATTTTGTAATGAAAATATTTGTTTTTTTCATTTAATTCAACTTTTTTTTATTTACATATGTTTTTAATTTTCAGTCTTCAATAAAATAATAAATTAAAGAATAAAAACAACTTAAATCATCTATTAAATTCACCCGGATGTTAATATCACAAACAAAAATTTAGCTTGATATAGTAAAAATAAAAAATAACTAAAAAAATAAAAATAACTAACTAATTTTTCTCGTTGCAATTGCTGCATGCAAAATAGGCAATTTTGTGTTGCCCGCAAATAAATTTTTGGCAGGTTGCACATGACGAATAAGCCTTCCTATAATTTTTGGGGCAAATCTCACATCGGGAACCCAAACTCAGTTTTCTTCTTTTCCCATTTGATGACGTAGAAGGATCATCGCTAGTTTGACGTATGATGTTCACCAACGTAATTGCAGAATCTGACCTTGGTAAATTAGGACTCAGTAGACCACGTAAATTTTTTATCTTTAGATAAAATGCTTGTTTGAGTGCGTACATCTACTTCTTCATCGCTTTCATCACTAGAAGAATGCGGAATTTCTTCAATAAACTCAACGGGAATATCTTCTTCGGAATCTGAAACAGAGCCCTCTCCTCTATCACTTTCTTCCCAACTTTCCATTATCTGTTTAATTTCGTCATCAAACAAACGCTAAGAAATTCACCATTTTTTAGTTTTTCAGTAACAATTTTATTCCTCAATAATATTTTTATTTACCTTCCTATTTATGGACATTTTCGGTATTTTCTTACAAAACGCAGAAAGTATAGTTTTTCAAAAATTAAATTGCCACAACCTGAACTTGTTTTCAAATTAATTTTTTAAAACGGGGAAAAAATAGCTTTACATTAGGAAAAAATGTGGTTGGACTGCCAGAAAAATTTAATTTCTGTCATAAAGGTTACCATTATAAAATAATTATTACACAATTTTCTTAATGGGAATTCTAAAAAAAAAGGAAATTCTTTTCTAAATGGAAATTTCACCCGAGGGACTTTAACGTAATTTTTCAAATACTTTTATACAAATACAAAATACTCGAAATTATTTATTATGTATAGAAAATTTTTCGTTTTTTAATGCAAAATACTAATTTAGAAAATTAGAAAAAGTTTCATTTGTATTAAGTAAAATTTGTAAAAGATATATGGCTTTAAAATTGAAAATGGGTGAAATTTCACCCGAAGACCGTATGAGGGTTAAATAGTTCAAACAAATTGTTACTGTCGTGGACATCTTTGCTTTGTCAAGATTATTATTATTTGGTGGACAATTTTTGTATATATTTGTTATGTTTTGTGAATATTGTCTATAAAACTTCACATTTTGACAACCAAATGAAACTAGGAACGATGGTTGGAACAACGAAAAATGGTATTGGAACTGTCAAACTTACTTATCGACTTTACACATTGAACGATTGTTTACACAATCTAAAAGAGAATCGCAAAACAGCACCTCGTGAAGTGGAAAGGTGTAAAGTGTCAGTGAGAATGTGAATGAAAACTTTTTTTCAAATCACCGTATCACAGAACCAGAAATCGCTGATGAAAATTTTCGAAAGTTTCAGAGGGTAATTAAGGAAAAGATTTGTTATTCTGGGGTTCAAATATCAGAACGTACATTGAAAAGGAAGTTTGTTCCAGAAGGAACGGTTTTCATTAGGCCATTTTGTCTTTATGCATAATTTTGCGCTATCCCACAAGGCTAAGAGTGTAATAATGTTCGTTGAAAGTTGACCACTGGAGTAGCCAGGATATTCCCCGGATCTCAACCTCATAGAATATGTGTGGGCTACGCTAAAAACTAAAATTTCTAAAAGAAAAAGAAAAGATCGTTACAAATAAGAAGGAATTGATCGAAAGGTTGCACAATAATTCCAAGGTACCGGAAGTTGCAAAAAGTTACTAGTATTTCTGGAGGTAATCAGCCAGTCATAGCCGCTAAGTGCCGTTTTGCAAAATACTAATTTTTTCAAATAGAAAAAATTTTTTAAATACACATATTACATTAATGTTTATAGTAATATTACATTAATTTATAATTGTAAAATATCACATATATTTTTAAGGATAGGTGTTCTAAAAAATATACTTATTACGGTGATTGTTTCCGTTTTCCGGTATTGGTGTTCCTTCTGGAAATATTTCCTGATGACCGCACCGAGTTGTACTCGTGTCCTACCTCTCAGTGAGTCCAAAAGCAGTATGGCGGCATTTGAGCGGGAGGCTCAGGACTCGGATGTTCGGATGGCTGCTTGTTGTAGAAGTAGCTGTTGTTGTTGTTGTTGCTGCTGCATTAACTGTTGTTGTTGAAGTAGCTGTTGTTGTTGTTGTTGATGCAATAACTGTTGCTGTTTTTGCTGCTGTATTAACTGTTGTTGTTCTTGTTGATGTAGCTGTTGTTGCTGTTCTTTTTGTAGTAATTGTGGTTGCCGTAGCTGTTGTTGTTGATGCAATAGCTGTTGCTGTAGTAGCTGTTGTTGTTAGTGTAGAAATAGTTGTTGCTCTTGTTGCTGCTCTAGTAGTTGTTGTTGTTGAGGTATAACCTCCGCTCGTTGCAACAATACTACTTCTTTCGAGATGGCTCTCGATCGCTGTTCTTTGTCTCCAGAATGCCCAGCGCGAACCCTCAATCGTTGTCCTCGACACCTCTCTTCTACCCATTTCGCTGGCTATTTTGGTCAGGATTCACATTGTCTTATATGACGCCGTGCATCCCGGAACATTCCTAGCCAATAGTATAGATGTCGTGTGATGGTTTTTCGAATTCCCAGATGTCCATCTGTTGGTGCATCATGGTTTTCTTTGAGTACCCGGTCTCGCATGGATTTGGGACACATAGTTTCCAAGACGCACATTCTTCGTCTCCACTTCGGTTAGCGATATGTCGGTAAAGCAGTTCTCCTTCTATCAGATAATCAGGGAACTTTGCAGGGTTCTGATGAATTTCAAAAATCTTGTTCTTTGTCCAGGAGCACGTTTGGTCTAGCAGTTTTATCAGTGTTTGAGAGAGCACTGCACGAGGTTGTCGTGACAGTGCATCGGCTACCACGTTGAGTTTGCCTTTGCGATAGTGTACGTCATAACGATACTGCTGCATCTCTAAGGCACACCTTGCAATTCGACCGGATGGATTTTCTATCGTGTTCAGCCACTTGAGTGCCAAATGGTCGGTGACTATGGAAAATTCGTATCCCTCGAGGTATTGTATCATTTTCCTGATGCCCCAGATTATCGCCAGACATTGTCTTTCAGTCGGCGAGTAGTTTATTTCTGCTTTATTTAGTCGGCGACTGGCATACGCGATCACTCGTTCCTGTCCTTCGGCTTCTTGCGTGAGTACTACTCCCAACCCATGATCACTTGCGTCCGTTTGCAGCGTAAATTTCTTTGTAAAGTCGGGGCATGTTAGTACCGGTGCTTCCGTGAGCAATGCTTTTAGACGTTCGAATGCTTCCTGTTGTTGAGCTTCCCATTTAAACCGGTGATTCTTTTTAAGCAAAGCCGTTAATGGCTGTACACTTCTGAAAACGCTGGCACAAAGCGTCGGTACCAGGACGCTATTCCCAAACAGCGGCGTAATTCTCGTAGGTTTCTTGGTGGTTGCAATTCATGTATTGCGGCGATTTTCTCTGGGTCGGTGTGTATCCCTTCGGCGGTTACCAGATGTCCAAGATATGTTATTTCAGTCTTGAATAACTCGCATTTGTCGTTGTTTATTTTCAGCTTGTCCTCACGTAATCGTTGGAAGACGCGGCGGTTCAGCGTAGGGTTCCAAGTCGGGTTCAATGACATGGTCGAGTGCGCGCTGGAATGTCGCTGGAGCCGAGTGAAGGCCAAAAGTCATGATCCGCCATTGAAAAAGGCCACGACCTGGCACCGTGAATGCAGTATATCTCTTGCTCTCTGATTCCATCTTAGGGATCTGCCAATACCCGTTCTTCAGGTCGATGGTGCTTATTAGCACAGAATAAATAGTATACAGAAGTTGCATCTCGTACAAAGCAAATTTTGTTCTAGGGTTCCAATATTGGCACCCTATCATCGTTTTTCTCTCGGCTATTCACATATACACGACAGCACTCGTCGTTTTTTCACACCGACATTAGCGATCGTTCCTATAAACACGAGTCAGTCGACGTAAGAGATAATGAGATAGGACGCTTCGAATTCGCCGCTTCAAAAATCGGTTTGACGTCTATTTTTTATGAGCTGTTGAATTCATGTACACTATGCGTGAGAGCTACCATATTGTTGTTCTTGTTTTCTGTCTTTCAGTATGTTGAAATAATCAGCTGTTTCATGTTTCACCACGGATTCGTTTAGGTTTGAAATCAGCTTGGCTAGACGCAGTATCATTTAAACGGTTTGACTACTGGTTTGTCGATACCATCGGTGGCTACACACTGTGGTTTCGCATTTGGTTTCAAAAGTCGTAAACATGTGATGCCAAAGTTTGTGTCAAATTTACTGAATATCCAAATGTTGGCAAGAGTGAGCGAAAATATGAACACGCGTTCGGCAAACTATGCTGCTCTTCTTTCGTTTGACAACTGCTTTCTTGTGTGCGTGCAAAAAAACCGAAAAGCAGGGTCTATTTTGAAAAATTCTCTTCACTCGATACCAGAGTATAGACTTTTCTCTTTCTTTCTCATCTCTCCCTCCGACGAACTGAGTGAAACCGCTTTTAAAAGATACTGCGTATAGCCAAGACCATTGGCTTTTAAAATATAAATTTCACCACAAAGGTGGTGAAGTTTCCCAAACCTAAAATGGTAGGTGCGAACGGATGTTTGACCCCCAAGTGCATTAACGATGTATAACAATACATAATTTTCAAAAATATTAGAAAACAAATGAAAAAATATTAATGCGACAATTCTGGAGTTATAAATCGTAATTCTTTTTGTCACAAGGTGAATAACTAAACTATGCATTTCCAACGAAAAATTAATACAGCGACTACTTTATACCAAAGTAAAAATGAGAAATAAACAACCAATACTTGGTAAAATATGGAAGCATATATTAATTACCATTATACGGAACGGGTAGTTATGTTTTATATATATTTTACATATATAAAAAGGATAATATTTTTATTTATTTGTTTTGACGTTTCGTAAACGAGCCCCCGAAAAACAGATTTTGCATGCGTTCATGCGATCAATTTATTTTCGGCGAAGTACAAATTTTTTGCAGCGAAGTACAAGTTTTTTGCACAAAATCACAATTTTTTATCGTAGTGTTAGTGAAAATGTCATTGTGTTTTGCGACGAATTCGAAGTGTCCTATCTCATTATCTCTGGTCGACGTGCAGACATCAAGCAAGCAAGATCGTACCACGCTGTTTTATAAATGGACTGTGAAAAATGTTTAATAAGGAATGGAGAATCACTTTTTGTTTTTTGAAAATAATTTAGGCGAAACACAATGTCTGATTTGTTGATCAATATTGCCAATATCATTCCCGTTAATGTTTATAATTATTTTTCCTTTTTTTGATTGGTGAGCCGCCTGTGCTTCCATCCTTTCAGTGCATCTCAGAAAGAGATTTCTTTCGCAAAACAAGCTGTCTCGAAGCTTCACACGTTGTTTGATTTTCCCCTCAGCTGTCTGCCCTTACCTTAAGTTGGAGTTAATAAAAAAAAAGAAGTGCTTGGGATTTGAACCAGGACGAAAAAAATAATATTATTCTGCTTATGAATGGAATGGCGATTAGAAGGGAATTGCGATACAATTCCAAACTGGATTTAGTGGATGGGTTTGAGGAAAATGGGGTTGAAAAATTGACTTCCAAAAATGGACTTTCTGCCAATACACTAAAAAAGATCATTTTACGAAATTTAACATTTTTGAATAGTTTTGGCATAATAGTTAAAGTGATAACTTGTGACCAAGGGTCCTCTAACAGGAATTGGGAGATACAGTGTTCCACTAAAGTCTTCGTACAGCACTTGGTCACAACTTTATTGATAAAAAAAGGTAATGCGTGGCAAGAATTTAAAAAAAAATTTAATGCAGCTTTGTTTATTAAACCATTTCCTTCAATTTAACAAAAAAATTAACCAATTTCATCAATTAATCCAAAAGTTATTAACTAAAATCGCAAAAAAGTCACTGAATCAGTTCCAATAAAGTCTTCGTACACTCACAAACAAAGTAACTAAAAATCCTTATAAACTGTGAACTTTTTTTTTAATATTTTGTGGGGTAGCCTATATTTTTGATAAGGGCTTTAAGAAGGTTCGACATCGATTCCACAACTTTTTGTACAAAGCGAGGTTCGATTTTCACCCATTCGTCCTGAAGAACATCATTTAGTGGAGACTTTGAGCTAATATGATGCGCCCTGATCCTTTTCTCAAGCATATTCCACATATACCCAATGGGGTTGAGATCAGGACTCTGTGGTGGTGTTTTGAGCATATGTGGAATATTGTACGCCAAGTACATTCTTGTGTTGTTTGTTTGTTTGGGATAATTTGGGATTTTGGGATAATTATCTTGCTGAAAATAATATCACTGATATACGCTTCATTATCTAGCACTTAGCTTCAAATTTCTCTTCAATATATCGGTGGTCCATAGCTTCTTCAATTATCCCCAAGTTTCCAACGCCACTAGCAGCCATACAACACCACATGAATTCACGACGCAGTCTAGCGAAACAGATGTACTCACACATAAACGTTTTATGGTTTTATGCTTGCTCTCTCGTTGCTTCTCTTTGTTCGTGATTGCTTCTCTCTGTTCACGTTTGCTCTCTTGTTGTTTGTACTGCGCACCTTAAAGTGAAAAGGTATCGCAGGCCGAGTTGCAACTTCTGTATACTATTTATTCTGTGTTATTAGTTTGGCGTCCCGCAGCTGGTTGAGTATATGTTGAATTCGTGGCAGCGGATAGGCGTCCGGGACCGATTTTGCGTTAAGTTGCCTGTAATCCACACACATTGTCCATTGGCCATTTTTCTTCTTCACTAAAACTATAAGCGCACTATGTGGACTATTCGATGGTTCAATTAACCCCTTTTTCAACAGCCCATCAATCTCAGTATTGATAAATTCTTGCATTGCAGGGTTTCTTGGAAAGTAACGCTGCTTGATAGCTCGCTCGTCGGTCATTATTATTTTATGACATGAATGTTGGTTGGGCCTTTGACCTCATCGAATTGCTTCAGTTCGGCTTGGATGAATTCGTCTATTGCTTCTGATTCCGTGATCTGTTGGCTACGTATGATTCTGACTTGCTATTTGGTTGTGCTTCACTGCTAATGGTCAAGCTATGTCCTCCCAGTGATAGATTTGCCCCTACAGTTCTTAGAAAATCCAGTCCTAAGATTAAGCCGTCGATAGCGTTCGGAAGAATCAGCAGCGACATGTTGACGACGCTGTTTCCGAGTTTTATGGTCAGATCTAAGGCGGTTGTCATGGTTGTGACTCCGTTGGCTAACCGGACGTACGCGTGTGATGGGACCTGATTCGTTGGGGTCCGTACTGCTTCAGCTAGCTCCTCGTTAAGGAAACTGCGCGTGGCTCCTGTCTCTATTGTGGCTTTGATTGGTCGTCCGTTTATGCTTACCACCGCGACAATTCGTCCACCTTCTAGTTTGAGCTCTGTTGCCTCTTGTTCGCTGGTACTTGTTGACGTTGTAAGGGAGGAGGTTGTGATGCTCGGGGTCCCGTTCCGCCTCCTTAAGAGCGGGCTCCTCTGCCGTTTCCCGTTTTTGATTTACAGCAGTGAATCCTGACACCCTTCTTACCACACTCCCAACAGAATAACACTGGCGGAAATTGGCAACCTTGACTGTAATGCCCTTCCCGTCCGCACCTACGGCATGCTGTTCTTGGGTCTAATCGCTCTGCCACTACTTCCTACTCTATGCTTTTCTTCTTCTACCCGATCTCTTTGTGCCTCTGTTGATGTATTTGGCTCACGTCGCGTATGCGTTGGTGGTTCGTGTCGTGGTTCTGTGTTCTTTGGCTGTTGGTTCCTTGTGGTTTCCTCTAAATGTAGGCATTCAACTTCTGTTGCTAAAATGGTTAACTCGTCTAAGGTTGAGAAGTCGTTTCGACGTATATACCACCGGTAGTCGGTGCGTGAATATACGTCGTCGAATATACGTTCCAAAGCCTGCTCGGTGTTGGTATAATTCGCGTGTCGCATAAGGTCCTGGAGAGCGACAACATATTCTTTAAATGGTGCATTAGCCTTTTGCTGTCTCATACGGATTTCGTCACCAAGTTTTTCGAAATACCGCGGTGGTAGGTAGAATCGTAAGAAGTGAGCTTTGAATGGTTCCCAACCTGACCTCTTCCTGTTATTTTTGCGATACCACATAAGGGCTTTGTCCGTGAGGAATTCTGGCATCGTTCGTGGTAGCAAATCTCTTTGCACATTGCACGTCGCGGCGAGTTCCTCAATTCTTTCTCTGAATTCCAGGGGATCGCGGCCTCCATCGTACTTAATAGACTTACTTCCGCACCTTTTCTATGGTTGTTACATATTCGGTAGTGCTCGTATGTTCTTGTAAATTGCTGGGTGTGTTGCTTACAACAGGCGGCGTAACAAACATATCGTTGTCTGTAGATCCAAGTAAGTTAGGTGAATTTGCTCGGGTCCTGGTATACTTGCTTTCATAAGCCTCAAGTCTCCTCTCAATTTCCTCATTATACCCCTTTTGCGTTATAAAAGTGGCTAACTGCTTCCGTAATTCCTCTACGGTGTCTCGTTCTCCTAACTCCAGATCTTTCGTAATGCTTAGGAGTTCTTCCTTATTTACTTTGTAAATCCATGCTATCTTCGCCATATTGGGTTAGCTTAAACGATTTTAATAAAAAGTATGGTTTTTGAGGATAAAGAGTCCCTGCTCGGGCGCCACCTGTAAAGACGTTTCTTAGGCCGGGATATAACTCAGCGAGTCCAGGATTTCGTTAAAGGAAAGATTTGTATTTTGGGTACTCTTCAGTATAAATTTAACTTTATTGAACTAATTCTCAATGTTTGTTACATACACTACAGTACACTACACTACAGATGAAATTCTCCACTTCTTTTCTTTTTAGAAATTAAAATAATATTTATTTTGTTTTGTTAACAATATATTTACTTAAATACTTAATCATATTAACTTATCTTGACAATAAATAGTAAAAACTAATACATTTCTTTTCAAATATGATTTTCGTCAAAAAATGCACTTTCACTTTTACTACTTTTGACGATATTTTTGGCATCCTGTCGATTATTTTCTGTATTGTTTGAAGTGGTATGGATCTCCAGGCCTCTTGCAGAAGATTCCAAAGATTTTCTTTTGATGTGGGACCTCTTTTTCGGACCTCCCTGTCCAGGTGATCCCAAAGAAGCTCTATGGGGTTAAGGTCAGGTGGAAGGGCAGGCCATTTCATATTCCTTAATGTTCCTTTGCGTTCTTCTTCTTCCAGATATCCTTGGCAGAGCTTAGAAGAAAGTTTGGGATCATTATCTTGCATCAAGATGACTCCAGGTTCAATTAACCGCAAGCCTGATGGGATGGTGTGCTCTTCTAAAATTTGTTTGTAGGTCTCTTTATTTATGGTTCCATCAATACGGATGGGGTTTCCAACTCCGGCGGAGTACAAACATCCCCAGACTATTATAGAACCACCGCCATACTTCACTGTTGTAACCACACAGCTAGGATTCATCTTTTCTGCAGCTGACCGTCGAACGAATATTCTCCACTTTTGTCCAAAAATTTGAAATATGTCCTGTCCCCAATCTAGCCGTTTGCTTTTATTTTGTGGTCGTAGCAAGGGTTTTCGTACTGCTATTCTACCAGGGAGGTCTAAGGCAGCTAAACGTCTTTTCGTCGTTGTAACCGATATCTTGATGTTGATGTGATGTTGACTGTACTCTCGGTTGTGGATGCTGACTGGGCTCCGAGAGAAAATGCGTAGCCGTTGCTCGTGCTCTGAGAGACTATGCGTAGCTGTTGTGCTCTGAGAATGCGTAGACGTTGTCCGTGCTCTGTAGATGTGAACTGTACTCTTTATTGTGGACACTGACTGGGCTCCGAGAGAGTATGCGTAGACGTTGACCGTGCTCTGTAGATGTTGACTGTACGCTGACTCTGTTGTGGACGCTGACTGGGTTCCGAGAGAGTATGCGTAGCCGTTTATCGTGCTTTGAGAGAGTATGTGTTGACGTCGTGCTCTGAGAGAGTATGCTTAGCTGTCGTGCCCTGAGAGAGTATGCGTAGCCATTGATCGTGCTCGTAGAGAGTATGCGTAGATGCTGACTGTACTTTGACAATGCGATCGCTGATTGTGCCGATTGCGATTGCTGAGTGCTCACCCGGGTAGTAAGTACGAAGGATGAAAGGACAGGAGATCGAGAAGATTTATCAAATCTGTCCAATTGGTCGGAGAGCAAAAGAGTAGGTGGGAAGTCTTCTCTTATTTCTGAAGACTTATCAAGTCTGGCAGGTTAATAAGAGCAGGAGGAGGGGAGGATTGGCTATGTATTTCTCTTATTTATGGAGACTTATCAAGCCTGGCAGTTTAATAAGAGAAGGAGGAGGGGAGGAGGATTGGGTGTGTACTTTACTTACCGCGCTGTTAGCTCTGACTAATGTTGATCGCATCGAGGCTGGCAACTGACTGACTCTTCTGGTTGAGCTCGCTCCTTTTATATGCTGTGCGCGGATTTTGTTCCACTGTGTACATACGTTTTCGTTCTCTCTTTTCTCGCTCTTGAATGTATGCTTTTGTGCTTGTTGGTCCCGCTATTTACATGAATTGCGTTTCATTGTTCGTTCTGGTCACCGTTTGTATACCCTAAAGCTAATTCTTATTCTACTTATACATATACTTATTGTAACGACGTTTCCTCGGTCGTCCGGGTTTATAGCTGGGGTAGCTCGCCAGCTGTCCAAGGTTCGGTTACAGAAAAATATTTGTTTGTTGGTTTTTGGACCTTGTCTTTATTGTGCTTATCTAAGTGGTACAGTGTTGGTGTTCTTTTACTTATGCTACTTGCCGGAGAGGTCCTACGGCGCACGGAATCTGGGTAACGCAAGGTGGACGTTGCCGTGTCGTGGTCACAGTCCTAGTCTTTGTACAATTCCGTGGCAAGACTGTTCGGAAACACGAAATGCCCGTAAAGCTGTCCGGAGACCCGCAGTGCTGTCACTCAGATGGTAGTTGTCGATTTTGGAGAAAAACGATGACGACTGGATTCTTGGCTGACTCGAACAATTGTTTGATTAAGTGGCAAGGCTGTCCGGAGACTCGTAGTGCCAGCAAGGCTTTCCGAAGACACGCAATGCTTTCAACCAACCAATTGGCTATCGCGTTTAGGATCAAGTTCCCGAGACCCGGCTTTGGCTCGAGCAATTGTTTGACTGATTGGCAAGACTGTCCGAAGACTCGTAATGCCAGCAAGGCTGTCCGAAGACACGCAATGGTTTCAACCAACCAATTGGCTATTGCGTTAGGATCAAGTTCCCTAGACCCGGTGTTTCCTCGAACAATTGTTTGATTGATTGGCAAGGCTGTCCGAAGACTCGTAATGCCAGCAAGGCTGTCCGAAGACACGCAATGCTTTCAACCAACCAATTGGTTATCGCGTTTAAGATCACGTTCCGGAGAACCGGCGTTGACTCGAACAATTGTTTGACTGATTGGCAAGACTGTCCGAAGACTCGTAATGCCAGCAAGGCTGTCCGAAGACACGCAATGCTTTCAACCAACCAATTGGCTATCGCGTTTAGGATCAAGTTCCCGAGACCCGGCTTTGGCTCGAGCAATTGTTTGACTGATTGGCAAGGCTGTCCGAAGACTCGTAATGCCAGCAAGGCTGTCCGAAGACACGCAATGCTTTCAACCAACCAATTGGTTATCGCGTTTAAGATCACGTTCCGGAGAACCGGCGTTGACTCGAACAATTGTTTGACTGATTGGCAAGACTGTCCGAAGACTCGTAATGCCAGCAAGGTTGTCCGAAGACACGCAATGCTTTCAACCAACCAATTGGCTATCGCGTTTAGGATCAAGTTCCCGAGACCCGGCTTTGGCTCGAACAATTGTTTGACTGATTGGCAAGACTGTCCGAAGACTCGTAGTGCCAGCAAGGCTTTCCGAAGACACGCAATGCTTTCAACCAACCAATTGGCTATCGCGTTTAGGATCAAGTTCCCGAGACCCGGCTTTGGCTCGAGCAATTGTTTGACTGATTGGCAAGACTGTCCGAAGACTCGTAATGCCAGCAAGGCTGTCCGAAGACACGCAATGCTTTCAACCAACCAATTGGCTATCGCGTTTAGGATCAACTTCCCTAGACCCGGCGTTTCCTCGAACAATTGTTTGATTGATTGGCAAGGCTGTCCGAAGACTCGTAATGCCAGCAAGGCTGTCCGAAGACACGCAATGCTTTCAACCAACCAATTGGTTATCGCGTTTAAGATCACGTTCCGGAGAACCGGCGTTGACTCGAACAATTGTTTAAGTGATTGGCAAGGCTGTCCGGAGACCCGTAATGCCAGCAAGACTGTCCGAAGACCCGAAATGCTCTCAATTAATCAATTGGTTACCGCGTGTAAAACTTTCCGTCGTTCAGAAATACACTTTGAAATAAACCTCGCGTTGTAAATGTACCACGAACGAAACTCACTTTGTCCACTGTTGGTTAAGGTCGATTGCCAAAAAAATAACTCTGTCCGTTGTCTTTGCGTTACTTATCCAGGCTGCGAATTTCTATGACACGTCCGTTGATCTTGATCGTACTTCAGCAACTGAACTCATCGCCTTCTGCTGAGTTCAGTCATGGCTCTGTTCCATGTGTTCTTTCGTTCACTCGTTGAGTTTCAATTCCTTGTTGTTTCTGCTTGTTCTTCTCTTGTTTTGCGTGTTCGCTTGCTCTCCCGTTTCTTTGATGTTTGTTCGCTCTCGCTTTTGTTCCGTCGAAACACAGACAGGGTGATTGCTTAATTAAACTTAAAACTAAATTATTAACTATTATATTATTAAATTACAGTTCATATGTAGAAAAATGAATACTTCATTGTAAATAAAAATATAAAGATAAATAAAAATATTATATAATAAAGAGGTGATGTATTCGGTATTGAATATGTGGCGGGCAAATTGGTGGCGTCAATTTGGTTCGTCACATCTCCCTCCTACTTCGGGGTGGGTTCGAGATACCATTTTACTCCAACTGTCCTGGAGACGTGGAACCGGTACCACTGTCCATTGACCGGTCTTCTGGTTGAGATCTTCTTACGTGGCACCCATCTGGCCATGATGTTCTTGGCTTCTTCTTCGCAGCTATTGCTTTCTGCACGGATGAACGTCTCTGATGCTGTCTCGATTCTAGCTTCTGGGACGCTTACATGGAGGTTTTCTAGGCTGATGTCTCCGAAGTCGATCTCGTCTAGCCAATTGCCGTCTAACGAGAGCACATCGTCGACGCCTTCCTGGGCGATTTCTTCGATAAACGTCTCGAGGTCGGGAAGTCTCAAATCGAAGGGGAATTCCAGAATTGCATTAGGAATGGTCTCGACATTTGGTGCTGACTTTGTGTCACAGCCGCCTGTTCCTTTTCTGTCCGCATCGACGTTTGTAGCTAGGTCGGGCACGTATGGATCTGCAATGGTCGTTGGCGGTGAAGGGCATGTGAGGCGGGCGAGGCCCGATATCGGAGCTACGTTAACCTCGTATTCTGCCTCTTCTGCGATGGGTCGTGGTACGCCTCTGGGCCAAGTGCCTTTCCTTAGATCCGCATCGGTCCAGACCTCTGGATCCAGGGAGGTATGGGTTATGGTCTTCGTGTAGATCGTCTGTGTGTAGCCGTGTCCCTTTAGTTTGTCGGTATATGTGTCGACCTGGTAGTAGTTGCGGCTCGAAGCTGGGTTCCCTACTTCGACCTCAGGTTCGGGCCACTCGTCGTCATCCGTGTCTCCGGGAATGGATATGACCTCCGGGCTGAGGAATCCAGGCGAATAACGAGCCGTTCCTTGGTCGCTATCTTCTTCCGGTTCGACAGGTACGTCTTCGGGCGTGGTGGATCGACTGCCAACTTCGATGGCCGGTTCTGCTACGTCCACCGCCTCCTCCTCCGGTATATCGGCTGGTCTCGCCCTCTTGGGTGGGTGTCTGTCCGGGTTCTCATCTTCTTCGGGCGACGGTATCGGTGGTGCGTCCTCGGTGACGTTAGGGGTTTGGCAACGTCGTATACGTATTCTCGGCCATTTGTCACCCGGCCGACCGATTACCTCCTCGTCTCCCTCGCTTAGGCGTCTGATCGTTGGTCGGTTGCGTTGTTCTTCGAGCAACTTGCTTTCAAACCGTCGTTTTGTCGCTTCGAACTTCTCCGCGTAATTCATGATGTTCACTGATCGAAGGCTCGAACTTGAATGAATGTGCTGTGGCTCTTTGCTTTTACTTTGACTTCGTGAGCTAGGTGTTGTATGTCGTACTACGATGTTATTACTGCAGCGTTCTGTTTTTACGCTGGCCAGTTCTTCGGAAATGCCGTGAGCCGTGTCTGGACCATTTTCTAGGGCGTGGAACTCCTTAATATCGGCTGCGTGGGCTGTCCTGGATCGTTTGTCTCCCTGTTTTCGTACCTGCACTATTACAGGGGAAACGAAACTCTCGACCTTGTAGGGTCCGTCGTACCGTGGTGCTAGTTTTGCGGCGAACTTCTCTATGGCTTTGGAGAGTGGATGTTGTTTGACCATGACCAACTGACCCACCCGAGGTTTCCATTTCCTTCGACGTAGATTGTAGGGTTTGGCCTGTGTCTGTGCTGCCCGTTGCATGTTGTCTCGTGCTATCTGGAAAGCTTGCCTTAGCCGTGCAGCATGTTCTCCGGGAGAAACTTCCGCTCGTCCAGTACCCGGTGTCTCTTGGTCAAAGAGTGCGTCTTGGTAGACGTGGCCAAGACCCTCTCTTTCTTGGACCAAGAACGCAGGGCTGTAACCTATAGACTCAGATTTGCTGGTATTGAAGGCTAAAGTGATCTCAGGGAGCAACTCATCCCATGTAGTTTGCTGGGGTCCAGTGAACTGCGATATCATCACCTTGATCGTGCGGTTGGCGCGCTCTGTTGGGTTCTCCTGCGGGGTGTAGGGTGCTGTATAGCGATGCTCCACGCCGAGTTCATTTAGGAATTGTTTAAACTTCTTGCTGGTAAATTGGACACCATTATCGGAAATGAAAATCTTGGGTACTCCGAAATGGGCTAGAATTCGCTCACGAAATGATTTAATCAGCTGTTCGGTGGTTGCTTTTCTGGACGGTATCAACTCGATCCATTTTGAAAATTTGTCCGTAAATACCAACAACGTTGTATTCCCGTATTTTGACCTGGGAAGAGGTCCAACAAAGTCCGCGGTTACTGTAGCCCAAGGCTCCTCTGCGAGGTGTGTCAGCATTTCTCCAGCGGGTTTCTGTTGGGTAACCTTGTATTGTTGGCAACTTACGCACCTTTGGAAGTATCGGCTCACTTGGCGGAACATACCAGGCCAATAGTACCGTTGGGATATCCGCGCAATTGTTTTCCGTGTACCTAGGTGACCGGCTGTGGGTGTGTCGTGGTTTTCGGCTAGCACTTCGTTACGTAGATGCTCCGGGACACACAATTTCCATGGTGAAGATGCCTCGTGGTTCCAACCTTCGGGGATGTGTCTGTATAGCTTTTCGTTTTCGATGCAATAGTCCAGGAAGTTTGCTGGGTTTTCGCTTACCTCTTTCAACTTCCGTGTATACAAGGACGAGCTTATGCCTTCTTCGTTTGTTCGTGCGGCTATGTCTGTTGGGCCTTTCAGATCCTCGAATCCTTTCACCTTGGTTGGCAAGAATGCATCGATACGCCCTTGTTCCGTTGATTCCTTGGTTGTGCGTTTGCAGATTGCGCCTTCTGTTTCGCGGTCGGTTTCTTGAATGTGGATAACCCGATCAGCGCACTTTATCTCGGTACCGATGCGAGCCAAGAAATCGAATCCTAAGATTAGGTCGTCAACTACCTCTGGCATGATCAACAGGGTGAGCTCACAGCTCCTTTTGCCGAAAGATACGCGGGTTCTGAGTGCCTCTGTGATTACTTGCACTTCGCCGTTCGACATACACATCCGTATTTCAACTTTCTGTATACTGGGTGAGATTCTTAGTTTATGGGCGTAGTGGCTGCTGATGAAGCTCCGTGTTGCACCCGTGTCTAGGGTGGCATTGAGGAGTTCATTTTCTAGGGCAACGGTAGCAACTATCCGTTGGCCCTCCGTACGCAAGTCTTCTAATGGTTTCGAGGGTTTGTCGCCGTCTGTGCATCCCCTCGAACTGGATGCTGGCTTTGCTCGTTTTCCGATTTTTTCCGACAACATTCTTTTGTTCTTAGTCCTTTGCGACCGCAATCCCAACAAAATATCAACGTCTCGTTACGACAGTTCCGAGCGAAATGACCACCTTGTCCGCAACGCCGACATGCGGAGCGTGAATCTATGACGTGCTCTTGACTATTATCTACAACTTGTCGGTGACTATCTGTTGGTTTTCGGGAGGGTGGCGGCGGTTGTTTTGGACAGGCATCCAACTGCAAGTTTTCCCAGTCGCCCGGGAAATTCTAAGAAGTCTTGTTTGAATGACTTCCACGAGTTTCACCGTTTGTTGTTATTTCGAAAACATTGCAGAGCTCGATGCTGCAGTAGTTCCGGCATAGCCTTTGCAATGCTTCAACCAACCAATTGGCTATCGCGTTAGGATCAACTTCCCTAGACCCGGCGTTTCCTCGAACAATTGTTTGATTGATTGGCATGGCTGTCCGAAGACTCGTAATGCCAGCAAGGCTGTCCGAAGACACGCAATGCTTTCAACCAACCAATTGGTTACCGCGTGTAAAACTTTCCGTCGTTCAGAAATACACTTTGAAATAAACCTCGCGTTGTAAATGTACCACGAACGAAACTCACTTTGTCCACTGTTGGTTAACGTCGATTGCCAAAAAAATAACTCTGTCCGTTGTCTTTGCGTTACTTACCCAGGCTACGAATTTCTATGACACGTCCGTTGATCTTGATCGTACTTCAGCAACTGAACTCATCGCCTTCTGCTGAGTTCAGTCATGGCTCTGTTCCATGTGTTCTTTCGTTCACTCGTTGAGTGTCAATTCCTTGTTGTTTCTGCTTGTTCTTCTCTTGTTTTGCGTGTTCGCTTACTCTCCCGTTTCTTTGGTGTTTGTTCGCTCTCGCTTTTGTTCCGTCGAAACACAGACAGGGTGATTGCTTAATTAAACTTAAAACTAAATTAAAACTAATCTTAATTACTAATCCTATAATATTATTAAATTACAGTTCATATGTAGAAAAATGAATACTTCATTGTAAATAAAAATATAAAGATAAATAAAAATATTATATAATAAAGAGGTGATGTGTCTTCGGTATTGAACATGTGGCGGGCAAATTGGTGGCGTCAATTTGGTTCGTCACATTATTCCTAGTTATTTTAACACATTTACTCTTATTTCATTCTTACTTATATTTATTGCCTTATATTAATACATTATTAAATTCATCACATTATTTTATTAAATTAGATTTATTTTATATATGTAGTATTATTAAATTCATTACTTTATTTTTATTAGGTTAGATATTACATTATTAAATTAATTTAAATTCATTTATTAAAGTATATTTGTAGTATAAATACATTATTAAATTCATTATTTTTATTAGCTTAGATTTTATATATATAGGTAGTATAAATAGAAAAGTATAAGTTTAGTATTGTAAAATTCATTGTAAAATAGTTTGAATGTGTGGTGCAGGATTTTGCGTCATCACAACCATTAGAAATTATGAATAAAAAATCAAGAACATGTGAACAATTAGGATATTTGACCTACTAGTTATACAATACGTTTTTCGAATAAAATATTCGACATGAAAATACAATTCAGAAGTTGACTGTCTAAGCAGAAACTCAGTGTTAGAATCACATGAAAAGGAAGAAGATATACAGTATGATCTCAGAAAGATGAACTTAAAATTAGAATTTTTAATTGAACTCATAACATTAGCTGAGGTCAAAATGTTCCTTCCAAAAGTTTTACTTTTACGTTTATTTTTAATATCAATGAATCTTTTGTAAACTGAGCAACCTCTGAAATTTGACGGATGACCAAACTGCAATTCACGTAGTAAGGCAAATTATTTGCATTTGATACAAATTGACATTCCCCTGGCAGTTGCTTTTGATCGCATTTAATGCAAGAGAAAGGCCTGTTGCAGTTTTTAGACATGTGACTCCATTTCTGGCATCTCCAATACTGTACTTCTTTTTTAGAATCTTTGGGTGATTCTCAAGAGACTTTTTGATTTAAAAGTGATCTAAGAGCGTTTATCTTGGCTTGGTTATCGTTCAATGGCCTTCCTAGTATAAGTGTAACAAGAAATTTACGTCTGTTCTGGTTCTGAATAGTAAGTATCCTTTCCTCCCTCTCATCACTTCTTTCCTTCATAGCTATGATCCTTTCCTCCATCTCGTCACGTCTTTTCGTGCTAGCTATCATCTGCTCCAGAAGAACGTCAGTTCAATATCGTGTAGGTTCTGCTGGTGTAAATGGCGTTCATGCTAAATTCGATAGATGTGGTAATTATGCTGATATAGATAGTGTTAATGTTATTGTTTCCGTTGATGGTATTTGTGTTGATATATGGTGGTCTTAATTCTGGTAATCCCTCCTAAATATCAGATTGATAATTTTACAGTTATACGAGTATGTACAATATATTAAATTGCTAGTTTGATTACATAAAATTTGTCAAGCCACTAATATCTAAACAGATAAAAAAGTTTATAAAAATTATCATTACTCCCAATGTTTTTGTTGGTGGAATAAGCCTTTTTATTCCACTTTTGATAAATAAATATAAAATGCGTTCTCTTATTTTCCGTTGAAAATTTTATTGAATTATGTTGTTCAAAGGTTTGCTTGATACTTGCTACTGAACTAAATAAAACTGCTGCTAAACACTCGCTGCTGGCAAAACGGCTTTGCTCGATCGGTAACTTACATACTTTGGCTATGGCTCGGTTGTAAGTTCCCTCCGCTGTCTTGATGATTTTTTTTTTTTTTTTTTTTTTTTTTTTTTTTTTGAGGTAGGAAATGCTTTTACGCACACCAGTGTCCCTGCTTGAACCAGGTCCGCCGATAGTGTGGGACTCCCTTGCTGCAGACTACCCACTAAAACCGTCCTCTTTCCTTGGGGGAATAGTCGAAGCAGACCAGAACGAGTAGGTCCTTTTTCGCCCCCACGTCCCTTGGTCACTGCAGGCGGCCGAACGAGTCGAGCTCCCGCTTCATGACCAGGTCCCTTGTCAACGCAAGTGCGTTCTTAAACCACGAATCCCAGCGTCGAACGCCGTCGTTACGACCGTTCACACTGAGTCTTCTGGCTGCCAGCGCCGGGCAATGGTTCACTATGTGATCCGCCGACTCTTCATCTTCTAGGCACAGCCTGCAGACGACATCCTCCGCAAGACCCATCTTATGGAGATGATATCTGAAATTGCCGTGCCCCGTGATCAAAGAGATTAGCCAGCTAAGACTGTCTCTTCTGTATCCGAGTAGTAGTCTAGCCTCCGAACGGCTGCGAAGCGGTTTGATAATAACCATCCTCGCCTGGCGACACGTGGTGAGGTTCCTCCACCTTCGTGCATGTTCAGAGTACAGCCACTCGTCCATCAAGGCCCTTACCTTCCCGTCGCTAAGAGCGACTCTCGGCTCAGGCCCGCAAAAGAAGTCAGCGGCCCCCTCCTTAGCGAGAGCGTCCGCTTTCTCGTTCTGTTCTGTGCCTATGTGCCCTTTGACCCAACAGAGTGTTACCTTGTTGTATTGGGCACACTCATTGAGCTTCTGGACAGCCTCCAGCACCAGTCTCGAATTAACGTTCGTCCGCGCCATACTCTTAATCACCGCTTGGTTATCCAGTGCTAGCAGGATACTGCTATTCCGCACCTGATCGCCAATTAAGTGGTCCAGAGCATGTGTCAGGGCCAGTAGTTCGGCCTGATATACGGACACGTACTACCCTAGATGGAGCTTACAGCCGAGGTTCAACTCCGAAGAGAAGACCCCTGCACCTGCCCTTCCATCTATCAGTGACCCATCCGTGAAGATGTTTAAGTCATGCTTACTGCACTCATCGTGCAGTCGGCCGTCTGCGATCAGAGTATCGTGCCACCTATCGATGATTCGCACCCTGCACATACCATCCACAGGCATGCAGACATCGCTGACCTTTGCACGAACAATGTCCATAATGCGACCATGTCCTGCCGCTGGTAAGTCCGCACCACGCCATACAGCATTCCTATGCATTCGCATTGCCGCCAGCGCCGCCGTCCTCTTAATGAATAAGTCCAACGGTAGCAGCCCGAGTATCGCCTCCAGCGCGAAGGTCGGGGTGGTGCGCATGGCACCACTGATGGCTATGCATGCCAGACGTTGGACCCTATCCAGTTCGGCCTTCATCGTTATCTGATCTGCTTTATGCCACCAGACAACTGAGCCATACGTCAAACAGGGTCTAACCATAGCAGTGTAGATCCAGTGTGCCTTGTTTGGAGATAAACCCCATCGAAGGCTACACACTCTTCTGCACTGAAAGAGCACAGTCTTTGCCTTCCTAGTCCTCTCCAGCACATGCTCCTTCCAGGTAAGTTTGCTATCTAGGATTACTCCTAGGTACTTAACCCTTCGGGAGATGTTGATTTCGGATCCGAAAATCCTTAGAGGACTCCAGTCCGGAATTTTCCTCTTCCTTGTAAAGAGGATCATATCCGTCTTAGTAGCATTGATGGTGAGGCCCTGCTCTCTACACCATCTTTCTACAGTGGAGAGCGCCCCATGCATTACATCCCGCATGGTGTCAATATATTTTCCTCTCACCATCACCGCTATATCGTCTGCATATCCTATTGTCTTGATGATTACAACTTGAATCATTCCATCTGGACCGGAGACAACCTGCACAATGCGTCCAGTTGGCCACTTCAGTGGTGGGGTTCCGTCATCCAAAATGAGTACAAGATCATTTTGTTGAAGATTTTCGCAAGCGGTTTCCATTTATTTCGTTCTTGAAGTTGTCTGATGTATTCTGTGTGCCATCGTTGCCAGAATGCTTGTTGAATCCACTGAACTACTAGGTGGGGTGAAAAGAACCTCCTTGGAAATGAAAAAATTTTTTTTAAAAAATGTTTTTTATTTTATTCAATATAATTTCCTTTTAGCTCGATACACTTATTTCAGCGATTTTCCAACATCTTGATCCCAGAAAACCGACGCCATAACCTTTCCGACCCATTCCATTGAGCCTCCCTCGGCCGCTTCGGAGCACTCGTGCCGGCTTCAGTCCATTGCCGGGCACTCATTCTGTTCTCTGGTGTGTAATAGTGGATCCAGGTTTCATCAACAGTTACCAATCGACGCCAAAAGTCCGCCCGATTCCGCATCAGCAAGTCCAAACACTCTCGAAGTGCTCTCGCGTTCGTGTTTTTGGCCAGGAGTGAGCATGCGCGGCACCCAACGGCAGGATATCTTTTTTATATGCAGAATATTGCCCAAAATATGGCGTGTGCGCTCAGTACTAATCTTTGTGCTATTCACTTCACCTTCACCTTCACTTTCCAGTCAGCCAACACCATTTCATGTATTTTTTTGACATTGGCCTCTGTAACCACATCGGAGGGCCGGCCACTGCGGACTTGATCGGTAGTGGAGTTGCGGCCACCATGAAACACTCGAAACCAATATTTGACGGTGTAATCTGACGGAGCATTAGCCCCATAATATTTATCCAACTTTTCTTTTGTTTCCTTCGCCGTTTTGCCTCTCAAAAAATAATGTTTTGAGAAGCCATACTCAACATGATGCCAAACACGTCAACAATAATCAGCTGTCAAAACAAAACTAAATACAGTATCGCACTGAAATTTGGCATGTCTGCCTAAATATGAACGGACTTCAAGGCACCATAAGCACCATTTTTTGCAGTAGCAGCGCATTCTGGCGGTCAAGGAGGTTACTTTTCACCCCACCCCCACCTTATGATTAGTATTCCTGTTTTAAAAGTTATAAAAATATTTTTTTAAATTTCATATATTAATCTTAATATTTCATGCTTAATTTCAATATATTTTATTATTAATATATAACTATTATTTACACACATATATGTATAATTGTGTCTCTATTCTTAATCATATATATATTATATATAATAAATGTATGTCGATTTGAACTATTTTAGGCTTGGTGTGAATACTCAGCGTGATGCAACTGACACAAAGCTTACATTATTAATGGGTCAAGGTCAAACTTTTCTTTCCCGGCAAAGGCAGTCAAGGAAGTAATTTACAGCAAAATAATGCCGCTTAATATATATATTAAAAAACTATTATATTAAAAAAAAATATATATTTAAATATACTACTATATACTTCAAATATATATTTACTCGTGTAAATATAAGTAAATCTACACGAGTCAAATACGTACAATTTGCAATTCCTTAATATCTTACATAATCGACTTTATGTCTTGTCCAGCGAAAAAATATTAGTTTTGTTATGATGAAATAAGTCCGCATTAAACAGGTTTACAAATAAAGTAGTCTTTTTGGATATACAGCCTCCTAATAGATCTTCACATGGAAGTCGCTCGTTTTGTTTTGTGCTTTTCGTAATTTTGACAGTTGCGCATATGAAATTTTTGTTGGTATATTCCCATGCTTTGCAGTGCTTTTTTTTAATGAACTTGATCTTAATTTTTTTTAATTCGATTCCATTAAAAAACGACGAGGGAAATCCAACTTCATTGCATAATCTTTCAAACGTAGCGTAATATTAATCGCGTTTTTTAATGAAGGCATGTTAGCAGAGGGATGCCTCAAGGGGGGTTATCTCACCGCTGCTATGGATTCTGGTGATGGACCCGCTGTTGGAACAGCTGGACAAAGCAGGAATCAAAGCCGTGGCCTATGCCAGTAGTGGTTATAGGCGGGTTCTGGGCCAAGGTAGCGACTGCGCTGCCTGGAGCTCTGCCCGCAGCCTGGAGCGGAGGGATGAGGGAGGGAAATGGGCGTACCAAAAGTGGGCGTGGTAAAAGTGGGCATGACAAAGTGGGCGTGGCAAAAGTGGGCGTGACAAAGGGTGTGTCAAACGTGGGCGTGGCAAAGTGGGCGTACCAAAAGTGGACGTGCCAAAAGTGGGCGTGGGAAGGGCGTGCCAGAAGTGGGCGTGGCGAAAGTGGGCGTGACAAAAAGTGGCCGTGACAAAAGTGGGCGTAAAGTTGAAACGGATTCATATCCACCCAAAAAAAATCAACCCTTTTTTTATCAGCACTTGCACTATGCACTATGCAATGTAATCCTTTTGGGTACAGTTCCTACCTAAACATGGAAAGAACGCAGTTCGCACCATGCGCATATCTTATCAGCTAAGGAAACGAACGCAGTTCGCACCATGTGTCAAATTCATTATCTAATGCTTACTTATATGAGCAGAAGTCTAGGCTCTCGCCATAGTTTATTGTGATAAACCATTTGATCTATCCGATCCGTTGCTGGGATAGTGATAGAGAAACGTATCCTAAATAAACTGTTCTATTTCTGTTGTTTACCATGTGTTCGCTTATGGTATTTGTATCAGCACTTGGACTATGAAGCGTGAGTGTTTGGGTACACAGTAGTAATTTCGGGCTTTGATCACCTGTTGTGTGATAGTAGGGAAACGTACATGTTTGCAGTCGACCTTTTAAGGGATGATCTACAGGCGGTCGGATGGAATAGTCGAAGCTGTTGTTGTAGGAGTTTTCCTTGCTGTGTGTGTTGTGGTTGTTAATTCACAGACACGTGATAATTTGGGTACGCTGGCCTCCTGCTGTGCGTGTGTGTGTGTGAGTGTTTGATTGTTGTATCGCTTCAACAAATGTCTACTTATCACATTCTTGGAACCCTTTCCGTGGGGAACAAAAAAAAAAAAAAATATTCAAAGTGTGTACGTGTTTCTCATTCACATGGTTGTATATGCATGAAATTTTTAACAAGTTCATACCGCTGTCAATGTGCACGGGTTTGCATATGTTTTAACATCATTCGCTGTATAAGTCGACCTTTTTCTTAGTGCTCCGTGAATTTGTGTTTTTGCTATATTTGTTAAATATTATTAAATATTAATTATATTTAATTAACAATTAAAATACTCTGGTATTTGCGACAAAAATTGTGAAAAAACATTTACAAAACAAAAAAAAAATCGTTAATCAACAAAAATTGTGAAAAAACATTTACAAAACAAAAAATTCGTTAATCAACAAATCAACAAAAATTTTGAAAAACCAAATCAACAAAAATTGTGAAAAAACATTTACAAATCAAAAAATTCGTTAATCAACAAAAATTTGGAAAAAACAAATCAACAAAAATTGTGAAAAAACATTTACAAAACAAAAAATTCGTCAATCAAATCAATAAAAATGAAGGGATTCATCTGCAATGACTGTGGGGAACAGTTCACGGAAAATCGCAACCTCAAAAGACATCATAAGAGCAAACATGCTAATACGACCTTCTGCTGTGAAGAATGTGGAGCGAAATTCACCAGACGCTACAACCTGCAGAACCACAAAAATGTGGTTCACTCGAATTCATCGTTAACAGCACCACCGACATCATCAATAACAACACAAGTACCATCATCATTAATAGCAGCACCATCAACATCAAAAGCAGTCGCAGTACCATCAACATCAAGAGCATCACCATCATCAATAGCAGCACCATCACCATCAAGAGCGTCACCATCATCAAGGGCAGCCATAGTACCAGGACCATCATCCTTAGCCGAAGCTACTAATGGGAACGTTCGTTGTACCAATTGCAATGAAGATGTTTCTGGAATACACTGGAATCACCATGTGCGAACCATCAAACATAAAAAGAATTGTTGGATAACAATAGAGGGTGGTCTGAAGCTCATGAAATCAGCTTTTAGGGATAGAATACAAACGCTTGTATTCCAAAATGAAGATGAGGGTCTTGGCATCCCTGAAAACTTTTTTAAGAACGCTCGAAATATAATATCGAAAGAGCTATTGAAAATGCTAGAGAAGCATACAACTTTTAAATTCAACATGGAATTGTATGCTGAATATTTCAAAATGATAGATGAGGATGAAATGGTGGTTGAGGTGAAATCTTTTCAACCAAAGATGATTTTACTTCAAAAAGCTGAAGATATAAGCGACATTTATGATGACATGTGTCAACAGATGAGCTCCAAAATGGGTGAGTTCCAGGAAAGGGACAGTGGATGGTCCCTACTCAGAATATGTCACCTGGAGGTGAACATAAACAAATATACACCATTGAAGGGATCGTCATACATCGCACTACCCAAATCCCTGCAGGAAAAGCTGATCATCTCAGCTCATTTGGCCAACATTGGAGCTGATCTCATAGTTCTGGATAATGGAGCTAAAGTGGATTTTAAGGGATTGGCGTTCCCCATGCCTGTAAGCAGCATTGCCCAATTTGAGAAGCAGAATCCAACAATGAGTATCAACGTCTTTGGATTCGATGAAGCTTCGAAAAACATCGAGGGACCCTATCACTGCACAAAGCAGGAAAAAATGCAGCATATCAACCTGTTGCTGCTGCAGGAAGGAGAGCGGTTCCATTATGTGTGGATTAAAAATATATCAAGGTAATTACAATTATACGACAAATTCAAATTTTTGTTTTTTATATTAAACTTTTATATTAAGTATAATAATTATAAATATTCCAGCTAATTTATTGTTCTCTTTTCCATTATTTCTATAGATTGATACGCAGCCAGCTTTCGAAACAAAATTGTAAGGCATACTTTTGCAATTCCTGCCTTCAATATTCAAGGAATGAGAGCACAATGCAACGACATAAGCAAATATGTGGGAAGACAGTAGCAGAGATGCCGGCGTTAGATAAAGCGGTAATTAATTTTAAGAATTATAGTAATAAATTGTATGTACCATTTGCCGTCTATGCAGACTTCGAATGTGTACTAAGTAGCGTAGATTTAGATTTAGTGAGTAATACTAGAAATATAAATAAGCATATTCCGATAGGTTTTAGTTATTATATTAGTTGTAATTATAATAGTAGCTTGAGTAGGTTTAAAATTTATTCAGGGGAAGATGCCCCCAAAAAATTTATAGAATATTTAGTTAGTGATGTAAGAGATATTTATAATAATTATTTAAGTGTAGTTAGACCAATGAACTTTTTGTCTGATGAAGAGGTAAAACTCCAAAAAGACTCCAATTCTTGTCATATTTGCGAACAAGAATTGGGGGCTGATAGAGTGGCAGATCATTGCCATTTAACTGTAAAATACAGGGGGCCGGCACATAACGAATGCAATTTAAAATTTCAAATTGCAAAGTTTGTGCCTGTATTTTTCCATAATTTTTCTGGCTATGACTGTCACCTCTTCATTAAAGAATTGAATTTATTTGAGGGTGATATTAATGTTATCCCCTTAAATAAAGAGTTGTATGTCTCACTATCAAAACGCATCAAAGTAGACGAAAAGAAAATCATCGAAATCAGATTCTTGGATTCTTTTCGTTTCATGGCATCGAGTTTGGATGCATTAGCACAAAATTTGTCGACAAGTGATATCAAAATAGTGCGCCAAATGTATCCAAACGATGAAGAGTTTCAACTCTTAAGACGAAAGGGGGTATTCCCATATGAATACCTCAATTCAATTGATCGTTTAAGAGAAACCAGTCTTCCCAGCCATGATAAATTTTTTAGTTGTTTAACTAACAAAAATTGTTCGGTTGAAGACTATCAACACGCCTTAAAGGTTTGGAATATCTTCAACTGCCAAACACTAAAAGATTACATGTTGCTATATTTGAAGACTGATGTGTTGATCTTAGCAGATGTTTTTGAAAACTTTAGAAAGGTTTGCAAAATATCTATGGACTAGATCCATGTCAATATTACACAGCTCCAGGTTTATCGTGGGATGCAATGTTGAAAACAACAAAGATAAACCTGGAACTCTTCACTGATATTGACATGCACCTTTTCGTGCAAAAAAGTATTCGAGGCGGCATTGTCCAATGTAGTACAAGGCATTCCAAGGCAAATAATAAGTATATGACGGGGTACGATGAAAGTAAACCATCAACATATTTAAAATATTTGGATGCCAATAATTTGTATGGATGGGTAATGTCGCAATATTTACCTTATGGGGGATTCGAATGGATGGAAAAAATCGAACAATTTGATGTTCTTAATATTTCATCCGATTCTCCCATCGGATACATACTTGAAGTAGATTTGGATTACCCACAAAATTTACATGATGCGCATAATGATTTACCATTTTGTGCTGAGAATAAAACTGTTGGTAATTCAAAGTGTAAAAAGTTGATTACTGACTTAACCAACAAAACTCGCTATGTCATTCATTATATAAATCTTCAACAATGTATCCAACAGGGTATGTTGCTAAAGAAAATATATAGAGTGTTAAAATTTAAGCAGTCTTATTGGTTAAAACAGTATATTGATTTCAATACCCATCATCGCAGTTTAGCAAAGAATACTTTTGAAAAGAATTTTTTCAAACTGCTAAACAACGCGATGTATGGGAAAACAATGGAAAATGTAGATAAGCGTAAAGATGTCAAAATAGTAACCGATTGGGAAAGTAGAGGAAGGCGGTTAGGAGCTCGAGCGCTAATTGCCAAACCAAACTTCCACAGCTGTACACAGTTTACAGAAGATATGGTTGCTATACAAATGTCTAGAGCTCGCTCTGTCTATAATAAGCCCATATATTTAGGATTTGTTGTTCTCGAGTTATCAAAATGGAAAATGTATGATTTTCATTACAACTACATGACACCCAAATTTGATAACTTGAAATTAAATTATATGGATACTGATTCTTTTATTTATTCCATTCGGTGTGAAGATTTTTATGCTAATATTCGGGATGATATCGATTCAAAGTTTGATACGTCTGAATATCCCGTGGATAATGTGTATGGTTTCCCCCTTAGAAATAAGGGGGAAATTTTGCGAGAATTCATTGGGCTCAGGTCAAAAATGTATTCCTTAAGTGTAGATAATAACATAGAGATTAAGAAAGCAAAAGGTGTCAAACAATCAGTCGTAAGTAATTTAAGTTTAAAAGATTACAAAGACTGTCTAGTGAATAAGAAAATAATATATGGAGATATGTATATATTTAGATCTAAGCTCCACCAAATTTATACGCAATTAGTACATAAGATAGCCTTAAGCCCACTAGACGATAAGCGTTTTATTAGAAATGATGGTATAAACACATATGCGTGGGGACATTATAAAATAAATTTAGAATCAGAGTTAGATATCGATGAAGATATATTTATGAATATTGTTTATTAGCGAACTGTATTAAATAAAAACACATACATATATTGAAATTTTAAAATATTTGTTTTATTTCCGAAATTCTTAGGACTAATACAATTAATAATACAATTTTCAGAGTATGCATGACATCGTACAGAAGTTGGAAAAGTTTATATAATGTTAGTTTGAAGCAATTTAGATAATTTTCTTAATTTCACCGGTGACTGGAGTATATTCAAAGATTCTATCGTGGATGAGCACACAGTATGCAGATGTGCCAGCTGGAATGTTCTTCAATGTTTTGAATTCAATCCTAATATCAATAGGTCCAGTTTTTATTGCTTCGTTCTGATGTGTTACATCCAAAACTATTATCGGAGCTTCATCTTTAAATTGCTCACGTAGGAGCAGAGGTTGTGGTTCACGCATAAAATAACTTTGTTGGAATTTAGCATACATATCATATAGGATAGCATAACGATCACTGTCGAATTTCAGATTAAGATCATCATAGGGATACGTAATCAAGTTAAGATGTACTTTTATATCGGTTAAATCACAATGCTTAAAATTGTTATCTTTCCTAAAGACAATCAGAATAAAGCGTGGTCTCTCATTTTGTGCTGCTAGCTTCACATTCCACAAATGATTCGTTCCTTGAGTAAGAGAAGGATTAAAATGACAATCCCAACTGCGAAATGATATTGTCAAAGGCTGTGCACTCTGAATTGTTTTGAAAATCGTCAACTTTGTGAAATCAGCCAATTTTATATGTGGAATTTTCCATGTGATGTTTGTTAGATGTAATTATAATTTTTCATTTGCAGTAATCGAGTATACATTTTCATCTGACTTGGAGCGTGATAAAATTAGCTCATGTTTAGAATTTAATAGAATTTTATTAAAGTCTTCAGCAAACCCGAGAAGATTTTTTAAGGGCATACAGAAATTAAAATATCCGCTTTTTACTTCAAGTTCTTCATCAAAAAACCAGCCGGCATTTTTTAACATGTTGCTCTCATTCGTGTTCAGAGAAACATAATTCTTCATTGCAGTTGTTACACCCAAATGTCGGGTGCGATCAATTTCCATACCATTAAGCTCATAGCGAATCTCATCAAACAGATATGAAAGGAAATTATTTCTCATTTCACCATTTTTGGGTAGTGTTCCATTTTCTAAGATGACAAATCCTTCGATATAAATATAACTCTCACTGGGCAAAACATAGATCTTGGTTTTGAATTGAAATTCTAATTTCATCGTTGTTTTTAAATGATTGCAAATATGGCGAATAGCTGTGATAATCTTTTTTAATAATACTATCATCGTAAATCGGTTTTTGTGTAACAGTTAGTATACCACTCATTATTTCTGTTTTAATACAAGTCCCAGCGATTTTAAAAATTTTTTGTTCTTCGTTGTTAATGTCCTGCCTTTATTTGTTGATTGAGGATCCTTTAATCTTGATTGTTCAACCGCCAATGTAGGAATGATTGAAGATTTATGGGTGAGTGTGTTTTTATTGTAAATAATCATATTAGTCGAGAGGTTTTAAATGAAGTCTTAGAGTTATTGTTTCTCCACAAAAATTAATTAATCCGCTTTGATCGACAACCTTAACTGTAACCGAACTTATCCGTTTGGTGTTTACTGGTAGATAGATGACATTTTTCGGAATTTCGTCTATTTCAGATCCAGAACTAACCATCACTGCAAACATATGAATTATATGCGCTGGTTCGTTGTTAATATATGAACCGACCACAATGTTGCACTCAAGGTGTATTGCAGATATATTCGCAGCAATATCATCGAGTTCATATGAGCCAACTGGAATTTCAATGATGTGAGCACCTATGTGAAACAAATTGTTGTTGACATCAACGTTAGGTATAGAATTGTAGCTGTGGAAATCAACAAGACCACACACATAGTTTCTGCCCAATTCTATTGGTGGAAAGTAATCGGCTGTAAGAATTGACTCGTTACCGCTCAGAGTAAGTGTTATAGACATCTCGAATGTTAAGAAAGTAATGAAATTAAAAACTTGAATAATGTGGTTTTATTTAAAAATTTATTTAATTCTAAAATACAAATACATATAAAAAATACAACTGAATTTTTAGAGTATAGCGTTATTGTTAATCCAAGAGTTATGATCATTCGAAAATCCCAACCATTTAACAAGACATCTGCTTCCTTTGATTTTGAGAATTTTTTCAACGAGGTATGTATTGGGATATCTTGTCTTCTGTAGTTCACTTTCATAGAATCCGCCTTTAACGGAATTGCCTTGATAGTCTTCCAAAATATATGTTGTTGGATTCGTGATTTGTATAGTCTTTATTTTGAAAATTTGTGTTGTAAAGTTCGGTGTATAGCCTTTCTCAAAAATGTGCTTGTATTTACTGATTCTCACAAAGTCACCCTTGCGGAATTTGGGTTTATTAAAAATTTTTAGGTTATTATACGCAGTCTTTAATAGAGAGGTTTCATTGGAAGCGTTGACATTCTCAGGAGCCATTCTAATAGTTCTATGTATTTAAGCATTATATTTATCAACTAAATTTTTGTAATTGTCAATCCATCGATATGATCCGTGATAGCTGAATTCTTTCCACATCATACCTTTAAGGGTTCTGTTGAAACGTTCAACGATTGAAGCTTTTAATATACTATATGATGAGTAATGGTTGATGTGATATTGCCTCATTAAATTTTGAAACGGGTTGTTGAAGAACTCTTTACCATCATCAGTTTGTAGATGTTTGGGTATTCGTCCAAATTTTAATATTTTATCCATAGCTTTACTAACATCAGCAGAGTTTTTAGTTTTTAGTGCTATAGCCCAAGCAAATTTTGAAAATGTATCGATTACGGTAAGAAGAAAACGATATCCATCATTATATGTGGAATAATTACCCATTTCCACTAAATCTGCCTGCCAGAGATCATCTATTCCTTTGGTTATTACTCGCCTTCGCTTAAAATTCTTACGAGCTTGCTTGTGAAGCTCTTCCACTAAACCTCTCTTTATCGACATTTGTTTTTTTTTTCCTCTTTTCTAAATTTTAGTTTTCTTTCATAATTCCTCTATGTATTTGCGCGTATTTTGAGTTATTGCAAAGATATGATTTATGTCTTTGAAAATATTTTCCTTTAGTACTGTGTATTCTTCTCGTATATGATTGATTTCTTTGGAAATACTTTCCTTAAGCAATTCGTTTTCCTCTCGTAGTCTTATGTTATTCTGGTCAATATTTCTGTGGATGGATTCCTTTATCAATGTGGTCTCATCTTGAAATTTCGAGGTAATTTGATTCAGACTTTCAGCGACAAATGCTTTATTCTGATCAATATTTTTGCGAATGTGTTCCTTTAGCAAGGTGTTCTCTTCTTGAATTTTTGTGTAGATCAATGTGTTCTCTTCTTGAATTTTCGAGGCAATCTGATTTAGACCATCAACAACAAATGCTTTATTTTGTTCAATATTTTTGCGAATGTGTTCCTTTGCCAAGGTGTTCTCTTCTTGAATTTTGGTGTAGATCAATGTGTTCTCTTCTTGAATTTTCGAGGTAATCTGATTTAGACTTTCAATTAGACTTTCAACAACAAATGCTTTTGTTGTGGCATCACATTCCTCTTTAGGTTCTCCAACATTTTTTAAGCGCCTTTTCTGGATGTTTACATTTCTATCAGAGTCTACATTAAGGCCTAAGGTGTTTAGAATATTTCTTTTTAATTTTATTTGGTTTTCATCTTGCTGAGAATAATGACCGAACTTGTCAACGCTCATTTTACGAATATTATTTTCTGTTATTGTATATAGCATTTATACAATTATATCTGCTTCCCTAAGTTCTTCAATTATTGAGACTACTTCATTATTATGATTGTTGTGACCAGCAGATTCAGATGATACTAATAATCTTAACCTATCTACCAACTCATTTGGATCATCCCAATATATATAATTTGGCTTGTGCTTATTAACACTCATTAAACCGCTTCCTTTGTGTGATGATGATGAAGATTTATTCTCATTGAATAACTTTTTTATTATTTTGTATTTGGGTGCTTTAGTCCCCATGGTTTGCTTAGTTGCGCTATAATCACGTTTATGGGCATTTGTAGTATGTAAAATTTGTTTGTATATTTGTAGATCTGCATTGTCATAATTTTTAGGTTTCTTATTGAATAATAGTTCAGATAATCCTGATGTTAAGTTCCAATTATGATTAGAAATAGATATTTTGTTATCATCTACTTCAAATGTTTTATTACCAATTCTCCATTTGCCATCTGAATCTCTATGTGGTCCATATAGAGTATCTAACTTATCCTGCTTTTCCAATTCATATAAATGTGATATATTGCTAGGCGATTTACTAGCATCTGCTGTTGAATCCATTTGCGAGAAAAAGGGATCTTCATCATCATCATCTTCATTACTCTCAGTAATAGTGTTTGCAGTCTCATCTTTGAATGGTTTTTCATTTCTTACTTTAAACGGTGTGCTGGTTTTTAGAAAGAGTTGTTTGTTATTGCTTGTGATATTGCTTTTGCTGAACTTATCATTTGATTTAGATTGCTTGACTATTTCTTTTAGAGGTTTTGTGATGGGGCTAAATGTTTCTTCTAATCTTTTCTCCATATCAGCTTCATCTAATTTTAAACTATTAAATTTTTTCTTTAATACATTAGTCTTTAATACACTAGTCTTTATGATGTCCTTAAGTACTTTTTCATCCATTGCGCTCTCCTGTTGATTCTTATTGTATCAGGTTGATCATTTTTTGAACAGCTTTTGATGAGGTCGAACTGCTTTTGAACTGCTTTTGAACAGCTTTGAACTGCTTTTGAACAGCTTTGAACAGGTTTTGAACTGCTTTTGATGACGTCGAACAGCTTTTGAACTGCTTTTGATGAGGTCGAACTGCTTTTGATGAGGTTTTGCACTGCTTTTGATGAGGTTGATCGGATCTTTTATGAGCTTATGATGAGGTTGAAGTCATATAAAGTACTAATAGATAATAGAAGAATGCATGTGGTTTTATAGTTATAGTTTATAGTACAATATAATTATCAAATCCTTTTCTATAACGTCCGCCATCTATTGGATCGTCTTTACTTATAACCACAAATCCATATTTATCTTTCCAACATTCTCTGCATATATTTGAAAACCTCTCAAATGACATATCTGTACCCACATGATCACCGTAAATATGTTTCATATTCATTTCGTCTTGTTTGAACATAATTATTAAATTCGCATTATCACGTATCAGATGCTTAGGTATTCGTGTATATGTTTGGCATAAGTAAAAACTATCAATATTTTTATGTCGACCCATACAAAAGTATGCTCGAATATTATTTTGTTTTTCACAAGCGACATCATCGAATATCATAATAGAGTTGCTTTTAGCTTCATTTGGTTCTAAAACATCTTCATTTTCGGAAAATGTATAGAAGCCCATGTTTTTTATCGGATCTAATAATTTCTTCAAGTATTCATACTTTGGTTGATATAATGACTTTGAGTACAAATATATATTGGCAAACTTTAGTCCATTCGGACTCTCTATTAAACTCAACATGACATTGGTCTTTCCACAATTTGAGGGACCAACAAGTAGCCCTCGTATAGAATTCGGCAGCAATGAACTGTGTCTTACATGGGATGATTTATTAGTCGACAAATCTAAATTTTTATCAATGATATTCTTGTCTTGTTTAACGAAACGCATTTTAGCAATTGATATATAACCAGAAGATTCAGACCTTTATATTCATTTCTATCGAAACTGTTTAATTGAAAAGATATAAAATGGTTGTATGTTATAAAAAAAGTTTTAGTCGAAAGCCATCTGCAGTTGGAAAAGGTTTAATAAATACTTTAATAGATGCACTACCAATTGAACTTCATTTACCTGGTTATCAATTCTGCGGCCCCGGAACTAAATTAGAAAAACGTTTAGCAAGAGGCGATAAAGGAATTAATTCATTAGATGCTGCGTGCAGAGAGCACGATATTGCTTATTCTCAAACTAAGGATCTCAATAAAAGACACATTGCAGATAAAATATTGGAAGAAAACGCTTGGAAAAGCGCAAAATCCAAAGACAAAGGTTTTTCAGAGAGAAAAAACGCGTGGTTAGTTGCGAGTGCTATGAAAGCTAAGACTAAATTAGGTATGGGGAACACTCTCAGGAATATTAAGAAAATAAAGAACACAATTAAACGAAACTGTACTTAACTGTAATTAAACGAAATGCTTCACTAATGCTGTAAAAAACGCTATGAGGACTATTAATCAACAAAAACCAGACGATATTCTCAGCGCTATTAAAATTGCACGAAAAGTAGTAAACAAGTCCTTCAGAAAAAAGAAAGCATCAATTGAGATACCTCGTATTATACCCTTACCGAAAAGAGGAGGCTTTCTACCACTGGTGCCAGTCTTGACTGCACTTGGAGCTCTTGGAGGTTTAGCATCTGGAGGATCTGCGATCTTTAAAGCTATTAATGCTGCAAAAGTTGGTAGAGAATTATTGAATGAAGCAAGTCGCCATAATAAAGTGATGAAGGAAATAACTGTGGGCAAAGGTTTATATCTGAAGCCATACAAGAAGGGATTAGGTTTATATTATAGCCCACAATCAAAAAACCTTTAAGGAAGCTACCCAGAAGACCGCTCACAGACATGGACTTGATGGAGCATGCAAAACAATTGCCACATTTTAGAGGCGTTTTCATGAGAGATAGTCTGCCGAAACGTGTACGTCAGACAGAATGTGGAATTATCAATCTGGATATTTCGAGCGGTCCAGGTACTCATTGGGTAGCATATTATAAGAACGGAAAAATTAAGGAATATTTTGATAGCTTCGGAAATTTACAACCACCACAAAAAATAATAAAGTATATGGGAGAGAACATACGCTACAACTATGTATATTCAACATCAAAATTACAATTCATATAATTGTGGTCATTTATGTTTAGAATTCCTTTATAATATCACTAAAAATACACAATAAAGGTTGTTTTATTATCTTTGAGCAGAATATCAAATTGTGTTTTATTTATTTTGAGATAGAATTCAGGAGAACTAAATACAATAAGGGTAAAACTAATTACGAAGGATTATTTCTCTCCTTATTCGTCTCAATTGAGTTGTTTTTACTGTTTATCTCGCTTCTCCATATACATTGTTTTGGTGGTGTGTTGTTTCTAACTCAATTACTCAATGTTCTGTTTCCATTGTTTTCTACTCAAATTAAAAATGTATAAATAATACGTTCCTCGCCTCTAACAATTTAGTCGTTGCAGATATTTGGAAGCATCAAAAATAAAAAAAAAAAAAATAAACACAAAACAGAATGTCACCAATGCAGAGGTCAACATATTCTTTAACCGCCTTGGAAGATTTCAACGAGAGGAACTACACGTTGAAGACAGTGCTAAGCATTAAAAATATGGAGCCGAATAGAAACTATAACATAAAAACTGTTCGCAAGACCAAAACAAAATATGGTGAGCGGATTCTAATGGAAGTGGACGACAGCATCGTTTTTCTGCCGCCAAGATTCAACAACCTCAGCGACGAAACTATAAGAGAATTCTCCAACGGATCCTACTACTTGACGAAAGTAATGACGACAAATGAGGATCATTTTCGTCTGGAGGTGATGGTGGACTTTCCGGAAACCAACATGTATTTTTAAGATATAAACTATATTGTGTAAATAAATAAAATATATTAATAAAAAAGAGTTTATAAATTTTAAATAATTTTTTTATTTGGACGAAAAAAAAAAATTTATATTTGATTTAGATTTTATTTAATCTAGAATACAATACCATTAATTTATTTATTCTTAAAATAACATGTTCCACCATGTAACATGCACAAGTGTCTGGTACATCGAAACATTCGTCTGAAGCCCAACAACAAGATTTATAATGATGTCCATGATTTGATTCTATTATAATTTCATGCTCGCAACGGCTTAATTTGATGTAGCATTTCAGAATTTCATCATAATGCTCATCCAACAATGTTTCTTTTTGTTTGATTAGAAATTCGTGAACTTGCTTCAAAAATAAGGAAATATTTACTTTATCCATGTCTACTCATCAACAATCCAATCTATATTGATGGAACATTTTTATCTTATAGCGTATAAAAAGTATTTTCTAACAGCTTTCCCTCGAAAATTAAACCATATTGAGTTTACGAAGAATAGAATTAGTGCATGTACGAACTTGTTAAAAATTTCATGGCTATACAAACATGCATAGTGCAAGTGCTGATACAAATACCATAAGCGAACACATGGTTAACAACAGAAATAGAACAGTTTATTTAGGATACGTTTCTCTATCACTATCCCAGCAACGGATCGGATAGATCAAATGGTTTATCACAATAAACTATGGCGAGAGCCTAGACTTCTGCTCATATAAGTAAGCATTAGATAATGAATTTGACACATGGTGCGAACTGCGTTCGTTTCCTTAGCTGATAAGATATGCGCATGGTGCGAACTGCGTTCTTTCCATGTTTAGGTAGGAACTGTACCCAAAAGAATTACATTGCATAGTGCATAGTGCAAGTGCTGATAAAAAAAGGGTTGTTTTTTTTTGGGTGGATATGAATCCGTTTTCAACTTTACGCCCACTTTTGTCACGGCCACTTTTTGTCACGCCCGCTTTCGCCACGCCCACTTTTGATACGACCACTTCTGGCAAACCCTTTTCCACGCCCACTTTTGGTACACCCACTTTTGACACACCCACCTTTGTCACGCCCACTTTTGCGACGCCCACTTTGGCATGCCCACTTTTACCACGCCCACTTTTGGTACGCCCATTTTCCTCCCTCATCCCTCCACTCCAGGCTGCGGGCAGAGCTCCAGGCAGCGCTCCAGGCTGCGGGCAGAGCTCCAGACTGCGGGCAGAGCTCCGGGCAGCGCAGTCGCTACCTTGGCCCAGAACCCGCCTATAACCACTACTTACGCCGACGACCTGATCATACTGGTCTCTGACTTCTGCACATCGACGTTAAGCTCCGTTACGGAAAGAGCCCTCCGCACAATTGTCGCATGGGCTACTACAAGAGGGCTAAGAGTCAATGGGCTAAGGGTCAATGATCCCTATATCTTATTTGTTCTGTTGTTATTTATTTATCTTGAATTTGTTGTATGGCGTCACCGACTCTACATACCTACTAAGCAATATTGATATTAGCATACCTCGTCGCACCTCGAGAATATGTGAACTCCTCCACTTATGCTTCTGCAGGTCAACATACCTTCAACATGAACTGCTGCATTTTAATTCGGTTTACCAATCCATTAACTTGACTGACCCCGTCTATCTAGCTAAAAGGAAAATCTTAAACTTATTTTCTTTTGAATTCTTAGCTTAATTTTGAATTATTATTGAATTGAATATAATTGAACTCTTTATTTACTTATCTAATGTAAACTATAAGGTTGAAATAAATAAATAAATCATATTATAAGTCATCATCATATAAATCATAAGTCATATTACCAACAACTTCTCCAAAAATCAACTCAATATCAAATAACAAAAAATCAATTACAAATAATATAACAACCGTTCCGTCTCTTGCACAATTATTTAAAAGCTCTACAGTCGACACAGAACAACTAGACACTCCATCTAATTACTTTCACGCTAATTACTTTCAAACAAATTTCTCTTCTCTCTCTGATGACAACATGTCAGAACCGGTTGATGAATAACTATATGTAATATTTTAAGTACATATAGACACTTGTTTATTGCAAATGTCTCTCAAAATATTACAATGGAACATAAAAGGTTATCATATTAATTCCAACGAGCTCTGCTTACCCATCAAAGACATTAACCCTGATATTATTTGTCTTCAGGAAACCCACATTCCTTTTAAAACTATTAACACATTTACACCAAAACCTTATATCGGTTATTTTCTAATTTAGTTAATATTGAGTCTGCTAAACAAGGTATAGGCATCCTTGTTAAGCGACATATTCCCCATAAGTTAATAACCATAAACTCTAATATATCGTCAATAGCAATAGAATGTTGTCTAAATCTTAAATTTTCAGTTATAAATATGTATGGTGTCACAGGTGTCCCTCCCACTCCTGTTAAATCCATAATTTTCAATAAATCCCTATTAACTGCTCCTCAAGAAATAGCGGAAGCCTTTGCTTTTACCTGGTCACCATATTCCTTTGATAATAATTTTTCAGCCGAATACTGCTCAAAAAAATATGCAAGTATCTCGAAACTATATGGATGTAGCCCCTTGTCTACATCAGCTAAACACCTGGAAACAACATTTTCACGAATAGAACTTGAATTGCCATTAAAACATGCTAAAGGCAAAACACCAGACGATGATCGTATATCATATCCGATGCTAAAATAAATGCCAGTTTTTGGTAAAGATAGGTTGCTACATTTATATAATTATATTTTGCAAAGTGGAACTTACCCACATGTCTGGAAGTCAGCCATCATTTTACCTATACCGAAGCCAAAAACGTCTCCACATGAAATCGCTGGATATAGACCGATTTCATTAATTTCTTGTATCAGTAAGATCTTAGATAAAATGGTGGCAAAACGACTCATGTGGTACATAATAAAAAATAAGTTTATCAGCAACAACCAAGTTGCTTTCAAAAACGGGCATAGTATAGGGTTGCCATAAATATTCAACTACAGACCGGGACACATAGATAAGCTGAACGGAAAAACATATGAGAAATACGCTATACGAATTTTTATCCATGTATATAATTTCTTCATTTTCTCAATGTGTAAAGGAAAAGGCAATTCACAGCTTCCTTATTGAATATACTTTTAATACGTAAAAGTAAATACTAAATATTTCCGAAATACACATGTATTGTTAATTATTATTTACATAAACAAATAAATATACATATATGTACTGTGAAGTTTGCTTACTATTTGTGTTTATTATTTTGGTTAAATAATTCTTTATTAACATAAATTATTATACATAATTCATTATATTGAACATACATTTTTTTAATGAATGACTATTTCATAATAGTCAATGGCAATTCTATAAATAAAAAGCATTGCCAAGACAGTTAATAAGGCTTGAAAACAGTTTTAAATTGAGAAAATAAGATTGAAAGCCGTATAAGTAAGATTGAAATTCTTTAGAGCTATTAACATTCAATCATACATAATGCTTAAACTTCTTTTATTGTTCCATAATGTTTCAGTATTTAAATACCTTAGTTAAGTTATTGAAATTTAATACTTATAACCATTTTATTCGAATACCCTCAATTTAAAGTTTTTTTCTGTGCCCATTCATATTTATCGGAACTTTTTACTCTTTTTAATAATTCCTTTTGCGTTTTTGTAATTATAAAAATCTATGCATGACATATTATAATTATATTTGCATTGAATTATTTGCTCTCTACTGTCTCAATATTTAGACAATTTCTTTCCTTATTCCATTGTGATACTATTAAAGAGAATATTCGTTCAACATTTGCGTTATGGCCGGGTATCGCATATAAGTATTGACACATTTTAAGTAGGTTTTGTTTTCTTTCCTTTTCTTCAGTTTTTTTAAAGAAAAACATCCATTTTTCATGGGTGTCTTTTAACTTCCATTTTGTTGCATGACACTCAATGAAGGACTTCAAATACATAACTTCCTCGAAACAGCCATTGGAAATTTCAATGCCTATCTCATTTAAATATGTTATACTTTCTTCGACCTTTGTCCACTGAGGATAATCAAGCAAGGTCATCAACGAGAATACGTCGTATTTTCTTAATGGGCGAGTCCAATGATTCAAGTAGCTAATTGTACCATCTTTTTGAAGTCTGTCAAACACTATTCTCGTTTGAATACCTACAAAATCGCTATTCAATCTGTCAGCAAAATTTTTCTGCAATTCCATTATTGAAGATGAAACTTCAACTACCGTTATCATTGGTCTCTCGATGTTCTTTACAAATTTTTCGATAAGATGAACTTGAGCATGTATAAACATATAGCTTTGGGGGAATTTTCTTCAGCCGTAAAAAAATTTTTCAAAGGCTCCCAAAGCTTTAAAATACGTTCAAGAGCCGGAGTTAGGGAAAACCAGCGAGTTCTCGAATGAGATAAGATATTACTGTATGTGATTTGTGCATAATCGCAGAATTCTTTGAGCCGTTCAACTCGTGTATATTGAAAAATATTTAAAAATTTTAAGCACAACTGATTCCACATCAATAGATAAAATATCCGTAGCCGTCGGAGCGGTATTGCGTAGTATGTGAGCTGGGCATCCAACACCTTCAATATCTCTGCATATGACCTCTTTCAATTTAAAATATACATTATTTCTTCCACGTCTTTCTTTTCATCCAAAGTTGGTATTTGTGTTGTCAGCGCTAAATGCAACGAGATTTCGTGTTGGCATATTAAGATTTTGTAGGGTTTTAATGCAGAATGATGTTATAGTCTCAGAAGTTTCATTTGGCAGGCAATCCAGTTTTAATAACCTTAATTTTAAACATTTTCTTTCAGTATAATATTGTATGATCAACGGGAACATTTTTTCAAATTTGTGGTTACTTGCATCAGTAGATATTCCGTAGAAAGGTACATCATTTAATAAGTAATTTTTGACAAGCGATATTGAATGTGGCGCCAATATATTCTTTATGATGGCAGTTGCCTTCGTTGTAGCCATTGACTGTTTTTCTTTGCTATAGCAGAATCTGGATACATAAGCGCGTTCATTTTCGTGAAACAAAAATGCCCGGGGATGGGGGCACTTCTAGTGTAGCCACTAGTTGACCTAATGTTCGAACTTGGGTATGTTTTTGGTTTTGTGGGATTTGCAATCAGCAGCAAAATTTTAGTATTTATATTTATATTATTATGGTATTTTGTTATAATAGAGGTGATTTCGTATAAATTAATTGTTTAAAGAATATTATATTGAAATCCCATTAAACTATAAATTCGGCAAGCAAAGACGACATCTTCGGAAATAGCGTCAAGTTCGATCTTAGTTCGAACTTAGCAAAATATTAATATCGAAATTTTATATTTACATTTCCTATTAGAGATGCCTTAAACACAATCAGTGACGCAAGACGCAGATTCAAGTTAGGGATGCAAGAAATGGCTCGGATTTAAACCAAATGGCAGAGAAGCATTTTCGGGAAGCAGAAGTATGAAATGTCAAAAATTTCACAGTAGAGAACAATATCCTCATTCTAACCAAAATTATCGAAGTTCATTCAGAGTTTATTTATTTTAATCTGTATTAAAATATATTTAAAATACATTTAAATAATATATTATACAGAATAATAATAAAAAAAAGCAACAGAAAAATACGCAAATAATATCGTTGTACGATACTAAATTTTTCTTCCCCTAGGGTGGGGGGGATGTTGTAGGTCAGAATCATTACTCTGGTAATAACAGCACTTAACGCTGTTATCATCACATACCTTTTGGCCGGAAGGATTTACGACATAAGGTTGTCCTGGTATCCTACTGGAGGATGCAGGATACAACTGGATCCAATTTCTGTTCTTCTCCTGACCTCTCGTCCCTAATGCTCGCTGGCGTATCACGTCGATGAGGTGAGGTGAGGCTGGCGTATCCTCACGTCGTTGTATGGTGAGGACCCCGCTTCGTGCCTCCAACTCTTCCAAATCGCGGAATTGTGTCACTCCGAAATTGCCAATCACAATCACCATTCGCCCCGTGGTCTGGGCTTGTGGTGTGAGATCTGGCGGAGCGATGTTTGGCGGAGCCAGTTCTAGTAGAACTAGTTCTGGCGGAGCTACTGGGGATACTTCGATCCGACTTCAGCTCAGAGGTGTTCCTGGAGAAGGAACACTTCGCAGTCAGTTCCGTTATGTTGCTGGCGAAGTTCCGGTACTTGCAACGGTAGCTCAACTTCATGGAACGCCCGTTGTTTATCGTTGGGCCTAAGTGTTCCGTATTCGTGTCGGAGATAGTCCCGGAGGAATTGTGCTGTCTCGATGTGTGGTCCTGGGTTAATGGAGTGCATCTGCAGGATACATGGCACCTTCGCGCTCCATGTACCATCTTCTTTGGGCAATCATCTTCGCCACGTCTGCGCCCACGAAACATATCAGCATAAGGAACCAGTGCTGGTCCTTATTTACTGGGACAAAGACGTCATCCTTCTCGAAGATGTCTACCTTCTTCGTCCATCGTTTTACCTTCTCATACCGTTCCAGTGGTTTGCCGAGCCGGCTTATCTGGTCGAAGAAGTGGGTCGTGAATATATGCAACTTGGGTCTCAGAAGCTCGGCCGCCAAGTGTGAATTTCAAGTAGACCTCTACCACCACGTCGTTTAAAAACCGGCCACTCTCCAATCGCCGGTAATTCTCAGTTCTGCCCGCTATTCCGCCACGCTCTAGGGGATAAGTGACGAGTGGCTCGCCGCTGTCGATGCTGCTTGCTGTCTGCATTGTCGAGGGTACTTTTGACCCATGGTCACGTTTTCCGGCTCCCTCTGATACGCGACGGAGAGGGCCAAAGATGGGGGTCTTCTGGATGGGTGCTTCTGCCAGCCCGACTGCTGGTAGCAGCTCGTTTAGCCGGTCGAACCATGATTTTGTTTCTTGGTTCTTTGCCATTGTTTCGTTGTTGTTGTCTGTTTGTCTGTACGTTGATTTCTATGGCTGGGAAGTTTTGATTAGAGATGGAAAGAATTGTTATTATTAGCATGGACAGCGCGATCTACAACACCACGTGACACATAAATGTTAGACTGATACGTTTCGTTGGGTTCGCCGGTCACTGTCGAATTCGGTTGTTCGTTTATTGATGGTATTCCTTCAGGACTCGCATTTGCGCCGTGCAGTTTCTTGTACTTTCTGGGGTACTCAGCTCGACGATGACTGGTGAGGTATATCTAGTATTTCTGTATGGTCCTTCGTACTTCGGCGCTAACTTCGCTGTGGATTTATCTACTGCTTTTGACAAGTGGTGAGTCTTGACTAGCGAAACATCTTGATACGATGGCGAAACACTCCTTCTCGTTTGCCGATTAGTTCTACTCGGCCTTGTTCAAGTGTCGAATTGCGTAGGCAATGACTCTTTCTCCGTCTTCTTCATCTTCTTCATCTTCTTGTGTGAATACTGCACCCAATCCATAGTTGCTTGCTTTCGTTTGTAGTGTGAAGCTTCTGGAAAAGTCGGGGCAAGCCAATACTGGTGCCTCTGTAAGTTTCTGCTTCATTGCCTCGAGATCCTCACTGTTGCTCTTCGGTCCAGTTCCAGCGTTTACCCTTTTTCAGGAGACTGGTAAGTGGGACTAACAAGTCGGAGTACAAACCGTCGTTACCACGATCGGCGAATTTCTCTTACGTTTGTTGGTGGTGACAATTCCTTAATGGCCGCCACTTTATCGAGGTCGGTGTGGATCCCTTGGCGACTCACAACGTGGCTTAGATACGTCATATCTTCTTTGAAAATCTCGCATCTTCAAGCTTGCCGCCCGTAGTCGCCGAAATACTTTCCGTAGATTTTCCATGTGTGCTTCCAATGCTTTTCCAATCACGATTATATCGTCCAGATACGCGTGTGGCTCCATCTCTGGTCAGATGACTTGATCTAATGCTCTTTGGAACGCTGCTGGTGCTGAGTGTAAGCCAAACGGTATTACCTTCCACTGGAAAAGTCCTCTGCCTGGGACTGTGAAAGCCGTGTACTATTTGCTCTCGGAATTCATAGGGATCTGCCAATAGCCATTTTTCAGATCGAAACTGCTGATGTATTGTAGTAGTGGTTATAGGCCGGTTCTGGGACAAAGGAAACGTGGGTGCTACTGGGTGCGGTATTGATAAAAATTTAGTTGTGTCTTTGCTATACTTTGCTGTGTGTCTTTGCTGAAAGTATAGTTTTAGGGGTTCTTTTAATGATTATTGCGTTTTTAGCCATTTAGGATTGCGTCTTTGCTAAAAATATGGTTTCAGGGGTGTTTTCTAGGATAATTTTTTGTGTTTTAGCCTAAAGGTTTGTATCTATACTATCGTCCACCAGATGGCCATCGTGGATAAGTGCTTTGGAATGTTCATTTAGGCCTGTGTCTGTGATATAGACTTAGGAATGCCGATCGTTTGCTATACCGAAGTAGATGGCGTTAGTGAGAAGTTTGTAGTGTAGCATACTTTTTAGTATGTTTTTCGCTAATTTCTCGGTGTTAGGAATGAAGGTGTGATTTTGTCTTTGGTGGGAATAAATAGGGAAGCAAAAAGCGTAGCATACTTTTTTAGTCTTTTTATATGGCATGTGTTTGGTATATCGGTAAAGTGCTAAGCTATTGTAGAAGTCAGAAGTTTTGCTATGTTGTTGTTCTTGTTATTTATTTTAGGGGATGATTCGCCCGCTGTGTGATAGCAGATTTAGAGATCAACTGTTATGCATGTATGTATATTATTATAATTTATAACTTATAACTTATATTTTATATTTATATTTATTTATTTATATATTTATTTATTTATTTAATATTATAATATTTTTTTTTAATTTTCTATGTGGTTGTTGTTGTTGTTATTTATTTTAGGGGATGATTCACTTCGGCACTTTGATCGCCAGCTGCAAAATCTGGCTCCGAAGTTCTGTGTAATTCAATTAAATAAAGTCGTAAATTAAGGTTCGGTTGACATTTTAAGGGATAACCTTTTTTTATCAGCACTTGCCCTATGAAGCGTGAGTGTTTGGGTACACAGTAGTAATTTCGAGGCTTTGATCACCTGTTGTGTGATAGTAGAGAAACATGCACGTGTTTGCGGTCGACCTGTTAAGGGATAAACGGCAGGCGGTCGGATGGAATAGTCGAAGCTGTTGTTGTAGGAGTTTTCCTTCCGGTGTGTGTTGTTGTTGTTAATTCATAGACACGTGATAATTTGGGTACGCTGGCCTCCAGCTATGTGTGTGTGTGTGTGTGTGAAATTTTGAACATGTTCGTACATGTACTAATTCTATTCTTCGTAAACTCAATATGGTTTAATTTTCGAGGGAAAGCTGTTAGAAAATACTTTTGATACGCTATAAGAATAACCAGTAAGATAGCTAAGTTCGGCCTGGCCGAATCTTAGATACCCTACACCTTAAAAGTTTTTAGGAATTTTTAGAAATTTTAGGAATTAGGGTTTTATACCAATGAATTTTTTATGAATTGATTTTATATTTATAAGTCTTATATTCGTTTTATTTGCTCGTTTACAAATCCGAACAAAGAATATTTATACAAAATTTCATATTAAAGGATAACATATCATAAAATTACAGACTATAAGGTTTGTATATTATATATAAGGATTTATGTAGGACGATTGCGCCATATTATCCTTCCGTCCATGTAACCTAAAAGTATGCGCGCCACGCCCATTTTCTGCAACGTAAAATATAATAATGTCGCTCGATGTTGAAATTTCATTGTCATATCTTAAAAACTGGAAGAAATATGTGGTTATAAGGAAAGCTATCTTATAATCACATTTAATCACAGACGGGTATAAATAGTAGGCGTGGTCTTTACCCGTTTTCAAAACAAAAAAATTGGCTTAGTAGTTTTATTATTGTGTTCAAGTTTAAGTTTTATTTCCGTGGTAATAAATTTGTTTTCATGAGCTATGCTGTATAAGCAGTGTAAAAGTGGGCGGACCGCGCCCAGTTTTGGTGTTAAAATGTTTTATTAGGAATGATGTTCTTATGTAAAGTTTGATTCAGGAAGTTTACATATTTAACAATATAACCATTTAAGACCCTCTTTTGCCTGTATAACCTTAAAGTGGGCGGATTACGCCCATATTTGTCATATCAAGGGATGAAGTTACTCTATACCCAGAAATGAACTTTTGTTGTCATAACTAAAAAACAACGGTTGATATCACATTTTTACTTAAAAAATAGGCGTGGTCTTGGACCGATTTTGCCCATTTTCAATACCAACCTGCACACCCTAAGAAAGAATATTTCTGTAAAATTTCATCACCATATCTTCACCGGTTCTCCTGTGATCGTGATTTCAACAGACAGACAGACAGACAGACGGACGGACATGGCTAAATCGACTCAGGAGGTCACGCTGATCAAGAATATATATACTTTTCTATACCTATCGTCTCTATTTCTATGCGTTACACATTTCGTGACAAAGTGAATATACCCTTAACCTTAAGATGTAGGGTATAAAAATGTCCCATCAATGTAGATTGGATTGTTGATGAGTAGACATGGATAAAGTAAATATTTCCTTATTTTTGAAGCAAAATCTCGAATTTCTAATAAAACACAAAGAATCATTGTTGGATGAGCATTATGATGAAATTCTGAAATGCTACACCAAATTAAGCCGTTGCGAGCATGAAATTATAATACAATCCAATCATGGACAGCAATATAAATCTTGTTGTTGGGCTTCAAACGAATGTTTCGATGGACCAGACACTTGTGCATGCTACATGGTGGAACGTGTTATTTTAAGAATAAATAAATTAATGCTATTGTATTGTAGATTAAATAAAATCTAAACCAAATATAGATTTTTTTTTTTGTCCAAATAAAAACAAATTTATTTAAAATTTTTTAATTATTTATTTATTTATATATATATACTTCATTTATATAATACATTTTTACATCTTAAAAATACATGTCAGTTTCCGCTAAAGGAAAGTTCACCATCAGCTCTAGACGAAAATGCTCTGATTTTTTCATCATTGTTTTTACCAAATAGTATTCTCCGTTGCAGAATTCTTGTATTGTTTCGTCGCTGAGGTGGTTGAATCTTGGTGGTAGAAAAACGATGCTGTCGTCCACCTCCATTAGAATCCGCAGGCCATATTTAGTTATAGTTTTGCATATGTTTTTTATGGAATACGACTTATTTAGCTTCATATTTTTAATACTTAATAGAGGTTTGTTAAATCCGTTTCTTCTATTGAAATCTTCCAATGCAGTTAAAGAATATGTTGATTTCAGAATTGGTGACATTCTGTTTTTGTTTTTATCTTTTGCTGGTTCCAAATATCTGCAACGACTAAATAGACATAGTCGAAGAACGTATTATTTATACATTTTTAATTTGAGTAGAAAAACAATGGAAACAGAACTGAAATTGGGCCAGAAACAAACGACACACACCATCAAAAGCGTATGTGTATGGAGAAGCGAGATAAACAGTAAAAAAACAACTCATGTGAGATGGATTGAAGCAATGAAACAGGTCTTCGTATAGTGTTTAGTTCTCCTGAATCCTAACTAAAAAATAAAATAAAACTCTTTTTATGCACTTTTACTATGCACAGCAGCCGCAGCAAGGGCTTCGCGGAAGCGAACATACATGCAGGTAGCAAGGAAAAATGTATTGAAAAGCCGTCGGCTTTTTTACAGTTTGTCAAACCAATTGTAATAAATAAATTAATTCGGTATTTTATTTTTGGGTTTTCTTAGAAATTTACTGTTATTGTTATTGTTTTCTTTTATTATCCATTGTAGCTCTAGCAATTTAGTTTTGAAATGTAAAATACTTGTACTGCTATTTAAAAAAAACTGCCCCAAAATATTAACCCATAACTAACGAATTTTCTTGGAAATATATAAAAAAAAGGATGAAACGTTTTGTAGGATTATAAATAAAAAACAAAATACAAAAAAGGTCCCGTTGCCTCTTGCTCTCTTTCTATTTTTTACATATCCTAACCCTTTCGCCGTTGTTAATTTTTACAACTTGGAAATTCCTGTAAAAAAGGAGGCTGGCGAACATGTAAAAAACAGTTGTAGGTCATTACAGGAAATAATGGAAAATACAATTATAAAATTTCGATAATGCGAACTCAGGCATAATAAATGTAAGCATAACACACGGTGCGTCAACGACAACATTGCTGCTGCTACTGACACGTCAAATCAATCACTCCGTATAGTGCTTTCGTTGAAATGAAAGCGCTTACAAACACACTCTCAACTTGCACGTACACGATTTTTGAGTCATGCATAATATTTTGTCGTATATCAGCGAGCAACTTTAGAGCTTTATTTGAGACACGCATAATGATGAGCCCGTGTATCGCGCACCATAGTCATCAACCGTACATTGTTTGTTTGTCAAGCGACTGAAGAATTCCTCTCGAGAAGGAAGAGAAGTTTCTTCAAATCGCTCTTATGAATTTAGGTATTCATATGGGAATACACCTTTTCTTTTTAAAAGACTAAATTCATTATTGTTTGGACACATTTGGTGGATTGTGTGGAAGTCTGCCGCTGTGAAATTTGATGCCAGGCCATTCAAACTTGCGGCCATAAATCGGAAGGAATTTAAAAATCTCAGCTCGATTGTCTTTTTCTCGCTAACTCTGATATGCTTCGAAAGAGAGACGTATAACTCCTTGTTCATAAGAATCACATTTATATTCCCATCAATTAAATTTAATTCCTTGATGATCAAATGACAGTCATACCCGGAAAAGCTATGAAAGAATATGGGGACGAAATGTGCAATTTGGAATTGTAGGTTACAGCTGTTGTGTGCTGGACCCCTATAGTCACCAGTAAGGTGACAATGATCCGCCGTCTGCACCCAATTCCAAATTGCAAATATAGCAGTTTTTGCATTGACTCTGATGCATTGACTGCTGAGGTGTTAAGGAGGCCATCGGTTTTATAACACTCAAATACTTATAATATATATTTAAAATATCCCTAACTAAAAATTCTACAAATTTTAATTGCTCTCCCTCTTATCTTTATTTGTTCACTTGTCGTTTTTCTACTTTTTCTTACACGTACTTTACACTATTTTACCGCGACTTTATACGCGTTTCTAAAGACGACATTGTCGTTTGGATATATTTTCAAGACTCCTGTTGGAATCTTGTTCTTGTTTCTACGTTGGCTCGGTCGACGCGCCCGTCGACCGAACTAAAGTGGGTCGGTGTTGGCGCGTGTCGCAATTTCCATTATTTCGCGATTTCTATATTTCACAATTTTTATATTTCGCAATATCAATATCGGCAGAATTAAATCGTTCCCAATTTAATTCTTTTGCGGTTTTGGATCTTTTTATTTATTTTCTCAAGCCAAGCGTTTTTTGGTTTAGAAGCTTGCTACTAAACGCTAGCTTCCACAATCCATTCCATGCAAAGTGCTATGGTTGCTGGCTTGGCTTTCTAATTTAGCTTCACCAAAGCTTGACTGGAGCTTCTGGCTGACCATGCAAAGTGCTATGGTTGCTGGAGTGGCTTTCGAGTTTACTTTAACAAAAGCTTGACTGGAAATCGCGACGATAAATTACGATATATCGATACGTGATCGAATCGTTTTAAACCCCAAATATATCGTACAATATTATTATATGCGGAACTTAATTTCCCCTTACTGGCGAAACCACAGTTGCAATACAACTCACTACCATATAAAAGGCTTGGCATGAGATACGTCTTTGCTATCAAGAGTCTGATTTTAAATGGAGTAAAAAATTTAGTACACCAGAGAGCTCGAAGTTTAGCATAAGTAATCCCTACAACATGGTTGATGTGGTCATTCCACGATAAGGAACTATTTATGACGACTCCAAGATTTTTCGCGTTATCTACATATTCAATTGTGTTCGCATTCAAGTTTAGTTTGGGCAGGCTAGTATTACTTATTTTCTTTCTGCTAATAACTAAGCATTTCAACTTTAATGGGTTAAGACATAGCCCATTTCTAAGTGCCCACTGATTTATACTTTCCAGGTGGTTATTTAGGTCACTAACGCATAAGGCAGTGCCATTGTACTTGCAGGTGCAATAGACCTGCGTCGTCAGCATACATATGGATTTTGCTGTGAACTAGAACACCAGGTAAGTCATTAATGTACAGTGAAAACAATAAGGGACCCAGTATGGAGCCCTGGGGTACACCCCGCTTTATATAAAGGGGCTGGGAGACAGATCCATTATGACATACTACCTGTGTTCTGTTAGCAAGATAAGACTTAATTAAATTCACTGCTGACGACGAGAATCCAAACATGCGTGAAAGCTTTGTAAGTAAGATATTGTGGTCAACTGAGTCGAATGCTTTGGAGTGATCCAGTAGTACAAGAAAGGTGTCTTTATCTACCTCAATGTTCAAACGCACATCCTCTGTTTGGGTGTTTCTTTATATTTTATTTTTAATTTCACTATTTGTTGGTTTACTTTATTATTACAAATCAAAGTTTATTTATTAGGACATACATTTTTTATACTTTAGCACTTCTTTTCACATGTATAGATTTTAAGTATATACTGAGTTTTCGAATGTGACTAAATTGGTAAAAATGTTAAATTTAGGTTATTTAGTCTGTTTCTAATTAGATGTTATTGGCGCACTTCTGTTGAGATGGTTTGCGATCGTTCACTACTGCAGTCGGCGGTTAAGTAAGAAGTAAGTGAAGTTGTCGACTCCGACCACCAAGGCTGGAGCCGAAGAGCTCGCAGTCAAGCTTTAAGCTTGCTTCTCCTGAGCGACCGAAGACCGCGCTCTGAGAGGACACGGCTTCGGACGATCAGGAGAGTCAGCCTGGCGAGCGGTTTGCTTTGGCGTAAACATCCTCAATAACATCAATTAAAGCAGTGATGCAGCTACGTCCATTTCTGAAGCCCGACTGCATGTCTGAGATTAGACTATATTCTGCACACATTTCAGATATTTGGTTAAATGCTATTTTCTCAAAAACTTTGGATAAAAAAGGGAGAATCGATATTGGACGAAAATCGTTATCGGACTTCGGGATTGGAATAACCTTAGCGACTTTCCAGGCATCCGGAAATGTTGAGGCCGTAAAAATCCTATTAAGAGTGTACGTTATGACAGGTAGTAATTCAGCAGATATCAGTCTGATGAAGGAGAGGTAGATACCATCTAGTCCGACGGAAGTGGATTTAAGACTTGTTAGACTTGCTAGAACTTCTTTTCCATTCACGCATCTGAAACAAAATCAACTATTGGATTGGAGGGTCCAAGCGAGTGGAAGCTGCTGGTCATATAATGGTTAACACTAATTTGTGTTACATTAATATTAAGAAATTTGTTGTTAAGTGCATCACAGTTTACGTCATCTTGATACGACGATCTAGGTTCTTTTATAAGACCAACATCACGGATTTGATTCCAAGTTTGCTTGGAACTAATGGCAAACGAAAATTTGGTACTGAAGTATGCACGCTTGGCCTTTTTGACGCCTTTGATTACTAATCTTTTAGCATGAGTGAACTTCAGATACAGAGCCGTGAGTCTAAATCGGTCCCAACGCTTGAACGCTAAATCCCGCTGTGAAATCAATTCTTTAATTGTATTAGAAAACCAGGGCTTGTCAGGGCATTTCGCAACCTTTCTTTTTAGAGGAACAAACTTATCATAAGCTTTCGTGATTTCCTGGTTAATAAAATTTATTTGATCATTGACTGATAACATAGTGTGAATAGCGTTCCAGTTAACAAGTGCAATATCTGAGCGTAGGCCAGGAATGTTAATACCTCTAAAGCTTCGAAAGGTAAATGAACCAGAAAGGTAATTAAGTCTAAAATCGTACACAAGAAACAGTAAATCATGTCGCGAAAATTGAGGTGCAGATAATTGGTCGTAAAATCGGATTTTATTTCTATCGGACACAAAGATGACATCAATAAGGGTCTCATGTGTAGGTACGTCAACCTTAACCGAGTATAGAGCGAGACTACATGCGGTCGGTTAAGACATAATCAGCAAGTAAATTACCATTTAGGTCCCCAACGATAATAATGTTCTGATAACAGGGCATTGAGTTTTGAATGGTATCAAAAAACTCATAAATGTTTACTTGGCAATTAGGCCTATAGACAGAACCCAACAGCAACTTGTCAACTTCGGATTGAATTTCGACAAATATAAATTCTATATTTGAGTTTGGGGGTGATTTGAGTTTCACTTTACAGCATATATTATTTCTGATATAACGCCCCCTGCGTGCGACAGTCTGTCATTCCGAAGTAATCGATAACCATGAACTGAAAACAGGCCATCATGCAATGTAGAGTTAAACCATGTTTCAGAGATGCATACAGCATCTATATCAGACCTCTCAAAGATATATCTAAATTCGTCAATTTTCTTATTTAGACTCTGTGCATTAATATGGCAGATCTTGAGACCATCACTTTGTCTACAAAACACACGCACCATGTTATAAACGCAGGCACTGGAACTTCCATTATTGGTGATATCTGTATTCATAAAAGACATTAGACAAGGAGTACAACCACCAGTACATCCAGCTTCTTTTGAAATAGTACCCACTTAAGATTAGAATACTTGTATCCAGGTTGTCGGTCGCCGGAGTTCCATGGTGGTACTGAGAAATAGTGGAAAAATAAAAAGGATATGATAGATTAAGTAAGACAGAAGTACATAGCAAGAAAATAAATGTGAAAATTATAGGCAACAAATTTTTGCTACAAAGTAATAAGATACTTAATAACAACCGTAAGTGATGGTATCTATGTGAAGCTTTCATTGATGGTCATCGTCGACTTGGCCGCTATCCACGATAGCCTGCAATGTTCCAGCATGGTTGTCCAGCTGCTGTTATTCCTCGATTTCACGGTGACAACGCCACGCCTCGTGGAAACTGCATAAATCCGGTTGTTACGTTTTAACTTGACAGCAAGTTGGAGTATCAATCGATTTGGCCGCGTCAAGCTATGATTCAGGAATATGCTTTTAGTAGATTCAACGTCTGAAAGCCGGAGCTGACGAGCCTCTCGTTTACGAAAATTAGCAGCAGCTTTAAAAACTGCGTTCTTCTCGAATAACGATTTAAATTTGATGATAATGGGTGGATCCAGATCACGGTTTTGCTGTGGTGAACGAAAAATTGAGAAAGCAGCAAGCATAGTATATTCCACGGCACAGCACAACGTATTAAAAATGTTGTTTAAGTCCTCATCATCAAGTTTGGGAACGCCTGCAAGTATTGCATCGCACGCAATTTCGCGTCTCTCAGCTGCGTCACATCTCAATTCCAGTTTAGCTAGCGATTCTTTGGCTGTGACAAAATCTACTTTTAATTGCTCGCAATCATCTTTCTGCTCCTCCACACATACCACGCGCCGTTGTAGATCTTTCAAAGATTCGTCGATAGCGTTCAATCTCTGAGTAATGTTCTTCTCAATCTGTTTCACTTGATCAGAGAGCTCTTTCCAATGACAGGTCAATTCTGCTGAGAAGCGACTCAGCAGAAGGTCGGCTTCCTTATGAAGATGCTCTTCAAGTTTACGTGCTGTGAGAGACATGGTATTTACTTCGCTCACCTTTACCGTATTTTTTTTTGAGTGAGCCGACGTCACAGCGCCAAGTACTGCAGACTGAGCTTTCTTAGAGCGTGTGTTTACCACTTCGTGAGAGGAAGAACCGTTACTCATGTTCCGCCGAAATGTGTGTATTGTTCGAGTATGTATGTATGTATGTACATATATTAACTCCAATAAATTTGGCACCAGGAAAAATGTTTATACTTTTATTTAAATACTTTTGATATATGTTATAAAATTCACTAATTCAATTGTATGCCAATTTTCAAGTTCTGGTTGAAATTATTATGCAAAAGAACGCGATCAAAAGACCGATTAATCGAATGAAAAACACAAGCCACAGCGGAGACCAAGAAAACACATCATCTTACTCTCGCATTACAAGTCAACTGATGAATTGTGTGTCCTAGTGTATAAATATATATATATATACATATGTATATGGTGTATAATAAAAATATTTTCGTCGTTGACGTCGACGTCGATCTCGACGTTGCTGTGAATGTTCATGTTGAAGTCGGCGTTGCTGCTACTGTTGATGTACACCCCGTTGTATCAATATCTTTTTCTCGAGTGTTATGTAGGAATGCTGTTGCTGGGTAGTTGACTTAGTCGTAGGCTATGTGTTTGGAACGTTGTTAATTTTCCATTGGGATTGTATTGATGTTGATCACCTGTTGCCTTTCGCAGTATGGGGTTGATGATTGCTTTTCGCAGTATGGGGTTGATGGTTGAAGATACGATTCCCACCTGAATTTTCGGTTGTAAAGTAAGACAAGCGCTGGTATTCTTGCTTCCCCTGTAGTTGCGTCATATTTTTACCTTGGCGCCCTTTTCGGTTTTTCAACTCATGTTATGTTTATATTGTAGTTTAAACTTCTTCTTGACCGTAATTTGATCCTGGTTAGTTTTACCTTTGTAACTATTATTGCTGTATTACAGACGAATAGGTCGCAGTATATTGGACTGGCGAACTTGTGACTGTTATTCGTTCGTTTTCTTGGTGGTGTTGTCGTAGATTTGTAATCGCGGCAGAATGCAATCCATTCGCAGGACTTATGGTAGAGCTGTGATGGGTGGATGCTGGTGCTAGGGTGCTGCTAGTCGCCATCATGATTTCATTCACGTTCATTCACGTTCACGACGATTTTGCTGTTCAGTGACAACTGTGTCGTATCTGCTGATGAAATTTCTTTTCTTTTGAAATTTACCATCTGGTTATGTCGTTGTTGTTGCCAAAGTATTGTAGTTGTTTCAAATCTGCTCTTTCAAATTTCAGGTTGCTGCTGGTTGTCATTGTTAACCTGATCAGCTGTCTGGTACAGCTACCCTTCCCTCTTCGTGTTGTTTGGGCACTATTTCGTCGTCGTGTGGTGTTGAAGTATAAGTGCGTCTGTACTGTTGCTCTCGTGGGTGTACATTGGCATTAGGGTCGCCTTCTCTGCATGCTGTATTCTTCTTTTAATTTAACAACAACAATTTAATTTAACAATTTTAACTAACAATTTCTATATTTTTGTTCTTTTTTCTTCTTGTTCTTTTTTTTCTTTAATTCCCCTTTTTGTCCTTTTTTATGCCCTTATGTTATTATTAGTTAGTAGTTCTATATATAATAGTGATATATAGTGTACATGTATCATGTGTTTTAAAACAAATTTTTGTTTTTCATATTTCTTTAATTTTTTTTTTCTTTTTGTTTTGCTTATTTTGAAGTTGCTCACCTTTGGTATTTTTATTTTGTTTTTCTCATTTGGCTTGTGTTAAAATTTATTGCCTTTTTTTTTTTTTATTAATTGTTAACTCATTTCATTAACTGACACTGCATTCTGCTCGTGTTCAGTTGCTCTGCGTTGTTGCAGTGCTTGCGTTAATCGATCAATTCTTAGCTTTTGCTTTGTTTGTTATTAACGCGTTGTCGTTACTATTTTACATGGAATCTTAATGAACTGCATTTTATAGGACCGTACATTTACATTACATATTTTGTAATAATTTTATTTTGTAGGTTTAAGAAGAATAATTAGAATTAGAAGAATATTTTACAAACCTTAAGGCAATTATTTTTGTCTTAGATTTATTTAACTTTTATTTCTATGGATGCATCGGGGTGCAGATATGATATTCAAATTGTTGTTATGCATAAACTAAGCCTTTATGCATAGATTTCATGTGCATTTATTTCTAAAATAATTGCAAATGCAATAGTTATGGCTGAGTATTTAACGGAACAGCTACTTTTCATATACCGTATATTACCAATTAAAATGAATACAAACTACGAATTTACTTTATTATGAGATTTCGCTTAACTAAACAAGTTGTTGCTTATTGAAACGCTATTCTCATTTTCTTTTTATTTTCTTGTTGAATTTTTCTTGATTTCCTGTCCGAAAATCCTGTCCGAAGTCTGAAATTAAAATTTTTTAAATTCCGCTAATACTTTTGATTTTACGTTCCTTGCAAGTGCTTTTATATCTGTAATATATCCTGCTATATTAAGACTAATGCTCCCTGCTTTGTATCGTGAAATTGAGAAACATTGTTTTTATAATCGAAGTGCATGCTAACTGTGTAATTAGCAAGGTGATTAGTAAAACTCTGCTCCTATTTCTATTGTCCCCTTTTCTTTGGCCAAATTGCGAGGTATTTATTCTATTTTTGGGAAAATGATCTCTTAGTTTTATTGCATTCTGTTGTTACTGTCATATTTTATCTCTATCTTGTTTATAGTTTTAACTCATTCATATGTATTTATTCTATTCTACTATATATTAAATGATTTTGTCCTACTTGTAATAACATGACTATTGTAAATAACTTAATTTAATGTTCTCATAAACCTATTTTCTTATTTACTATTATATACCTTAAGTAAGTTATTGTGGAAAGCTTCTCCTTTCCCTTAATATTTAAAACTGTAGTAATTGGACTTTTAATCCTTACTACCTTATATGGCCCTATCCATATTGGAGAAAACTTATTTTTCCTAGTTTGGTTCTTAATTAATACACTATCTCCTATTTTAAATTCTACTAAACTTAATTTATTATCATACTGCATCTTAGCTACCTGTTTCGCTAAATCCTGATTCTTTCTCACCATTTGGTGAGCTCTCTGTATTTGAAATTTTAATACTTTATTCGGATCTTCGGCATTATATACCGGACTACACTTTGTTGTTAAGTTAGTCGGCATATCTGTATCGAATCCACACAACGCGTGGAACGGCGTTTATCTGGTCGTAATGTGGGGTGTGTGGTTATGAACATGCATCGCTGCAGTTAACCATCGATCCCAATTCGAACCGTCCTCTTTTGCAAAACTACGCAAGTATTTCGCTAAAGGTCTGTGACTTCTCTCTAATGAACCATTAGCTTGCGGATGGTATGGCGTTATATGCAATTTTTTAATACCTAACAATTTGCATGTATCGGAGAACAATTTCGAAATGAAATTAGTTCCATTATGCCTTAAACCACAGAATAAACAGTATACAGAATGCGCATCTCATACAAAAAAAGTTTTGTTCCGTGGTCGCAATATTACGACCACTGTTAACTTAACATTACGTCCGCTGTTAATAATATTACGACCAGCATTTAACAGCCTTTGTTTCTGTAAAGTTCAACTCGTTTGGTGTTTCTAACAGAACCAAGTGAGCTGATCAACATTTCCCGACGGCAACTTCGTCATCACTCGGTATCATCGTTGCTCAGTCGACTTTTTCCTACAGCATTTCTATTGTACTATAAATATGTACACACATACTCGTACAATACATATGTTTGTACAAATATTTTTGTATGTTTACACAAGGAAGATGTGGGAATGTGTTTCGCAGGCATATCAAACTCCAAAAAAATTGTCGGCTAGCACTTTTTTCGTTTTCTAAAACAAAACTACTGTGTAAAAAAAGAAGAAATCGTGAGAAAAATGCATAGAATATTGATAATCTATGAATTGTTGAAAAAATGTTTATAAACGGAATTATATTTTCTTTCTATCTCGTGTTATTTCAAATTCGTAAAAAACATTCATTTAACCCTATAAAAGGGTTTCCATTAACTTTTTAATGTTACTCGTATAACGTATTCAATGTGTTGATATGCCGACTAAAGTAGATCATCTGCGTATTCAAATTCTTCAACAGCACACTATTCCTACAACGGAGATCGTGCCAGCGCTTTACAAAGCCTGGACGTCGAACAAGAAGCAGAACAAAGTTAGGAAAGCAAAATTCCTTCCAAAAACCATAAAATGCAAAATTGAAAACAAACGCAGACGGACGGACGGCACATGGTTTGTTGTTGTAAGAGAAACAAAAGAAGACGAATCGCACCGTTCTTCTCATCGCCCTCTGTACACCATAAATTGATCGATTCTTTCTTTCACACTTTACTTGACATACGAGTGCTGCATCGATTATCTCTTCTTACGCATATTCGCTAGCATTGTTAGTGCAAAATAAAAGAAACAAAGTCGATCTTCCGATCCTTCATACTCATTCGAAAAGATCTTCGAACGAACGTGAACAAGAGAAACAGCACTCTCATATCATGTGTGTTTGTTGGTAGAGTGTGCACTGAACTCGCTCTTTTGATGAAACTTGCCTAACTAATAACAGCAGAGAACTTCGTCGCCCGACAAATTAACAGCGACAAAGCTCTGTTAACCAAATTTTGTTATCCCCCTATTGCTTTCGGCCCGCACCCATAATTCAGATTGCTTCGTTGGGCGACATGCGCATTCTGTATACTGTTTATTCTGTGCTTAAACACAATCAAAGACGCAAGGCGCAGATTCAAGGTAGCGATGCAAGAAATGGCTCGGATTTAAACCAAATCATTTTCGGGAAGCAGAAGTATGAAATGTCAAAAATTTCACAGTAGAGAACAATATCCTCATTCTAACCAAAAATCTCGAACTTCATTCGGAGTTTATTTATTTTAATGTTTTAAAATATATTTAAAATACATTTAAATAACATATTATACAGAATAATAATAAAAAAAGCAACAGAAAAATACGCACATAATTTTAGAGCAGCTGAAATAGAAACAAGAATGAAATGTAAACAAACACAAAGAAATAAGAAGAACAAGAACGCTTTTGCATCCGTCAAAATTAGAATTAACTCGAATGCGAGATGCGTAATTTCGCAGCTAAGTAGGGAAGCAAAATGGAAAGCAAACTTTTTTCTCGGTCTCCATAAGAGCCCGTGTAATTTTGACAGTTAAAAATGAATCTTGCGTCTTGCGTCTTTGTTTGTGTTTAAGGCAGTGCTGGCCACGCCATAGGCACGCGTGCTAATTTTTTCTCTCGGCTATTCACATGTACACGACAAAAGTCGTCGGGTTTTCACACCGACATTAGCGATCGTTCGTATCAAGTGAGTCAGTCGACGTGCATACTTCAAGCAAGCAAATCGCGCCAGACTATTTTATGATTGCACTGAGCAAAATGTTTAATAAGGAATGGGAGAATCACTATTTTTTCTTTGAAAATTTTTTAAGCGAACCGCTATGCATGATTTGCAATAAAAAGGTGGGACGCGCAAATATAAAGAGACACTATAAGACGTGCCATTTACATAATGATAAGGTTATTAATGAAGAAAGGGCACAATTAATATTTAAGTTAAAGTCTGCTATTAAAAAATATGTTTTAAAATCTGAATTAGAAATACATTGAGAAATAGTAAACTCAATTTCATTGCAAAATTATTTGCATGATTTAAAGTTGAACAACCCCCAAACAACAATCTTTTCAGTGTACCGCGCAGAGAGAATTTTTCCGCAAAACAACCTCTCTCAACGCATCACACATGCACAAAATATGATTGTATAAGTTTTGGCCAGCACTGGTTTAAGGCATTATCCGTAATTACAATAGAATTCGTGGAATTCCGTATCGTGTGATTATTTCATCGTAAAACGCCCTGGCAACGGTACTTGCTTCCGCGTCTGGAATAGCTGTACATGCCATAAATTTTGAAAAGTCATCTTGAAACGTTAAAATGTACTTATTACCAGACACAGTTGCTGGTAGAATACCTACTATGTCCATGCAAACTTTGTCAAATGGCCGCATTGGTGTATCTGTTAGCACCATGGGCATTTTCGTCAATTTTGAGCTTTTGTTAGCTTGGCATTTCGGACAGTTTTTGATGAATTCCTTTACTTGTTTTTGCATTCCGGGCCATCTGAATTGTTTTCGGATTCTTAAATATGTTTTCACTGCACCCTGATGTCCTCCCAGTGGCGAATTGTGAAAGTCTTTAATCACTGTTTCTATTTGTTTCTGGTCGGATAGCAATGTTGCTGTGTTATTTATTCCGTTTCCCGGTTCCTCACCATCTTTATCGATTTCGACGGTTGTTCCTTGTTGTTTTTCTTGCTGAGCTGTTTTTGCTTTCGACCGTGTTTGTACGGCTGCTATTGTTTCGTGTTTTTCCTGAGGAATTCTTCTTAACGCGTCTGCATTTAAGTTTTTCTTTCCTGGCTTATATAAGATTTCGAAATCGTATTCTGATAATTTGTGTCTAAACCTTGCCAGTCTTGAAGTGTGGTCTTTTATGTTAGCTATTCCGTTTAAAGGTTGATGGTCTGTCACTATCTTGAATGGTCTTCCCAACAAATAAGCTCTAAAATTTTTTGTTGTCCACACAATGGCTAAGAACTCCTTTTCTATAGTTAAGTAACGCTTTTCTGCGTTATTCAGAGCTCTGTTAGCAAAGGCTATCGGCCTATCTTCGCCTATTTTACCCTGAGAAAGTACTGCGCCTAACGCTTCGTTACTTGCATCAGTAGTTAATATGAATTCTTTTTCAAAATCCGGGTATGCTAAAACCGGGGGTGTTATTATTGCCCTTTTCAATGATTCGAATGCTCTCTGGCATTCTTGTGTCCAAATAAACTTCGCGTCTTTACGTGTTTGTTAATAGGCAGAGCTATCTTTGCTGTGCCCGGTATGAATTTTCTATTATAGTTTACTAGTCCTAAATATGCTTGCACCTCCTTTTTATTTTTAGGCGGCGGAATGCTCTTAATGCATTCCACTTTGTAGGGATCAGGGAGTGCGTCCTGATCTGTACATTTGTGTCCTAAATAGATAATCTCTCTTCTTAGGAATCTGCACTTCCCTGTATTAAGTTTTAAATTATGTTCACGTAACTTCTGTAGTACTGAACATAACCTTTCTTCATGTCGTTTGACATTTCCACCGCAGATAACAATCCACTTGCCAAACCTAGCGTTGTAAAATATCTGCTATGGCCTAATTGCTCTAAAATTTCATCAATACGAGGAATGGGAAAAACTTGTTCAATGGTTGCTTCATTGAGCTTCCTGTAATCTATTACAAGTCTACATTTTTGCTCCCCGTCCTTGCCACGTTTCTTGGGCACTAAAAGTAACGGCGAGTTCCATGGTGATGTACTATGTGTGATTATGCCATAATTTAGAAATTTGTTTACTTGTTTATTTATTTCTTCCCTGTGTATTTGCGGTAATCTATACTGCTTTCTGTTTATTGGCGGTTGATTTGCGCCTGTTGGAATTTCGTGTTTTAATACGCTTGTAAACGAAAGTTCGTCTCCGTCTAATAGGAAGACGTCATGAAATGATTTTACTACTTCCTCTATTGAATTCTTTTCTTCCGTATTTAAATTTTCATCTAACTCAATTTCATTGAGCAATTCATTTATTCTTCTTTTGGCATCTATTTTGCCTATGCTATTTATTGACTTAGTACTTTTTATTGTGTACTCGTCGAAGTTTGTGAATTTTGGTTTAAATTCGCTGTTTATCTCGTAGTCATACTCTGTTGTATTTAATATGGGAGCATAAACTGTATTATTTTTCACATTTACTAATGTGTCTGGTATATAGATTCCTGGATCTATTTCTTCTTTCTGAATTAAAACGTTCTTAAATTTTGTACGTAGTTTTAATGGTACTACCGTAATCGTTCTTGCGTTAACTGGTATGTAGTATTGTTTACTTTTCTCTTCAATCTGCTCGATAGTTTTTATTGGTAATTCCAAAATAACCTCGTTCTTCTCATTGAAGAGTGTTAAAATCTTTTCCATTGTATTTATAATGGATTTGTTCCACAAATTATCTCTTCCTAATATGCCGTCTGCCGGTACTCCTTGTTTAAGTAACACACCGTGTAGCGTTAAACGTAAGGACTATACCTCATTATGACATATAGTAGTTGATCCTTCTGTGGTCACACAACCTCCAAATGCTCCGCTTAAGTCTTTCCTATCCGACTTGTCTATTATCGTGCTATCTTTGTGTACGTGCTATCGTATTGTACATTTCTTTATCAGGCTTGTATCTGCTCCTGTATCTACCAGTAAAATGAGTTTTCCATCTATAGCCTCTGCGCAAGGTAGTTCGATGAACACGTCATTTAACTGGGTTTGATTCCAGTTAGATACTCCTGTTTCTGTATTTCTATTGTTGTATTTTTTTTCTTGTTCCATTTGATTGGCATCTCTAAATCAACTGTTTCCCCAAACGTATGATTTCTCTCTATGACGTTGTTTTTATTATTATCTATCTTCTTCAACTTGATATTAAGTTTTAAGTCTTTTGAAGTTGGTAAAGTTTCAACAATCGCTTCCGATGTCGGACTTACGGTTATCTCTTTATTTCTTAAAGTTGGTAACGTATCCACAATCGGTAAGGTTGTATGAATTACTGCTACTCCTTCATTTGGCCTTAAGTTACTAATATTTTTGGGTGCCCAGATTATTGGCCTGTTCTGGGTCCTTGATAGTTTCCCGGACGATTACTTTGCAACGATTCCCAATTCTTTTTTGCCTCGCAATTTTTTATCATATGATCTGGTCTATTACACCAATGACATATCGTTTGCTTCGCTCTGTTCGGCGGGTTCATAGGAGTCTGATTTCGTTGTAACCCGTTAAGCGTATTCGGGTTAGGGCTTATTGACCGTTTTTTATTCCCGTTTTGTTGGAATTGATTTGGCTGCCAATTCTGTTGAGGTTGGCTTTTCTGCCAGTTTTGTTGTAGCTGGTTTGATTGCCAGTTCTGTTGTATTTGGTTTGATTGTCCATTTGGCTGGGTTGGAGTCCTTTGATAATTATTCCCTTGATATGTGTTTCTTGCCCATTTGTCTGGCCTCCTTTTTGGTCACACCTCCGGTTTGGCTCGTGTCCATATTTTGAACACTTGTGGCAATATGGCGTGTTCTTGCGAGTTAAGCTAGTATGACCTCGCTTGTTGCAAAATGAGCAGATTATTCCCTCCGCCGCTCCTTGTGGAGTATTGTGTATCGTGGTTGGTTGCCTTACCATTTTTCCTCCTGAAGTCCTGCCCTGGCTTCCCTGTTGAATTTGCTCTGGTATGTTACGCGGCATGGTGGCAAGAAAGAACTGGTCTGTGTGGAGGGGGCTACTGCTTTTTATGGTTTCGAGTGCCTCCACTGCTAATTCTACCATTTGTTCGATTGTCTTCTTCGCCACGTTGAGCATGTAAATTCTCAATGCGGCGTCCTTGAATCCTGTTTTAAATGCTTTCTCTACGGCCCCTACCACCATACTCAATAGTGCCCTATTTCCATCTCCTTTATAATCCTTTCCAACTATCTCTATTGCTTGTGTTCGTAGGGCGTTTAGAAGTCTTGCAAACTGTCGTATATCTTCGGTATGTAACTGGCTACAAATTTGGATACCTATTATCACTGAGTCTAAGGAGACCTTAGGTAAATATGCACTTTTTATTGTTAGGTAGAATTCCTCGAGGCTATTGAAGCATTGTGACCTCACCAAATCATAGGCATCCCCATGTAAGGCATCCCTCTGCTTAATGCAGTCTATGTAGTCCTGACTGTTGTTTGTACCTACCTCCCTTGTGTCTAATTCGCACCCTTGTATGAATTTGTACACTTCGCCGCGTAAGTCTGGCGACTGCGTTCCTGAAAAGAGTGGTACCAGCCTATTCGTAATTTTGGCTATCTCACCTATACCCATTTTATGTATGTTATTTGTCGTCTTAATCTGTTGAAATGACCTTCCGTTGTAATCTTTCGGACTAACTGCGGACGGAGCAGCTTCCTTATGATAAAGCGTCCGATCGTGGTCTAGCGATATCTCCTGACTTAAAAATCTATTCTGCTCTTTTACCTCTTGTATGCGTCTATTTGCTTCCCCTAAAGAGCTACAGTCTTCTCTTGATTTCTGTGTGAATCCCTGGTCTAAGGTTCTATTCAACGTTTCCTCGGTTATCCCTTTTTTTGTTAATAATTCCCTTAGTTTTTCGTTCTCTCGCTCTATGTTGGTAAGTAAATCTTCCTGAAACACTTTATCTAGTAAGCAATGATCGTACCTATTCTTCAATGCGTTAAATTCTGATTCCCATGTCTTTAAATCTTCCGTCTTATTCTCTATTATGTTGTTTAGGAATTCACGCAATTCCTCTACTATCGCGTCTGCTTTTTCTACACTGGACAATTCTCTTAGGTCCCTTACTCTAGACTTTATCAATTCTAAATTTTCTTTGTTGCCTACTGTCTCTTTCAAGGTTATCCAAATCCTGCTCCTGTATCTACCAGTAAAATGAGTTTTCCATCTATAGCCTCTGCGCAAGGTAGTTCGATGAACACGTCATTTAACTGGGTTTGATTCCAGTTAGATACTCCTGTTTCTGTATTTCTATTGTTGTATTTTTTTTCTTGTTCCATTTGATTGGCATCTCTAAATCAACTGTTTCCCCAAACGTATGATTTCTCTCTATGACGTTGTTTTTATTATTATCTATCTTCTTCAACTTGATATTAAGTTTTAAGTCTTTTGAAGTTGGTAAAGTTTCAACAATCGCTTCCGATGTCGGACTTACGGTTATCTCTTTATTTCTTAAAGTTGGTAACGTATCCACAATCGGTAAGGTTGTATGAATTACTGCTACTCCTTCATTTGGCCTTAAGTTACTAATATTTTTGGGTGCCCAGATTATTGGCCTGTTCTGGGTCCTTGATAGTTTCCCGGACGATTACTTTGCAACGATTCCCAATTCTTTTTTGCCTCGCAATTTTTTATCATATGATCTGGTCTATTACACCAATGACATATCGTTTGCTTCGCTCTGTTCGGCGGGTTCATAGGAGTCTGATTTCGTTGTAACCCGTTAAGCGTATTCGGGTTAGGGCTTATTGACCGTTTTTTATTCCCGTTTTGTTGGAATTGATTTGGCTGCCAATTCTGTTGAGGTTGGCTTTTCTGCCAGTTTTGTTGTAGCTGGTTTGATTGCCAGTTCTGTTGTATTTGGTTTGATTGTCCATTTGGCTGGGTTGGAGTCCTTTGATAATTATTCCCTTGATATGTGTTTCTTGCCCATTTGTCTGGCCTCCTTTTTGGTCACACCTCCGGTTTGGCTCGTGTCCATATTTTGAACACTTGTGGCAATATGGCGTGTTCTTGCGAGTTAAGCTAGTATGACCTCGCTTGTTGCAAAATGTTTGATTGTCCATTTGGCTGGGTTGGAGTCCTTTGATAATTATTCCCTTGATATGTGTTTCTTGCCCATTTGTCTGGCCTCCTTTTTGGTCACACCTCCGGTTTGGCTCGTGTCCATATTTTGAACACTTGTGGCAATATGGCGTGTTCTTGCGAGTTAAGCTAGTATGACCTCGCTTGTTGCAAAATGAGCAGATTATTCCCTCCGCCGCTCCTTGTGGAGTATTGTGTATCGTGGTTGGTTGCCTTACCATTTTTCCTCCTGAAGTCCTGCCCTGGCTTCCCTGTTGAATTTGCTCTGGTATGTTACGCGGCATGGTGGCAAGAAAGAACTGGTCTGTGTGGAGGGGGCTACTGCTTTTTATGGTTTCGAGTGCCTCCACTGCTAATTCTACCATTTGTTCGATTGTCTTCTTCGCCACGTTGAGCATGTAAATTCTCAATGCGGCGTCCTTGAATCCTGTTTTAAATGCTTTCTCTACGGCCCCTACCACCATACTCAATAGTGCCCTATTTCCATCTCCTTTATAATCCTTTCCAACTATCTCTATTGCTTGTGTTCGTAGGGCGTTTAGAAGTCTTGCAAACTGTCGTATATCTTCGGTATGTAACTGGCTACAAATTTGGATACCTATTATCACTGAGTCTAAGGAGACCTTAGGTAAATATGCACTTTTTATTGTTAGGTAGAATTCCTCGAGGCTATTGAAGCATTGTGACCTCACCAAATCATAGGCATCCCCATGTAAGGCATCCCTCTGCTTAATGCAGTCTATGTAGTCCTGACTGTTGTTTGTACCTACCTCCCTTGTGTCTAATTCGCACCCTTGTATGAATTTGTACACTTCGCCGCGTAAGTCTGGCGACTGCGTTCCTGAAAAGAGTGGTACCAGCCTATTCGTAATTTTGGCTATCTCACCTATACCCATTTTATGTATGTTATTTGTCGTCTTAATCTGTTGAAATGACCTTCCGTTGTAATCTTTCGGACTAACTGCGGACGGAGCAGCTTCCTTATGATAAAGCGTCCGATCGTGGTCTAGCGATATCTCCTGACTTAAAAATCTATTCTGCTCTTTTACCTCTTGTATGCGTCTATTTGCTTCCCCTAAAGAGCTACAGTCTTCTCTTGATTTCTGTGTGAATCCCTGGTCTAAGGTTCTATTCAACGTTTCCTCGGTTATCCCTTTTTTTGTTAATAATTCCCTTAGTTTTTCGTTCTCTCGCTCTATGTTGGTAAGTAAATCTTCCTGAAACACTTTATCTAGTAAGCAATGATCGTACCTATTCTTCAATGCGTTAAATTCTGATTCCCATGTCTTTAAATCTTCCGTCTTATTCTCTATTATGTTGTTTAGGAATTCACGCAATTCCTCTACTATCGCGTCTGCTTTTTCTACACTGGACAATTCTCTTAGGTCCCTTACTCTAGACTTTATCAATTCTAAATTTTCTTTGTTGCCTACTGTCTCTTTCAAGGTTATCCAAATCCTCGATATAAACTCCCTTAACTGGCGTTTCAGTTCTTTATGGTCTCTATCTAATTCTATGTAAGATTGTACGACCTGCAACGACTCGGCCATTAATTAAACGAACGACATATAATTTAGTGGTTTTTACTCTATTAAATTTTATTAAAGCGATTACTTAGCGCCCCCAAAGCTTGAGCTCGCTACTGCTTTGTTTCAAGCAGAGACGAAGCGTCAAAATTTTGGTCTCCTTTGCTGAGGTAATTTAAAACCTCACAAAAAGGAACGAACGAACGACCTGCATCTATTTTTAAGCGGCCAACAAAACTGCAACGTTTGCAATCTCGAATTCGAACAATTAACTAGGTGAGCTCGTTCGAGTTATTTCTTTGTTAATTGCTTGCTATCGTTGATTGTTTTTATAAGCAAGCAATTGTAATTGCTTATTTATTATTATTGCTTTATTATTATTATACAGGGTGTTTCGCATAAGAGGGGAAAAAAGATCAGAGCGTGTAGGTTGGATCGAGACAAGAAAAAAATCGTATGGGAGGGGGGTCAATTTCATAAGGGGGGGTCATAAGAGGGGCCATTTTATAAAAATTCTACTTAACATCGAAAAAAAAAATATTAAAAAATAATGGTTTGACCTAGATAACTTTTGCTTGCTGATTTTTAAAGGCAAATATCCGCTTCTTCATATCCTTTTTAAATTAGGTTCCTACGTCAAACAGTTTTTGAAAAAATTAATGCCGAACTTAAAATTTGGAAAAAAAATTCGGAAAAAAAATTTTGGGTCGCATTTTTTTTTTTAAATTACGGTATTAAGTATAATTTTTTTTCCGACCATAAAATTCTCTAATCACTTCTAGAAAGAATGCTTCAAACCGGAAGGATCTATGTTTTGTAGTTTCCGAGAAAAGTGGAAATTACGAACTAAACTCCTTCCTGCCCTCCCCCCTCCCATACGATTTTTTTCTTGTCTCGACCCAACCTACACACGCTCTGATCTTCTGCCCCTCTTATGCGAAACACCCTGTATATTATTGTATTATTATTTTTTATTTATTATTATTATTATTATTATTATTATTATTGTCGAATTCTACATTCTCAGCGATTAGCGCTGGAATTCACCTACCCCAGGTTCTGATTACCAAAAGGGTTAGGTTCGGTCTATTTTTGGTCTAAAAATCTTCTAACTATTGCCGCTGTTTTGAGTATAGCTGCTTTCTGCAGATTTTTATGGATATCTGAATTTATTTCTAGTGATTTTAAATGTTTACTGAAGTTCTTTGTTGTTACGCCTGTTGCAGAGATCACAATTGGTACTATTTTTACTACTTCTTGTTGCCACATTTCTTTTATTTCATCGACTAGTGGTGTGTACTTTGATATTTTTTCTTGTTCTTTGTTGATACTGTTTGTGTCATTTGGTATTGCAATGTCTATGAGTGTTGTACATTTGAGTTTCTTATTGATCACGGTTATATCTGGTCTATTGTGTGCTACTGTTCTATCTGTTAGAATGGTTCTATTCCAGTAGAGCTTATATTCCTCATTTTCCAGTATGTTCTCCGGCTTGTATTTATAGTACGGAGTATCTATTGTCATGAGTTTGGTTTTTAAAGCTATTTTCTTATGGATTATTTTTGCTACATTATCATGTCTGTCGACGTAATCTGTGCCTGCTAGTGCTCTGCACCCTCCTACTATGTGTTCGATGGTTTCTCTTTCCCTGTTACATTTTCTGCATGTGTCGTTTTCCATATTCTCTTTTAGAATGTGTTTTCTGTAGTTCTTTGTGGCGATTACTTGGTCTTGTATGGCCATTATGAAACCTTCTGTTTCAGGGAAAAGTTGCCCATTCTCAAGCCATTTATTTGTTAGTCTTTGGTCTATTTGTGTATTTGTCATTATGTTATAGTGTCTGCCATGTAGAGCTTTTTGAGCCCATTCTGTTCGTTTCTGGGGTATTGATGTCGTTGCGATCGTGGATCCAGTTTGTTGCGGGCTATTGTTTGAGTTACTGTTGCTTAGTGGTGTATATCCTTTGTCTGCTTCAACTACTGCTTTATGTAATGGTGTGTTTTTGCTGCTGAAATACTGAACAAGATTATTTATTTGTGTGTGGTGTAGTGTCACTATATCTATTAGGCCTCTTCCACCATCTTTTCGTTTTAGGGTTACTCTTTCAATGCATGACTTTGGGTGTAAACATCGATATTGCGTTAATTTAGTTCTATTAATTCTATTGAGTTGTTCTAGATCTGTGTTTGACCATTTTATTATTCCAAAGGAGTACGTTAATATTGGTATGGCGTATGTGTTTATAGCCTTAAAGAGGTTTTTTGAGTTCAGTTTAGTTTTCAGAAGTAGGGTGAGTCTACGTTTGTATATGTTTTCAAGTTGCCGTTTTATTTTGCTATGATCTATTGTTAAATTCTGATTTATTCCTAGGTATTTGTAAGTTTCTTCTGGTTGCATGTTATGTATTGTTTCTTCGTTTACAATCTCATTGTTGTGTGGTGTTATTATCTTTCCTCTCTCTATGTGTAGCATTTTGCACTTACTGATTCAAATTCCATGCTGGTATCTATTGTAAATTCATCTGTAATTTTTAGTAGTGATTGCATCTGTGATATGTTTGCTGAGTATAGTTTTATATCATCCATATATAGTAGATGACTTATTTTGTGTAGTGCTGTTTTATTATTTTTGATGACAAATCCTTTCTTCGTGTTATTTAACATGTTTGAGAGCGGATTGAGACATAGACAGAACCATAGTGCACTTAGAGAATCCCCTTGGAAAATACCTCTTTTAATTTTTATTTTATTTGTGGCTATTTTTATGTTACTTGTATTTAAATGTATTGTTGTTTTCCAAGATTTCATAGCTATTGTTAGGAATTGTTGGATTTTTTTATCAATCTTGTATATTGAAAGTGTTTTAAGTAACCAGGTATGTGGTATTGAGTCAAAAGCTTTTTTATAGTCTATGTAGCATGTTATGAGATTCCTTTTTTCCGTCCGCGCCTGTTGCAGAATAGTGCTATCAATTATGAGCTGCTCTTTGCATCCTTGGGAGTTCGCTCTGCATCCTTTTTGCTCTTCAGTTAGTATGTTATGTTCTGTGAGGTGTTTATTAATTTTTGAAGTGATGATAGATGTTATTAGTTTGTAAATCGTTGGCAAGCATGTAATCGGTCTATAGTTTGATGGATTCTGTGTTTCGTCATTCTTTGGGATTATATATGTTTTCCCTTGTGTTAGAAATGGCGGTGCTTTGTTTGGTTCATTAATGACATCATTAATCTGCTTTGTAAGGAGTTCATGTAAGGTTGTGAATTGTTTGTACCAAAAATTGTGGATATAGTCTATTCCAGGTGCTTTCCAGTTGTGGGTTTTCTTTATTGCTTCACTGAGTTCTTGCTTCGTAACCTCAGAGTACATCTGTTGTGGTATGCCTTCATGTGCAGTCTGTTCTTCTTTTATCCATGTTTTGTTATCATTATGTGTTTTTTGCTCAGACCACATTGCTTTCCAGAATGCCTCTATTTCTTCTACTTTAGGTGGGATAATGTCTGTTTCTTTCTTTTTTTCTATTTGTTTGTAGAATCCTTTTTCATTTTTGTGGAAGAGGTTGTTTTGCCTTTTTCTGTTATTTGATTCCTTGTACCTTCTTAGTCTCACAGAGTAAACTGTTAGCTTTTGTTTTAGAGTGTCTAAAATTTCTATTGGTGTTTGTTCTTTGTGGTTAAGGTCCCCGATTATTTTCTGTATTCGACCTAGTAATTTGTGCGAAGTATTTCCATTATTATATTCTAACATTTGACCTATTTGTCGTCTCAGTGTGTTGACCTTGTTTTCCAGTCTGATCTGCCATTTTGGTTTAGATTGTTTTTTCTTGGAGGAGTCTTGCTGGTTTGTTTTGTTTTCTGGTCTATTGCGAGTTTTCTGTCTATTGCGTGTAGTTGTGACATATGCTGCAGCATATATAAGTACATTCGTTTCCTCTAGACTTTGTAGTTGACTTAGATATTTTCGGAGTGCGTTATTTACTTTTTCTATTAAACTGGGTGTTTCTGCGTTGTAGATGAGCTTGGGAATGGGCAGTCTGTTTTCGGGTTGTATTCCTTCCCACCGACTTATATATTCGCTTATGCTCTCTTCGATTTCTGTGCATTCGATTTGGTTTAGTCCTCGGTCTGTGTTTCTTTGAGATACTATTACGTCTGAATTGACATTTTCATCTATCTGCTGCAGGTCGTTATTGGGTTGGGATGCTTGAATTACTGTTTCCATTGTGTCTGCTCGGTTATGACTTTGAGTATTTTGCTCCTCTGCTATTGTTTGTCTAACTTGTTGCAGTTCCCTATCTGTTAATCTGTTGTTTTTTATTACTGTGCGTTTTTGATCTATTAGTCTTTGTGCAGTGACCTTCTCTGCAAGGTCAGGGTATACTTCTAGAAATAATTTCAGAAACTCTGTTTTGTATCCTGTAGTGATTGCTTCCATTTGTGTTGCTTTGTAGTAACATCGCATGACATTTGTATTCATTTCGTTTGTCCATATCATGCGTTGTCTGGGTTTACCTGCCTTGGTGGTTGCCATGCTTTGCGGCAAAACACTTCCAGCATTGTTAGAGTTCTCTATGTTGTCATCATGGTCGAGTCCATCATTTATTATATTTATTATTATTATTATTAGTATTATTATTATTATTATTATTATTATTATTATTATTAGTATTATTTTATTATTATTTTTACTTACTTTATTCCTTCTTCGAGCGATCCTCGGCTCGACAAACCGGCTGGGCCAAAATGTTGTGGTGTCTTCGGGTGGTCTTTTCTCGATTTCAATTGTCCTCGGGACAATTAATAAAACTCCTTGTTTAGTAATTTTAATTGCTCTCCCTCTTATCTTATGTGCGCATTACTTAATCTTTAATCTTAATCATTCTTTCTTAACACTATTTTACCGCGACTTTATACGCGTTTCTAAAGACGGCCTCGTCGTTTGGATATATTTTCAAGACTCCTGTTGGAATCTTTTTCTTGTTTCTACGTTGGCTCGGTCGACGCGCCCGTCGACCGAACCAAAGTGGGTCGGTGTTGGCGCGTTTCGCAATTTCCATTATTTCGCGATTTCTATATTTCGCAATTTTTATATTTCGCAATATCAATACAAATTAAAATCAATTCAAAATCAATATCAATTTAATTCTTTCGCGTTTTTGGTTTTGGATCTTTTTATTTATTTTCTCAAGCCAAGCGTTTTTTGGTTTCGAAGCTTGCTACTAAACGCTAGCTTCCACAATCCATTCCATGCAAAGTGCTATGGTTGCAGGCTTGGCTTTCTAATTTAGCATCACCAAAGCTTGACTGGAGCTTCTGGCTGACCATGCAAAGTGCTATAGTTGCTGGCGTGGCTTTCGAGTTTACTTTAACAAAAGCTTGACTGGAAATTACGATCGCAACATACAACACCAGTCTATTGAAACAATGTAAAATAAAAGAGAAAAAGAAGAAAAGTGTATAAGGATAATACATTATATTCTTATAAAACAAATGGTAGGACAAAACAATAACAAACAGAAAGAAATTTAAAAAAAAAAAAAAAAAAAAGTAGAAACATTTATAGGATTTTTATTCTTAACCTACCTTGAAATATTTTTAATCCACACATAGTGGATCCATGTCCTGAATAAGAAGCATTTTGACGTGATATTTTTTTCTACGTTGGTGCTATAGTATGGGCCGATTATAACACTAATATCTTCGTCAAACCCGAAAACATTGACGCTTATATCGGCATTAAGCCGTTCGAATCGTTCAATGTCTTTGAGTGCTAGCGGAAATGCTAAACACTCAAAGTTTACAACCATTCCATTAGATAGATTTCGCTATCTTCAATATTCCGAATGTTGTAATTTTGGGGCCTTTCTGCATGAATTTCGGTGGGGCTTGGCGCTGCAATCACTGCCCATTTAAAACAATAAACATCGTTGTTTTTTATGTTGATACAGGCATGATGCGGAGCAATCCTCGCATATAAATTGCATTTTAGTATTTTGCATTTTGAATATATATTTGAAAAACGCGTGCGTGTGTGTATAATTCTTGATACTAAAAATAAGAAAAATTATTTAACTAAATTATAATTTTAAATAAATATAAAATTATTGAATATAAAAATATATTATAAACTTTAATAATATACATACATATTATTTGAAAAAGAAAACAAATTTTAAAAAATATATTTTGTTTAATAAAAAGGAAAAAATAATTAAATTAACTATTAAAAATATGAAATTTTAAATCCAGGAAACTAAATAAAATGTTAAAATGTAAAATTTTAAAAAGTGAAAAATATAACAGAACCATTTAAATAACATACATTCAAAGATATTGAAGTGGAAAATAATTAAAACAAACAAATTTTAAAAAACTATATAAAAAAAAGGAAAAATATAAAAAAAGTAAAAATAAAAAAAAACAAATTTACAATATTTATCCGAAAATAAAATGGAAAAAATTAAATTAACTATTAAAAATAAGAAATTTCAAATCCAGGAAAATAAATAAAATGTTAAAAAAAGTAAAATTTTAAAAAGTGGAAAATATAACCGAAAAATTTAAATAACATACATGTAAATATATTGAATTAAAACAAGCAAATTTTAAAAAATATATTTAAAAAAAGAAAAATATAAAAAAATAAAAATAAAACATAGGACAAATTTACATGCAATATATGCGAAGTAAACAAAAAAAAATTCAAGTTATAGAAATTATAAAATATCCAAAAAAAAATTTTTAAATTAAATTTAGAAAATAAAAAAGTAGAAAAAAAAAAAGAAAAAATTTACAATATATATTCGAAAATAAAATGGAAAAATAATTAAATTAACTATTAAAAATATAAAAGTTTAAAAACCAGGAAAAATGTTAAAAAGTAAAATTCTAAAAAGTAACAAATATCCAAGAAAAAATTTAAATAATATACTTCTAAAGATATTAAAACGAAAAATAATTAAAACAATTTTTAAAAATATATAAAAAGGAAAAATAATTAAACAAAAAATTAAAATTATAAAATAACCAAAAAAAGTTAACTTAACTATATGTAAAAAATAAAAATAGATATGTATGTATGTATGTAATATATGAAAAATTATAAAAAAAATATTAATTAAACCCCTAAACAAAAAAAAAATTACCTTATTAATTGTATCGTACCCTGACAGAATCTGATTTTGTCAGGGCCTAGATCACAATACCTTTTTATTATAATGGCGTTTAGGTTCCGCCAATGGTTAAGGCGATCAGGTGTCGCCGAAATATTTTGGAAAGGGCACCTTTCAGTGCCCTATTTTCCTGAGAACTTTTACTCACCAAGTGAATGTCGGATTCTGACTTGGTCCTGAAATGTAGCATCTATTTATACAAAAAAATCGTACGCTAGATTCGAAAATGGAAATTAATTGAAAACACCTGCACACGTTGAACATTTTTTTCCCACAGAAAGGGAAAGGGTCCCAAGGGTCCCAAAACGATCACGTTGCATAGTGCATCTGGCTATAAAAAAAGGTTGATTGGGGTTGCTATGCATCAACAATAAGTACCACAAAATACCGCAAGGAAAACTCCTACAACAACAGCTTCGAGTATCCCATCCGTCCGCCTGTAGATTATCCCTTAAAAGGTAAACCGAACCGTAATTTACGACTTTATTTACTTGAAATTACACAGAACTTCGGAGCCAGATTGTTGCAGCTGGCGATCAAAGTGCCGAAGTGAATCATCCCCTAAAATAAATAACAACAACAACAACAACCACATAGCAAAATTCAAAAATTCAAAAAAAAAAAAATATTACAATTACAAATAAATAAATAAATATATAAATGTATTTTGGAACGATTTTCCGAGATCCCATGTCAAATTTGGTTTGGAGACAAACCGGTTTTGGCGTTGTGCCATCATCAGTGTCTTTTTTCACTCTGTCTATTTTTTTTTTGTTCTTTCGTATTTATTAAGTTTTTGTGGTCCTTGTAATTAGTCCGGTAATTAGTTTTCAGGTATGTATACGTCAGGTAGCAATCGGTTGTTCGGTATGCCAGGTAACTCAGGTAGCTGGGTTCAATTGGTTTTTTTGATTTCTGCTAATTGGGTTTTCCGTGATTCAAAAAAACCGGTTTGTCTCCAAACCAAATTTGACATGGGATGACGGAAAATCGTTCCACAATGCGTCATATACCTACCCTGTTGGAAAACAAAAACAACTTAAACAAATATATAAATACATAAATAAATAAATATAAATATAAAATATAAATTATAATAATATACACACATACATAACAGCTGATCTCTAAATCTGCTATCACACAGCAGGCGAATCATCCCCTAAAATAAATAACAACAAAAACCAAATAGCAAAACTTCTGACTTCTACAATAGCTTAGCACTTTACCGATATACCAAACACACGTCATATAAAAAGACTAAAAAAGTATGCTACGCTTTTTGTTTCCCTATTTATTCCCACCAAAGACAAAATCACACCTTTCTTCCTAAGACTGAGAAAATAGCAAAAAACATACTAAAAAGTATGCTACACTACAAACTTCTCACTAACGCCATCTACTTCGGTATAGGAAACGATCGGCATTCCTAAGTCTATATCACAGACACAGGCCTAAATGAACATTCCAAAGCACTTATCCACGATTGCCATCTGGTGGACGATAGTATAGATACAAACCTTTAGGCTAAAACACAAAAAATTATCCTAGAAAACACCCCTACAACCATATTTTTAGCAAAGACACAATCCTAAATGGCTAAAAACGCAATAATCATTTAAAAAATCCCTAAAACTATACTTTCACCAAGGACACACAGCAAAGTATAGCAAAGACACAACCCAATTTTTAGCAAAGACACACTCCTAAAAACCGCACCCACGTTTCCTTTGTCCCAGAACCGGCCTATAACCACTACTTATTGTGCGACGCGAAGTCGTTCTAGGATGTGTTGTATCTTCGGAAACGGGTAAGCATCGGGAATTCATCACGCGTTCAGCTGCCGATAATCGATGCGTAACCGCTATTTTCCATTCTTCCATTCTGCACCAGGACAATAGGTGCAGTGTAGGGGCTATGTGATGGCTCGAATTCCACTAGTTCGTCTGCTTCCGTGTTTATCACCTCTTCATTGCGGGATTCTTGGGATAATACCTCAGCTTTATAGGTCTGTCATCTTTCGTCACGATTTTGTGTGTGGCTATATTCGAGAGTGAGTCGAATTTTCCCAGCTCTTGTAAGAAAGCCTCTATAACCAGTTTACGATTTTGTCTGCCGCTTACCGCTGTCGATGTGTCTTCTGGTGTCTGATCCTGTCTGCCCCTGTGGTCTGTAGCTTCGTTCCCGTGGCTCACCGAGTTCGTCGTCCGGAGTGTAGAACTTGTTGCGTTTTCTTCCTTTGGTGGCTCAGCTACAGGCATGCCAAGCGTTATGGTCTCACCGCCGCAGCTTATTGAAGTATCTACGTTCGTCAGGAAATTTAGGCAAAGAATCACATTGTGCGTGGCGGTTCGAAGTATTAAGAGTGGCATTCTGCCGTTCCTAACCGGACCTCTCACCTGTATAGCTTCCTTGATCGTCTCTGCGGTGCCGTCTGCCATTTTGACGTCAACATCCACTTCCATAACTTTCCCTTCGGCAGCGATTTCCCTGGCTACTCGCTCACTTACGAATCTTCTGGAAGCTCCTGACAGTAGCTCCTCCAACGACGAAAAATCTGTTCTTCGTATATACAATAAATACCCATGTTGCAGCCGTCATACACAAATATATTAACACTCATATTCTGTAAATTAGGACCACACATTTTGTAAATTAGTAAATAAAATAAAACCGCATGAGAGAATGCAACACTGCAATGGCGAGAAATGTCAAAGGAATAAAACCACCATACTTGGTTCTTTTCCGTTTTGCCACCAACGCGAGCAGTGCATTGTCTTAAAGCGATTGTCATTTTTTCGCTAAAAAGACTGCATTACTTATTTTAACATTGTTTGTAACAAAATCTTTAAGACATTTTGCAAAGAAATTGCAAAGTTACATTTGCAAGACAAAAAAGAAACGTGCGTGAAAAATGGAAAACGAAGGGTTTTCCTGCACCAAGTGCACTAACAAAGACAATATGCAGATGGTGCAGTGCGACAATTGCGACGCATGGTTTCATTATGAGTGCGTTGGAGTTAACGACGATGTAGCCAGCGAGAGCTGGAGCTGCACCATGTGTAAAGGTGACGAGCTAACTACATCGATTACGAGCCCGGCTCCTCCAAATAGGCACATGGAAACCACAGTATGGTCAAGACCACAGACAACATCGTCACCGGTCACTCGGATAACATCCGAAATAAGAGACCAGACTCGCAATGCATTCGATAAGGACATAACGGTAACGTGCTGGTCCACAGACGCCATCTCTGCACCACAAGAAACAGCATCAGCGTATGTAGGCGGCCATGTTGAAACAACATGGCAAACGAACGCTGCAACAACAACTTTAAATTACATCGGTGGAATTACAGCTCCGACAAGTTATCCAGTGGTACAAACAACGCAAAGTGTACATCGACCGCTGTACGCCAGAAACGCGCAAAGCAAATCGAATGCATTTAAACAACAAATTCAATTACAGATTCTAGAAGAAGAACGAAATCTTCAACAAACATATCTTGAAAAGAAATTCAAAATCTTGACAGAATTAGATCCTCAAGGAATACCGCACGCAACCTCGGCACAAATAAGCGATGTAAATACTTACGGACCGACTCATGCACAGCTGGCTGCCAGATATGTGCTTCCGAAAGATTTGCCTACTTATAATGGTGATCATGAAGAGTGGCCAATATTTATAAGTTCCTTTGAAAATAGTACCAGGGCGGCGGGCTATTCGCACGTCGAGAATCTTATACGTCTACAAGCCAGTCTCAAAGGAAAAGCCCGAGAGGTTGTGCGCAACAAGCTGCTTATCCCAGCTATGGTTCCAGATATTATTAAAACTCTCAAGATGTATTTTGGGAGACCAGAACACATCATCCATAATATGGTTGAAAAGGCAAGAAAAATTCCGCCGCTCAAAGATAAGCTTGAGTCCATAATCGAATTCTCCTTATGTGTTAATAATATTTGCGCTACCATGGAAGCATGCAAAATGATCGCACATCTTAGCAATCCAATGCTAGTGCACGAACTTGTGGAAAAACTTCCAAATTATTATAAGCTGCAATGGGCAATGTATCCCAAGGATGAAAAAATACCAGTACTAAAAAACTTAGGCTCATGGCTATATCAAGTTGCGGAAGCGGCCAGCCAAGTAGTGTGTCCGTTGGCAACCAAAAGAAATGCTGTAATTAATACACACGTGGACGCAGGCTTTTCGAGCTGCGCTAGCTGCGTCGTGTGCAAGGGAGACCACAAGCTACCAAAATGCAACAATTTTATACAACTTCGCCTAGATCAAAAGTGGCAGGTGGTGAAGGACAACAAAATTTGCCGACAGTGTCTGAACAATCACCGACGCAAATGCTACGCCAACAAGGTATGCGGGATAGAGGGCTGTAGATTTAAGCACCATCCTTTGCTGCATAAGACAGTAAGTCAAGGACCACAAGTAAGTGCAAATGAGAATTCGTTAGCAGATCGGAATGAGCTAGCTGTGAACGTTAATACACACAGGGATCTAGAAGAGGGCGAGAAGCCATATTTTCGAATCATTCCCATCCGCATTCATACACAAAACAAATTTATTAACACATTTGCTTTCCTAGACGAAGGTTCTTCGGTAACGCTCATCGAAAAAGAAACATTCGACAATTTAGGTCTGGAAGGTGTAAACGAGCCATTATGCTTAAAATGGACAGGTGATACAACAAGAACGGAGAACTCATCAAAACGAGCATCAATCATTATATCAAATCCTACAACGACGGAGAGATTTACACTGACTGGGGTCCACACAACCGAAAATTTAGGGCTTCCTCGGCAAACCTTAGATATGGCCGAGATCACTAAAGAATTCCCATACCTTGCGGGATTGCCTATTTCATCATATCATAATGCAAGGCCAACAATTCTCATCGGAGTAAACAACTGGAAACTCGCAGTCCCAATGAAAATCAAAGAAGGTGCCAGAAATCAACCGATTGCCACAAAGACACGCTTGGGATGGGCTCTTCAAGGCAATGTACCCAGCTGCCAAAAGTCTTTCGGGCTGAACGTGCACATATGCCAATGTGAGCACCAATATAAAGAGCTCCATGAAGAAGTAAAATCATATTTCGCACTTGAATCATCGCCAACATCAACTCGGCACTCCAAAGAAGACGAGAGAGCACTCGAAATCCTTAATTCTACAAGTAAACAAAAGGGCGATCGATTTGAAATTGGTTTATTGTGGCGGAGCCAAGACAAGGTAATGCCGGAAAGCTACCCTATGGCTTATAAAAGATTTATGTGTTTGGAGAAGAAATTAGAGAAAGAACCTTCTCTTAGACAGAAAATGAGAACAGAGATAGCGAAACTTTTATCTAATAATTATGCCAGAAAGTTAAATGCAGATGAAATCGCGAAAAATACAGAAAGAGTTTGGTATCTACCAATTTTCGTCACTGCGAGCGCAGGTAAACCGGACAGAGTGCGCTTGGTTTGGGATGGTGCGGCAAAGTCAAACGGTGTTTCACTAAACGACTTCCTCCTGTGCGGGCCAGATCTTCTTACACCACTCGTAGACATCCTGTTAGCATTCAGGACGGGGTCGACAGCTATATGCGGAGACATAGAATCTATGTTTCATCAAATAAAGGTAAGAGATGAAGATATGCACGTACAAAGGTTTCTTTGGCGAGACGATGGAGATACTGCTCAGCGTCCAAGCATTTATGTAATGAGCTCGCTAACTTTCGGCATCAATTGTGCGCCATGTATTGCACATTATATACGCAATAAAAATGCCGACGGATTCCAGCAACAATATCCTCGAGCCGTAGAAGCAATAAAAAATCATCACTATGTGGACGACTTTATAGATAGCGTTGATGAGGAGTGTGATGCAATAAACTTAGCTACTCAAGTCAAACATATACACGCTGCAGCGGGATTCAATCTCAGAAAATGGAACTCAAACTCGACAACGGTTCTCCAAAGGTTGACCGAAAATAATCACAATTCTCAAAAACACATGCAGCTAGGGTCGAACGATAAAGTTCTCGGTATGTATTGGGACCCTTCTAACGATACGTTTAAATATATCCTCAGGTTTGCTAAGCTACGACGCGATGTAGTACACAGTGAAGTTACACCAACCAAAAGAGAGACTCTGCAAGTTCTAATGTCTGTCTTTGACCCCCTGGGATTTCTATCTTGCTACACCATAAAGCTCAAAATTCTACTACAAGCGGTGTGGAGATCAGGAATTGATTGGGACGATGAGCTGCCAGATCATTTGCAGGAATTATGGAATCAATGGAAAAAAACTATAGATACGATAAGAGCAGTGGAGATAAAGCGACCCTACGCCAACCAGTTAAGTAAAGCGGAAAACGTTCAGCTGCACACCTTTGTGGACGCAGGAGAATACGCATATGCAGCCGCGTGCTACCTGCGCGTAAAACGGGGAAATGAAGTTGTAGTTACTTTAGTAGCAGCAAAGTCGAAAGTAGCACCACTTAAGCCAGTGTCCATCCCAAGACTCGAGCTGCAGGCTGCGGTAATGGGTTTGAGGCTAGCGAGTAAGATCATGGGAATCAAATGCATTCCAATAAGTTCAGCATTCTGGTGGTCGGATTCGAAAACAGTACTTAAGTGGTTACATATGGATCCAAGAAACTTCCAATCATATGTTATGCATCGGGTAGGAGAAATACTTGATTCGTCGAACCCAAAGCAGTGGAAGTGGGTACCCTCAAAGCTAAACGTAGCTGATTTTGCAACTAAAACAACATCGTCCTTGAATACCGAAACATGGTTCACCGGGCCAGAATTTCTACGGGAAGCAGATGACGCATGGCCTTCGTGCGATAACTTGGGTGCAGCAGAAGATGCTGAAATAAGACATAAACACTTGCACATTAGTAAAGTATCTAACAAAATTCTTCAAATCAATTACGACTACTTTTCTGACTGGAAACGACTGTATCGTGCAATCGCCACCTTCCAGTTATACATCGAGAAACTCAGAGCTAAGATTACGTCATCGAAAATTCCAACACAACCGTCACTTGAGCATTTGCAGAATTCTAAGCTTATATTGTTTCGACAGGCGCAATTAGCGGAATATTTTTGTGAAATAAGCTGCTTGAAACAGGGTAAGAATATTACAAAGAATTCCAAACTAATATCCTTGAATATCCACTTAGATGAGCATGATTTAATAACAGTGCGTAGCAGAGCTGAATTTCTTAATAATTACGAGGACGCGATAGTATTACCAACAAATCACCCTGTAACATTCCTCGTAGTACGCGACTTCCACAAAAGTAATCATCATATTTCACACGAAACAACAATAAATAATATAAGAGCAAAGTTCTATATACCAAAACTGCGAGTATTGTATAAAAAAATTCGCTCGATCTGCCAACAATGCAAAAATTGGCGGGCGGTACCGAAACCACCACAAATGGCTTCCCTACCCCCTGCGAGATTAGCTGTATTCGAACGACCATTTACGTTCGTTGGGATTGACTACTTCGGCCCATTCCTTATAATAGTCGGCAGAAGGCGCGAAAAACGATGGGGCGTAATATTTACTTGCCTCACCATACGAGCAATCCATATAGAAGTTGCCCACAGTCTGGACACCAGCTCCAGCATTATGTGCATACGGAATTTCATGTCGCGAAGAGGTACACCAAGAGAAATCTATACCGATAATGGAACGAACTTCAAAGCATCGGAGAAGATTATATGTGAACAATATAAAAACATCGACTTCACGAAAATAATTGCGACATATGATGACATCAAATGGAAATTTAACCCACCATCAGCCCCCCACATGGGTGGAGTTTGGGAGCGACTCATCCGATCGATCAAGAACACACTGTCAAAATGTTCCTCTATCAACAGTATGAACGATGAAAATTTTCGAAGTGCGCTGCTAGAAACGGAATTCATAATCAATTCTCTACCGCTCACATTCGTCTCGGTGGACTCCAACGATGATGAGGCATTAACTCCAAATCATCTCCTGTTGGGTTCATCAAGTGGATATAAGCCAATCAATCACCAAGATGCGAATCTCCGACACCGATGGAAACAATGCCAAACATTCGCGGACCAATTCTGGCAAAGATGGCTCAGGGAGTACACGCCGATCCTAACCAAAAGAAGTAAGTGGTTCCACCAGCAACCGCCGATAAAATCAGGAGACGTCGTGATCATTGTGGATGAAAACCTGCCACGGAACTGCTGGCCCAAGGGTATTGTGATACAGACAAACATGGCGAAGGATGGACAGGTACGCAGCGCAACAGTAAAAACCCAACACGGCATCGTTACAAGACCAGCAATAAAGATAGCAGTACTAGACGTCTACAAAGTTCAGCAAGCAAGTCATCAACGACAACATGCTTACGAGGGGGAGAATGTTGCAGCCGTCATACACAAATATATTAACACTCATATTCTGTAAATTAGGACCACACATTTTGTAAATTAGTAAATAAAATAAAACCGCATGAGAGAATGCAACACTGCAATGGCGAGAAATGTCAAAGGAATAAAACCACCATACTTGGTTCTTTTCCGTTTTGCCACCAACGCGAGCAGTGCATTGTCTTAAAGCGATTGTCATTTTTTCGCTAAAAAGACTGCATTACTTATTTTAACATTGTTTGTAACAACCCACGTTGACTTTTCCTGTATATCCGCTGCAATCTCTGCTCCTCTGTCTTTAAACTTTCCTCTGGCTACTTGAATTCTTTTCCTGAGGTTATATTCGAGTTCTTACAAGTCGAAAGGTTCCCAAACAGAAGGCATCCAAACCAAAAGATTTTTCCGAGGATTCACTCACGCCTACGAGAGCGTTAGTAACTAGAGAACGATTTTCAAACGAATGCACCTGGACTAACGAATTTTGGATAAAGCAAGAATGTATTCACCCAAAAAGTTATCTTGATCTAACCATTATTTTTGGAGAAATATAAAATCGCTTTGTGATATAAAATAAATATAGAAACGCAATTATTTCTATTTCAAAACATTGTGCTCGATGTGCCACGTCTTCCCGATGTCAAATTGATCTGAAATTTTGTACAAATTACTTTTTCATGAAATAGTACAAGTTTAGAGGACGGCGTGGTAAAAATGTTATGGTCGAAAAATAAGGTCCACCCTAATGTACAGCTATACGAAGACGATATAACTTATGTATGTGTTTTGCAAAATGGTGATATTATTGAGAACTTTTTATACTAGCAATAATTTAAAAAACATAAATAAATAAAAACAGTTAAATACAATATTTTAACAGGTTGCTTATTCATTAAAATAAAACAGCAAGCAGGTGAACAAAATTCGATAGAGAGTTTTTTGGGGAAAAAAGTATACTTGGTAATATTCAATTTTTTCAAAAGTCATTAACCCTTCGGGTATGAAGCACTTCCTCTATAAGTGATTAGAGAATTTTATGGTCGGAAAAAATGTATATATTTATTATATTTTTATTTATACCCTAATTTAAAAAAAAAAAATTGTCACCAAATATTTTTTTCGGAATTTATATTCTAAATTTTAACTTTGGCATTCATTTTCTCAAAATCTGTTTGACGTAGGAACCTAATTTAAAAATAATATTAAGAAGGTGCACGTAGCCCAAATCGAAGTTATACATAACATAAGTCATGAGAATGCCCTGTAGCATCTGAAAGTTCGGATTATCCTCACCGGCAAAGAACTCAAGGGAACGGTCGGTACGCTTAACATCCTTCTCGATTTGACATTTGCGATCGCGGTATCCCGAAAAGTTGGCTTCTTGAGCGGTCGTCATGGACAACCACTGCGCTTTCATGCTAGGCTAAAACCTTTGAAAATTTGAAAGCCACTCTAACAAAGGCATACAGATCAAACAAGACTACGACAGGACTCCATAGTGATATAACGAGATCCTTTCAAGGAAATCAAACAATTTCAACATTTGCCACTAGGTTAGAGTCTCTTTTAGCAGATTTAAATGAACTGCAGAAAAACGAGCAAGGTACAGAACACAGAGAAATTATAACCAAACTAAATGATCAGATAGGCCTAACAGCATTCAAAAATGGTTTAAAAGAACCACTTAAATCTGCACTAGCGGCGGCAAGGCGACAAAAACTTGCTGAAGCAATTCAGCTGGCCACAGAAATGGAAGTCCAAGATCGCACAACATCCCAAAATAGAATATTACATTACAATAGAACGCAAAGAGGTAGAGGAAATTTTAACTTACCTCGCAATAGCTATAACAACGACTACAATAATAGGAATTATAATAGCCACAATAATAATTATGGTAATAATAGAGGTAGATATAGTAATAGGAATAATCAGGGAAACGGCTATATCCCGGGCAACAAACCCCGGGGACACAAAGAAACAATTTCAGAAGAAATTAAGTATACGATTAGATACTAAAACCACATCTACTAATTACATTAAATTAAAGTATAATGGTCGACCAATTAGTTTCTTAATAGATACAGGAGCAGACATATTGTTGTATTTCTTCGGGGGTGTCTTCTTGTCTCCTTCTTTTCGTCCAATTAAACTGCACTTGTTTACGATCTTTAATAATTATTTATTTACACTTTTCTCTTTATGTTTTTAAGCTTTGCTTTACACTATTTTATACTGATATTCTGTTTAGTTACTCAGTTTCTTTAACGCGTCGGTTTACGTTATCTTGATTGCACTTAACTTGCCTCTATATTTATTTTTGTGTATTATATTACTATTATATTACTTATCTTAATCTAACACTAACTTTACCGCGACTTGATACGCGGCTTATGGAACGACTTCGTCGTTTGGGGTTTACTACCAGACTCTCGATGGAATCTTCTCTATTTTCCACCTTGGCTCGGTTGACACACCCGTCGACCGAACCAAAGTGGGTCGGTATGCCGTGTTTCGCAATTTCCATTATTTCGCAATATTAAAATTGTAAAATTCGCAGAATCAATACGCGGAAGAAAATCGTTCTCAATTTAATTCTTCCGCGTTTGGATTCTGATCGTTGGTTATTTTAAGTCAAGCGTTTTTATGGTTTGGAAGCTTGCTACTGAAAGCTAGCTTCCACAATCCATTCAAATACGCTGTGGTTTTTATGGTTTGGAAGCTAGCTATCGAACGCTAGCTTCCACAATCCATTCCATACGACGTGTTCTGGTTGCTAACTTGGCTTTTGAATTTACTTTAAACGAAGCTTGACTAAAGCTTTTGGCTTACCACGCAAAGTGCTGTGGTTGCATTAATAACGTGAACTTGGCCTTGACTCACTCGCGGAGTAGTATTATAAAACGATAATACTGGCCTTGAAAGTTCTTATCTCCCGGAACTGGAAATTTCGATCGCGACATACAACATCCCTCCACCCTCGGGGAAGAAAAATTTAGTATCGTACAAAACGATATTAAATTTTTCTTGTACATTTGTGGTTTGTTGAATTGTGGGTGGCTTACGTTTATGTTAATTTTTGCTTATTGTCTACTTATGTATGTTAGTGTATTTAATTTTCTGAATATGTGCGATGTCAATATTAATTAGTTATTAATAATAATTACAACAACTAAATTACAATTAATTATTAATAAAAATTGCAATAAACTGATTACAATAATATGACCGGTGACCTTCTTCGGTGTCCTTCTTCGTGTAGGTTTAGGATGGTTTTGATGTTGATGTTCTTGTTGTTGTTGATGGTGGGTTTGATGCTTGCTTTTGATGTTGATGTACACCCCGTTGTCTCGATGTCTTGTGGGACTGTTGCTGCTGGGTAGCTGACGCGTTGTGTGTTATAGGGACTATACGTGGAACGGTCGTTGTTAATTTTCGACCTTAATTCCCGTTGTTCTGCTGATAATATTCGGTTGTTCGTTGGTGATAGTTTCGGTTGTTCCACAATTGGGATCAATTGTTGTTTGCTTGAGCTATAGTGGATGGTGAGATGTTGCCGGAATCATCGCTCTGACGTCTTGCTTCGTCATCTTCAACATCTCCCTTGTCGACAGTGATTATGTGTTTTAAATTGTTAACTCTTGAGGTACGGTTGTAGAGTGTGATTTGTGTCACGGCAGGATGTACCATAAATTTGTATGGCGAACTGTGAATGACCGCATTAGTAGTTGTCTGCTAGCTGTATCATCGCCGCGACGCTACGCTTAACGTAAGTTTCGTCTGAGGTTGATCTGCTAGGTTGTTAGGCCGCTAGGCTGCCATCATGATTCATGAGGGTTTCGCATTTGTGCAGACACTGGAAATTAGCTGCTGCAGATGGATTAGGTCTCTATTTCGTTGATTTTGGTCTCCATGTGACCTCAAAGCACTGTGCATTTGTCACCGCCTCGATCGCAGTGATGTTCAACTGTTGTTGTTGTCGGATCTCTTTGAAGGTAGTTTCGTGTTTTTGTCGAATGTTGTTGTCTTGTTGACTGTTCCGTCTTTGGTTGCGATGGTTGTTGTCGCTGATCAGCTGTTCCAGCTACCCTTCCCCCTTCGAGTTGGTTGGGCGCTATTTGTAGCCCTGTTGTCATGTGTTGTTAGGATATGAGTGTCTTCTGTTGCTCTCTTGGGTGTACATCGGCCTTTAGGTCAGCTTCTCTGCATGCTGGATTCTTCTTGTATTCGTTACGTTACATTCAATTTTTACATATTGTTGATGTTTATTTATGTTTTTACCATATATTTATTTATATTTCGTTGAATATAATGTGTTTCTTATAAATTCAGAATGTGTTGAATTTCAATTAAAATTTAATTAATGTATTTTAATAACGCCAATTTTTCATGCAATTACAATATTTATGTAATTTCTTTCTTATTTTAATGTACGATTTTATTCTTCTTTTTAATCAATACCTAATTATGTTATTTTGTAAAAGTTAAGTGCAATTCTTTTTCCTTTTCCTTAATAATTATATATTCTTTCCTATTTCTTTTAATTTTCTTAATTTCTTATTGTATGTACATATTATATCCTCAATTACAAGTAATTTAAGTTTTAAATTATTTTTATATATGTATATGTGTACATTTGTAAATGTACTTTAACTATTGTCTATATATTTATGTGTATAACAACTTATTTTTCCTAGTCTGATTCTTAATTAATGCCTTATCTCCTACTTTAAATTCTACTAAATTTAACTTATTATCATAATGATTTTTTGCTACCGTTTTTGTCATTTCTTGGTTTTTCCGAACTATTTCATGGGCTCTTTGTATCTGAAATTTTAATACCTTGTTTGGATCTTCGGCATTATATACCGGACTACACTTCCTTTTTAAATTAGTCGGCATTTCTATGTCAAATCCGAATAAGGTACGAAACGGAGTTTATGTTTTTACCATATATTTATTTATATTTCGTTGAATATAATGTGTTTCTTATAAATTCAGAATGTGTTGAATTTCAATTAAAATTTAATTAATGTATTTTAATAACGCCAATTTTTCATGCAATTACAATATTTATGTAATTTCTTTCTTATTTTAATGTACGATTTTATTCTTCTTTTTAATCAATACCTAATTATGTTATTTTGTAAAAGTTAAGTGCAATTCTTTTTCCTTTTCCTTAATAATTATATATTCTTTCCTATTTCTTTTAATTTTCTTAATTTCTTATTGTATGTACATATTATATCCTCAATTACAAGTAATTTAAGTTTTAAATTATTTTTATATATGTATATGTGTACATTTGTAAATGTACTTTAACTATTGTCTATATATTTATGTGTATAACAACGGTTACATTATGTCTTTGTTTTAGTATTATTTTTATTATTAGTTTCTTAATTCTTTCGCCTATTTTGAAGTTGTTCACCTTTGGTGTTTTTGTTTTCTTCATTTGGCTTGTGTTAAAATTTTGGTTTACTGTTTTAGTTGTTGGTTTTTCATTAATTGTTTTACTGACGCTGCATTCTGCTAGTGTTCAGTTGCTCTATTTTTGCACCTACTTTGTTGCAGTGCTTGCGTTAATCGCTCAATTACGTGGAATCTTAATTAACTACGTTTTATACGACCGTATATGTAAATTTTATATTTTTTTAAAAATTTTATTCTGTATAATTAGAAGAATATTTTATAAGAATTAAAGCAATAATTGTTTGGTCTTAGGTTTATATAACTTTTCCTTCTATGTCTGCATCGAGGTGCAGATATGGTGTTTAAATTTTTGTTATGCATAAACAACGTCTTTATGCATAGATTTCATGTGCATTTATTTCTAAAATAATTGCAAATGCAATAGATATGCAGTAGATATGGCTGTCTATTTAACGGAACAGCTAGTTTACATGTAGCGTATATTATCAATTAAAATGAATACAAACTAAAAAGTTCAATTCAATTTAAAAATTTCAATTTACAAAAGAAATTGCTCAAATATTAACTATGAATTTATTTTGTTATAAGTTTTCTTTTCTTATATTTTTACGCTTAAATAAACAAGTTCTTGCTTATTGAAACGCTATTCTGATTTTCTCTTTGCTTTCTGGTTGAGTTTTTCATTAATTCATTCGTTATTCATCCGTAAGACTGAAGTTAAATTAAAATTATTAGTAGTAAAATTAAAAATGTTAGTTTCCTACCATCCTATACTAAATATTATCAATCCTATTCTATATATATTTATCTTATCCTAATCCTAATAAGGTGCCAATTTTGATTAATTTACTTTAATTTATGAATACTTAATTTAATTTCCCCCTAAAGCTATTTTCTTAGTTTAATTGCTTCTGATTCCTATGTAATTATCTAGTTAATCCTATTTTCCTATTTGATTGCTATTATATAACTTAAGTAAGTTATTGTGGAAAGGTTTTTCCCTTCCCTTAATTTTTAAAACTGTCGTAATTGGAGTTTTAATCTTCGTTACCTCATAAGGCCCTATCCATATTGGAGAAAACTTATTTTTCCTAGTCTGATTCTTAATTAATGCCTTATCTCCTACTTTAAATTCTACTAAATTTAACTTATTATCATAATGATTTTTTGCTACCGTTTTTGCCATTTCTTGGTTTTTCCGAACTATTTCATGGGCTCTTTGTATCTGAAATTTTAATACCTTGTTTGGATCTTCGGCATTATATACCGAACTACACTTCCTTTTTAAATTAGTCGGCATTTCTATGTCAAATCCGAATAAGGTACGAAACGGAGTTTGCTTGGTCGTAATGTGGGGTGTGTGGTTATGAACGTGCATTGCTGCAGTTAGCCATTGATCCCAATTTGACCCATCTTCATTAGCAAAACTACGCAAATATTCCCCTAAAGGTCTGTGGCTTCTCTCTAATGAGCCATTAGCTTGCGGATGATATGGTGTTATATGTAATTTCTTAATTCCTAACAATTTACAAGTATCTGAGAACAATTTCGAAATGAAATTAGTTCCGTTATCTGTAAAATTAAAATTCGCGGAATCCCGTAACGCGTGATTACTTCGTCATAAAAAGCCCTGGCGACAGTACTTGCTTCCGCGTCTGGGATAGCTGTACATGCCATAAATTTCGAAAAGTCATCCTGAAAAGTCAGAATGTACTTATTTCCGGACACAGTTTCTGGTAGAATACCAACTATGTCCATGTAGACTTTATCAAATGGCCTCATTGGTGTATCTGTCAACACCATGGGCATTTTTGTTAATTTCGAGCTTTTGTTAGCCTGGCATTTCGGACAGTTTTTTATGAATTCCTTCACTTGCTTTTGCATTCCTGGCCATCTAAATTGTTTCCGTATTCTTAAATATGTTTTCACTGCACCCTGATGTCCTCCCAGTGGTGAATTGTGAAAGTCTTTGATTACTGTTCCTATTTGTTTCAGGTCGGATAGCAATGCTGCTGTATTATTTGTTCCGTTTCCCGGTTCCTCGTCTTCTTTGTCGACTTCAACCATTGTTCTTTGTTGTTGGCCTTGGTTTGCTGTTTTCGTTTTCGACCGTGTTTGTACGGCACCTATTGTTTTCCGGTTTTCCTGAGGAATTCTGCTCAGTGCGTCTGCGTTTAAGTTTTTCTTGCCTGGCTTATATAAAATTTCAAAATCGTATTCTGACAATTTGTGTCTAAACCTTGCCAGTCTTGAAGTTTGGTCCTTTAAATTGGCTATACCCTTTAGTGGCTGATGGTCAGTAAAAATTTTGAAATGTCTCCCTAAGAGATATGCTCTAAAGTTTTTTGTTGCCCAAACTATCGCTAAGAATTCCTTATCTATTGTTGAATATCTCTTCTCCGTGTCGCTCAGCGCTCGGCTAGCAAACGCTATGGGTCTATCTTCGCCTACTTCCCCTTGCGACAGTACTGCGCCCAACGCTTCGTTACTTGCGTCGGTCGTTAACAGAAATTCTTTTGAAAAATCTGGATATGCCAACACTGGCGGTGACATGACTGCTTCTTTTAATCGTTCAAATGCTTGCTGACAGCCTTCTGCATTCCGAGCATTTGTGTCCTAAATAAACTATTTCCTTTCTCAAAAATTTGCATTTCTCTGTATTTAGTTTTAAATTATGTTCACGTAACTTCTGTAGTACTGAACATAACCTCTCTTCGTGTTGTTTTAGATTTCTACCATATATAACTATGTCATCTAAATAAACAAAACAGTCTATCCCTTGTAGACCTGTTAGGATATGGTTCATTATCCTTTGGAATGTGGCTGGGGCACCTGTTAGCCCAAATGGCATTCGATTGAATTCGAAATGCCCTAGTCCCATACTAAATGCTGTTTTCTCCTTGTCCCTTTCATCGACTAAAACTTGGTGATATCCACTTGCCAAATCTAGCGTTGTGAAATATCTGCTGTGGCCTAATTGCTCTAAAATTTCGTCAATACGAGGAATGGGAAAAACTTGTTTAATTGTTGCTTCATTGAGCTTCCTGTAATCTATTACAAGTCTCCATTTCTTCTCCCCGTCCTTGCCACTCTTCTTGGGCACTAAAAGTAACGGCGAGTTCCATGGTGATGTGCTATGCGTGATTATGCCATCATCTAGAAGTTTGTTTACTTGCTTATTAATTTCCTCCCTATGTATTTGAGGTAATCTGTATTGTTTTCTGTTTATGGGCGGCTGATCTGCGATCTGAGTTCGTCTCCTTCTAATAAGAAGACATCATGAAATAACTTTATTACTTCTTCTATGGATTTCTTTTCCTCTATATTTAAATGTTTATCTAGCTCAATTTCCTTGAGCAATTCATTTATTCTTCTGTTGGCATCTATTCTGCCTACACTATTAATTGACGTAGTACCTTGAATTGAAATGACGTAGTACCGTAGTACCGTAGTCGGAATTTGTGAATTTTGGTTTAAATTCGCTGTTTATCTCGTAGTCATACTCTGTTGTATTTAATATCGGAGCATAAACCGTATTATTTTTCACATTTACTAATGTATCTGGTATATAGATTCCTGGATCTATTTCTTCTTTCTGAATTAAAACATTCTTAAATTTTGTACGTAGTTTTAATGGTACTATCGTAATCGTTCTTGCGTTAACTGGTATGTAGTATTGTTTACTTTTCTCTTCAATCTGCTCGATAGTTTTTATTGGTAATTCCAAAATAACCTCTTTCTTTTCATTGAAGAATGTTAAACTTTTTTCCATTGCATTTATAATGGAGTTGTTCCACAAATTATCTCTTCCTAATATGCCGTCTGCCGGTACTCCTTGTTTAAGTGACACAACGTGTAGCGTTAAACGTAAGGACTGTACCTCTTTGTGGCATATAGTAGTTGATCCTTCTGTGGTTACACAACCTCTAAATGCTCCGCTCAAGTCTTTCCTATTTGACTTGTTTATTATTGTGCTATCCCTTATTGCACTTTTCTTTATCAGGCTTGTATCTGCTCCTGTATCTACCAGTAAAATGAGTTTTCCATTTATCGCCTCTGCGCAAGGTAATTCGATGAACACGTCATTTAGCTGGGTTTGATTCCCGTTAGATACTCCTGTTTCTGTATTTCTATTATTATTTGCTAACTTGTTCATTGAGCTGCTAGCTATCGAACGCTAGCTTCCACAATCCATTCCATACGACGTGTTCTGGTTGCTAACTTGGCTTTTGAATTTACTTTAAACGAAGCTTGACTAAAGCTTTTGGCTTACCACGCAAAGTGCTGTGGTTGCATTAATAACGTGAACTTGGCCTTGACTCACTCGCGGAGTAGTATTATAAAACGATAATACTGGCCTTGAAAGTTCTTATCTCCCGTAACTGGAAATTTCGATCGCGACATACAACAATATCAATAATAAAAGATAGCAAGATAAGTTCGAATAATTTAAGATTTAGCAGTGAGTATGAAATAAAGGGTATAAATAATGATACGATACCTACTAGAGGAATAACACGATTAAAATTATCATTGGAAGATAGAATAATAGAACATAACTTTACTATAATAGATGATTCAAATAATTTAACTACAGATGGAATAATAGGTAGAGATTTCCTGTTAAAATATAATTGTAAAATAGACTTCGAAACATGTGCATTGGCAATTCAAGTACAGGACGAAGAAATAGTTTTACCCATGAATATGGATAGCAAAAGCATTAGTAAAATCATAATACCACCAAGATCAGAGATAATTCATGCAGTTGATTTGGATTTAGAAGAAGATAGTATAATTTGCGGAAGGGAAATACAGAAAGGAGTTTTCATAGCAAACACAATAGTACCATCAACAGGAATAAAACACATTAAATTATTAAATACAAAGAATACGCCAGTAGAAATTAGAAAGACCAAGATAGGTATTCTACCACTAAAAAATTACACAGTTAGACCGTATGAGATTCCAAACAGACCACAACAGATTTCGGACAATTAATAGACTTCTAAACATACCGAACTTAGATAAGAAAGCGGCAAATCTAATATTAGACATTTGTAGAGACTACCAAGACATTTTTCACATAGACGGGGAGCCTATAACAGTCAATAATTTTTTTGAACAACACATCTCAACAGTAGACAAATCTCCAGTATATATAAAAAATTATAGAACCCCGAATATACAGCTTCAAGAAATGGACCGACAGATTTCAGACTTGTTAGAATCTGATGTCATTGAACCTTCAGTAAGTCCATACAACTCACCAATCCTAATTGTACCGAAAAAGAACAGTAACGGAGAACAAAAATGGAGGCTAGTAGTCGATTTCAGGCAGTTAAATAAGAAGGTAGTAGATGACAAGTTTCCACTAACTAAAAGCAAAATTTTTCTCGACGTTAGATATGACGAGTTCCTTCCATCAAATTCCATTAAACCCTAAATCAAGACCATTGACAGCTTTCTCTACAGACAAAGGTCACTTTCAATTTAAAAGATTACCATTTGGACTAAATTTGACCAACAGTTTTCAGAGAATGCTAACTCTGACTAAGCGGTTTACAAGATACAGCTTTCTTGTACGTGGATGATATTATAGTATTTGGAGAAAATTTATTAGATCACAACAACAATTTAATAAAAGTATTTGACAGACTTCGAAGGTATAATTTAAAATTAAATCCGGAAAAATGTAATTTTCTGAAGCCAGAAGTAACCTATCTACTTAATACTGGTCACTTAATAACACCAGAAGGTATATTGACAGATCCTAGTAAATACAATATAATCAGAGACTACCCAATACCAAAGAATGCAGATGAGGTGAGAAGGTTTGTAGCGTTCTGTAACTACTATAGAAGATTTATCAAAAACTTCGCTGAGATAGCCAGGCCATTAAATAATTTATTAAAAAAACGAAGTATATTTAATTGGTCAGAAGAATGTAACAAAGCCTTTGTTGCGCTAAAGAAAAAATTAATGATACCACCCGTCTTGACTTATCCAGACTTCTCAAAAACTTTCATTCTAACGGCAGATGCCTCTAATTTCGCGTTAGGAGCAGTCTTGTCACAAGGAGACATAGGACAAGATAAACCGATAGCATTCGCAAGCAAAAGTCTGAATAAACATGAGCTAAATAAACCAGTAATAGAGAAAGAATTATTAGCCATACACTGGGGAATAAACTACTTCAGACCATATCTCTTTGGAAGAAAGTTCATTGTATATACAGACCACAGACCACTAGTTAGTCTTTTCACTCACAAGAACCCATCTTCCAAATTAACGAGGATACGAGTGATTTCCAGATAATATTCAAACAGGGAAGAATGAATACCAATGCAGATGCACACTCTAGGATAGAATTAGATAGTAAGAAATTAATAGATATGATTCCAACACAGACAATTAATATAGTAACAAGAAGTATGGCACAAAAATTAAAAGATAACAAAGTAGAAGAATCTGATATTCCAAATAAGGAGATTGATCACCTTCATGTTTGGAATGCAACATCAATATCAGATGTAAGGTATATGGACAAGCTTGTATTTAAAGAAAATAATGATAAAGAAAGGTTTAAAAAGAAAATAGGGATCCCAGGAATAAAAACATCGGCAGCAAAATGTAATATAACGTAGAATATAACAAAGAATCATTATCAGAGATAAAATTGATCTTGAAGACGTTAGTATTCAATACAAATACGATGGGAATAAGAAAGCTAGCGCTAGCAGAGAATAATGAAATATTTAAAAGGATTAGCATGCAAGAATTTAAAAACATGTTTAATAAGCTGCAAGAAGAAGTAGGTTCAGAAAATTGTCTAGACATATTGGTTTATAAACCTCCAGAAGAAATAAAAAATAAGGAAGAGATGAGAAAACTAATAAAAGATTATCACAATTCAGTACATGGAGGACACTGCGGTGTAAAAAGATGCATATCAAAACTTAAGCAGAAATATGTATGGAAAGGAATGAATAGAATGGTAAAAGATTACATTAACAAGTGTAACATTTGCAATAAGGTGAAAATATGTAGGTATACTAAAGAGAGATTGGAAACAACAGAAACACCGAATACAGCATTTGAGACAGTGACTATAGATACAGTAGGACCATTACGACCATCAAATAACTATAGATATATATTAACGATACAGTGTGAATTGACAAAATTCATAGAAATGATCAAAATGACCAAATGTATTAAGACGTTTACGAGAGAAAGCTCTCCTCCAAGTATTGGAAAGGAATAAACAACAGCAAAAATTACAGATTTTTTTTAGATGCATAAGTATGTATGTATGTGAAATGTGATCTCTTTTAAAATGTGTTCCTTTAGTTTTACTTAGGCTGAAAGCCTTTTTTGTTCCTTTTTTGTATTTGTGTATGTTTCGTTTTAGTTTATAGTCAATAAAAACGTTTTAAAGCACACTATAAATATGTTTTTTATTAAAAGTTTCTACATTGATAAACGTCAACAATTTGTTAAACGTCAACACCCGCGGTTTTAATTAGTTGACGTTTTCCCGAGCGCACTGTATTTATAATACTTATATATATATATATATACATATATATATATATATATATATATATATATATGTATTATATTATATATTATATAATATATATATATATATATATGTATTATATTATATTATATATATATACATATATATATATATGTATATATTATATTTATATATTATATTATATATGATGTATTTGTTAATTCTTCCATTTGTCGCAATCAATACATTATTTCACTATATAGGCGAAATTATTTTCCAACGATTTTTCAGAACAGATAAACTATCAAAACGGTGTAAACGGTTTGCGAATGACTCATTCATTATTCTCATTCGAGGTCGGTGTAAACGTAGCATTATACCTCAATCATAATGTACTGGAATAATTCAAATATGTAGCGTTCAAACAAACAAAAATCGAAAAAATTCATGCTTTGTGTTTCAGCGCATATATTTTTCTCAGTGATGAGTGAAAAAAATTTCCAATACACACTCAAAATGTGATAGGGTGCGTTTGGACATCGCTGCTATAAACGCAGAGAACGAAACAGGTATAAGAACAAATTCATAAACAGCAACACACATGCTGTTTTAAGAGCAACGCAAACGAAGGTACCGCTTTCGTTGCGCAGATCGAGCATAAGGCACAAAGCAAACAACAACAAAAAATAAACAGACAAGTGCACATACGGCCGCGCGATACACATTGGTGTTGTAGCTCCAGTATGAATCACAAACATTTATGTACACAAACAACATGCGTGCAATATTTGTCCTTCGTGCGTTTTTGGTGTTTTGAAGTTGTAGAGGGCTTTCTGTCAACATATACGTACATAAAGCGACGGAATTTTGTCACTCAGCCAAGCTTGGTTGCTGGTAAGTGAAATATACTCAGAAGCATATTTTGAGAAGTACTACTAGTATTTATCTTCAGGGTACCAGTCGGTAACTTCCAGTATCTCACGGCTCATGCTTCGGCTTCGGCTTTTGGCACCGGCCCAGTGGTTGGTTGTGGTTTGCTTGTACCCCTGTATGTGTACACAGGCAATCCACAACCAACTATGTGATTACCGTATACCGAACACTCGTTACCAGAATCGTAGGGAATTGGTTGAATACTTATAAGCAACCAACGCCTCTCAGAGTTCGGTCGGTCACTTTTTTAGCTGCGCATTTCTTTACTTTAATTAAAGACAGTTTTCTTTCTTGTTAAATTTTTCTTCGTATATCGCGATATCTAAATTTAAATTCAATTATTTCTGGAATACCAAATCTAATATTTTAATATTTAATTAAAGGAAGTCAACAGAAATACGAACTCATAAAACATATTCCTCCTCAAATATATTATCATTGTGCTTTTGTTCGAATTGAATACACATAATAGTCAATAAACTGTGTGAGCTCTCCAAACCGGTTTGGTAGTGAAGCAGTTGATAAAAGTGGTGTTTCTATGCTCTCAGAGAGTGTCTAGTGCATCTCAAACTAATAATACTTCTTATTCGGGGTATTCACAGCCCATAAATTTTTTGCAAATCTGATTTGTGTATAAAATTTAAAATTTATAAAACTAAAAGTACTTTCTCTAATCTTTACAATAAAAACCATTATAACTGTATAAATGATGTCGTGCAATTTTCGTGGTTGCAAACTGAGTAGCGAAACTGAAAAGATGTTGTCCTGCTCTATATGCGACGAGTCCTTTCACATAAAATGTGTTGGATTAACGGGCCGAATAATTAATAAAAAATTGGTTCAGAAGGCGGATTGCGGTGGTCGTGCGAAAAGTGTCGGTCGCTCGACGTGGACATTTTCCGAATCTTGCGTCAAGTACATTTAAACTTCAGGGAAGTCGAAAAGGATCTTACTGCTCTCCACAATAAACTAAAAAAATACGAAGTTTACTTCAACTATTTTCGTATCATGGATGAAACTTCGCCTAAGCGTAAGAGAACGCATAAAAATTCTCGTGCTCAGCCTAGCGGCCCAGAAATCCTTACTACAGAAATCCTTGCTACACAGCCCTTAATTGATCCACCCTCTCTTATCAATTTTTTAGGTCCAGCTGTAAGCGAATCAGATGTCTCACCTAATGCACTACTGTCCTGCCAGGAATCTATAATTCCGAGTGGAAGTGTGATGGCCTCAACTTCTTCAAATGTGCCAGGGACAAATGTTCAACTACCACATGTGCCATTATATTCTGCGGTCGTTTCTGATGACAAAGCTTCTAATGACAATGCTCCTAGTAATAGGGTGGCTTCGCTCATGCCATCTATTAGAGACGGAGCCCTAGCCAGCAGTGTCACTAAAAATAATAAAGGTGCCATACCGAAAAAAAACTAACATACCTCAAAATCCTTCTCAGCCAGTCAATAGACTAAAGGTGGTTGAGCCGAAGAAAACGATATTTATATCGCGGTTTGCCCCTGAGACTACGGTTGAAGACGATCAAGAGCATATTAAATCTCAATTGCGTATAGATGATAGGAGTTTATCTATATCAAAGTTTAAATTCAAAACCCAGAGATCATACTCTTCATTTAATATCAGCTACCTGACCATTTAATGGAACGTATCATGGACCCCAGGTTTTGGCAAGAAAATGCTATCGTCCATGAATATGTATACCAACTCAAAGACAATCGTGTCAGCAAAAAACGAAATAATTTTCCAATTAAAATTTTATACCAAAATGTTAGAGGAATTAATTCAAAGTTGAAAGATATTTTTATAAAAAGTGTTGATGTTGAATACAGCATTATCGCATTTACGGAAACCTGGCTTAAATCAGGAATTTTAAACTTTGAAATATTTTCTAATAACTTCGTTGTTTATAGAAAAGATCGTAACCAACTGCACACGAACTTAACTAGAGGCGGTGGAGTCCTTATTGCTGTTCAATCTAATATTTACTCGAAGGAGGAAATCTTGGACGATGCTATCCATATTGATTTCTGCTGTGCTCACATTAAAATAAATAGCCTATCCATATACATCAGCTGTTCGTACATTCCACCGAATTCAAATGATGAAATGTACAATACTCACTTTCGATGTATAAGTAAAATTGCTGATAAACTGTTGCCACCAGACCGTCTTATTGTTCTTGGCGATTTTAATCTTCCATATGTAAATTGGGAAAGATGTGTTGACGACCCAGTAGTTCTATTACCATCATCCTAAGGATTTAATTTCAATTTTCTAAAAGACTTATTATCACGTGGTCTCTATCAAGTAAATATTATACCGAATATTAATAACCGCCTCCTTGATCTCATCCTTGTTGACGATAAAGATATTTATGAAATTTCCCGATCTTTGCCATTTATATCACCTGAGGATATGCACCATCCTACCTTAAATATTACAATTTCGGATGATAGCTACAAGATTAAATCCGTGAAAATAAATGAATCTAAAAATCACTACTGCTTCAAAAAAACAAATTACGCTGTTTTGATGAACACACTGGGTTCCATTGACTGGAGTTCTACTTTATCATTGAATGATCATCCTTCCTCTGTATGCCTAGATAAGGCGCTGGAGTCCTTTAATAAGACTCTATTAGAGTCATTTATTTCTTCCGTACCACTAACTAAGTTTTCACAAAACTCTAGTCCTACATGGTTTAATAAGGAACTACTTGCTTTACGGAATTTAAAATCCAATAAGTACAAATTATACTGCAAACTAGGTACAACTATAAGTTTCATCTCTTTTAGAACGGCGAGATGCAGATATCAAAGTTTGTGTAAACAATATTATACGAAGTACTTGTAACTATCGCGGTATTGCTAAACTTAGCGCGCTGCCCAAACTATTGGAGAAGATAATTGTTTCCCATAGCTCATGGAGTGTTAATTCTGCAATTTCACCGTATCAACATGGTTTCTGTATCGGAAAGTCTACTACTACAAATTTATTAGAGTTCGTCTCGAAAACTATAAAAAATTTTTCTGTTGCTAAACAAACTGATGTAATATATACCGATTTTCGCAAGGCTTTCGATACAGTTAATCATAAGCTACTAATTTTGAAGCTCAAATCTTTTGGATTTAACAATAATCTAATAAAATTAATTGCCTCGTATCTTACCCACCGTACACAAATGGTGTTGTTTAAAGGTGTGAAATCTAATGGATTTGGGGTTACATCTGGAGTTCCACAAGGTAGCCACTTAGGACCGCTACTGTTTCTAGTATTCATAAATGATTTGCCAACTGTGGTAAAATATGGAAATATACTTATGTTTGCGGACGATGTTAAACTGTTTCTATCTTTTAAAAATGAATTTGAAGCCAAACTTCTTCAAATCGATCTTGACTCTTTAACAAGATGGTGTGATGTAAATTGCATGAAACTAAACCTAAACAAGTGCAAACAGATGACATTTTCTCGTTCAAGCCCAGTTTTATTTAATTATAATATTGACAATTACAATCTCGATCGATTGGAAACTGTAAATGATCTTGGTGTGGTTCTGGATCAGAAACTCCGTTTTCATACTCACATTAGCCACATAACCAACAGGGCCAGCAGTGTACTAGGCTTCATAAAGCGGTGGGCTAAAGAGTTCAATGATCCCTATATGACAAAAATTTTATATTCATCGCTTGTTCGTCCCATTTTGGAGTATGCCTCGCCAGTTTGGAGTCCTCGCTTTAGCTGCTATATCTCGGAAATAGAATCCGTGCAAAAGCAGTTCCTACTTTTTTGTCTACGAAATCTTCGCTGGGATCCATCTTTACGTTTGCCACCGTACGAATCCCGACTTAGGCTGATAAATCTATCGTCACTAGCTGACCGAAGGATTATGCTGAATGCTGTTTTTGTCTTGAATTTGTTGTACGCCGTAACTGACTCTACATACCTGCTAAGCAATATCGACATTAGCATTCCTCGTCGCACCTCGAGAAGTTGTGAACTCCTCCACTTACGACTCTGCAGGTCGACATACCTTCAACATGAACCGCTTAGGAATGCCTGCGTGGATTTTAATTCGGTTTACCAAGCCATTAACTTGACTGACCCAGTCTATGTAGCCAAAAATAAAATCTTAAACTTTCTTTTGAACTGTTAGATTAATTTTGAATTGTTATTAAATTGAATATAATTGAACTCTTATTGTAAACTACTCATGTAATATTAACTTAACTTAACTTAACTTAACTTAACTTATCTAATGTAAACTATAAAGCCTCAATGGCTTAGTTTTAAGTTAAATAAATAAATAAATAAACTCCCTGCCTTCGGTCCTACCAATATATGACGTTTTAGTTAACTGCAACTTTTCCTTTGATATCTACCGCAGGTTATCATTACCGCCGTAACATACACGTCGGCCGAGACGTATTTACAGGGCACCCATCTAAGTTTCCTTTATGACAGGGTACTTGGACCGTTGCGTACCACCAGCAGCTTCGCTCGTAAATAGTATACACTAGCGACGCTGCTCCCGCGATTATCATAAATAAACTTGTAAAATATTTTTAAGTAGATAAATAAATAAAACGATTTTCCGCCCGAGCCAAATCCTTAGCGATTGGTGAATTTTGCTGGCTCTATTAAGCCATCCGTGCATAATACTGCCGTTAAAATCACATGAGCGCTGCGAGACCCCTTGGAACCGCTGAGTCCTATCACAGACCTTGACGAAAAATAACTATAAACTCATCTTCATTTCTAAAATACAACTAAAGTTACTCATAACTGACATGTTTACTGCAAACATTCCGTACCATATTCAACGTATTTATTTCGGTCAATAGCTGCGATGTTAGTAAATACGTACCATTTTCGGCCGAAAATACAGAAGACATCTTCAATAGTTGCAAAAATATGCAGCATTTCGAGCTACTAACTGAGGAATGCAAAATACTAGAAGTAAAAAATCTCTAAGAGAGGTTCCCCGATTTTACCGTTAAAGGCAGCTTTTATCTTTTTTGCAGGAAAATTACTGGCCACACTTCTACTTCTAAATAATGTTAACTTCCCAGTCTTCTCCCTAAGAGAAAAATGTATAATGCAAAAAATGCTGGAGATTCAATCACTACACAAAAGTGTGTTCTGAGTAACATACTTCTGTCATTCTCGCCACCACAATGCGTCATCTTTGTAGGCAACCATCCCGCTACTTCATCCTCATGCCGGGTATTTTAAAATCTAAATAAGCTCAACTCCGACACAAGTTGAACCAAAAACCAGTAAGAAAGCTATATTCGGCCTGGCCGAATCTTAGATACCCTACACCTAAAAGTTTTGAAAAAAGTGCCGAAGCTAGGGTAGGACGGCCGTGGGGGTCCACTCTGGGCGGCACAATGTCGGGGGCTGCAGTTGTGGAAATCAAGTATTGACTTATTAAATCAAGTATTGAATTCTAGGAATTTTTGGGGCTACAAGTTGATTAACCGCCCCGGACTCCATGAAACCTAGCTACGACTCTGTATAAATAGTAGGCGTGGTCATTACCTTTTTCAAAACAAAATAACTAGCTTAGTTGTTATATAATTGTGTTCATTTAAACTTTATTTCCGTGGTAATAAACTTGTTCTCATACTGCTATACTGTATATGTAGTGTAAAAGTGGGCGGACCGCACCCAGTTTTCATGTAATAATGTTTTTTTTGTAAAACAACTTGTTATCTAAAGTTTTATTCAGGAAGTTTATATATTTAACAATATAACCCTCTTTTGCCTGTGTAACCTAAAAGTGGGCGGATCACGCCCATATTTGGCATATTAACGGATAATGCTACTCTATACCCAGGAATGAAATTTTGTTGTAATAGCTCAAAAACGAACGCTGATATCACATTTTTAATAAAAAATAGGCGTGGTCGTGGACCGATTTTGCCCATTTTCAATACCAACCTGCACACCACAAGAAACAATGTTTATGCAAAATTTCATCACGATATCTTCACCGGTTCTCCTGTGATCGTGATTTCAACAGACAGACAGACAGACAGACAGACGGACGGACATGGCTAAATCGACTCAGGAGGTCACGCTGATCAATAATATATATACTTTTCTATACCTATCGTCTCTATTTCTATGCGTTACACATTTCGTTGCAAAGTGAAAATACCCTTACCTTAAGGTGTAGGGTATAAAAATGGCAATTTTCCAAGGAAACCAAAAAAACACTACATGAATGCCTAGTCATCAAACTACATGCTTAATAGCTTTCCCCCCTCTCGCACTTTTCCTAAAAAGACCTTGTCTCCAAACTCCCACCCCACTTCAAACATCGATCCTTCTCCCCTCTTCTCCATCAACTCCATTTATTCACTCCATTAAACGTCAAGCCTCAAGCTCGCTTAAATCTAAAGAGGCAATTGATAAACACAACTGTTCCTAAATAAGTCAAGTCATGCGACGCCATATATGCATTTCCCATTTCCGTTCAACGCCTATCGCAGTTTATCTTTGCTCTCCTTACTGATGGTGAAATTCCACTGAATTTAGTAAGTATCCACTGCTTGATACGCAACACAACTTACATATTTCAAATAAGAAAAGGCACAAGTTTTCGAAGAACGGCAAACTGTCAGGGTTGCATCACAATAAATCTACTTCAATTCTCCACATAGCCGCCCCCGTGAATCAATCCCGAATCCCAAATTGCTCCACGTCCAGGACCGCCAACTTGGAAACTCGTACGAACAAATCACCTTGCGCTATAGGATTCGTCCTTTGACACCACTTCGAACGGCGCATGAATGTTGGCAGCTATTCAGCTATCCACGTCTTTCAGAAACTGTCTCTTAATTGACGAGCTATACGCCACTGCTTCCTTAATGCGCACGGCTTATCAATAGGTACTAATACAATAGCAGACCCTAGTAAAAAATTATTCCGCGTAAAAGGTTCCATTTGATCTGCAGTAACGCGTAGATGTGTGAACGGCCGAGATTTTACGACATTCTTCGCCTCTATTATGAAACATCTAAAAGTATGGTCGCGCGACGTAATTTCTTTTAGCGTTTGTTGCCACACTCCCCCTTCAGATTCAGATTTGATGGTGAGCTAGAAACCCACTTGACCCCCTTTGAAGAGAGATCATCTTGTACACGACCACATTCAAATACTTCAGAAAAGACCCAGTTAGACCACGTTCGCCTAACTTTAGTTTTTAAAAGATAAAGGGCCCCAAAATTGGTAACTATGGACATTTTTAAAAAAGATTTCCATCCTTCGTATAGCCCTGAATATGACCTATTACAAAGTACCCGGTTTAACACCACAGGCATGGGCAATAAAACGGTTGAGACCTCAAAATCGTTCTTAATTGCAATTTTTCTTAAAAAAATATCATTTGTTTATTTCTGCCAGGCACTACAAAGAAACTAGTTCTTGGTACTGGTACCTGATACTTTTTGCTAGTAAATAAGAAAATACCCGTTTACCTGATATGCAGTTTTGCCTTTTAGTTTTAATGATACGTCAATTTTACCAACGAAACTGATGCAAATTGTTACGATTTTTGCTGTTTTTTTAGCTTTTATGATTATTGTTTTTTGTCTATGACTACCTAGAAAGAAGAGTATAATAATTAAACACATCATTTCGCAATTTTTATTTTTATTTAATCGTCTTTAGAACTTATAAATACTATACATTTTTCTCTATCAACTTCTTCTCTGATATTTGATAACGATTTTGCTTCTGAAGTTTATTTGCCTTCTTTGCTTCCCACAAATACCATATGCTGGTAGTATAAGCATCTGGTGTAACTAATTCCGAAAAGTTCTTCATTTGTTGTTTCTCTACTAAATTTGCTCGTGTTGTTCTCCCTGACGAATCTGTAATCTTCATTTCTCTTTTCTAGGGCTTCTTCGGAATAGTCTCCTATTGGCAATAAATGATGTTTAATAATGTTCTCTCCATGAAACAGAATCGCCAAGAGTACAATTCATTATATATTTGTACGGTTTCCATTGCATATTTTCCAAATTTTTCAGGATCGATTTGTAGATTACATGTAATAACTTCAAGAATAATTGTAAATCTATTATTAAATTGCAATCTATTCCTGCGATTTCAGCAGTCACTTACGGATCCGACAAAAATCTCCTTGCAGTATTCTCTTCGTTTGTGTTACCTGCACCTTGCGTGGGTTGGTCTATAATTAATACATTTTTTTTAAATTCATCCTGAACGTATTTCTTTTTTATGCTTCAAAATCCAAGTCGTAGCATATCTTGTGTATGTGTTCCATAAATCTAATTTTGGCATGTAACGGCGACAGTCCAAATTCATATTGATCACGCCTCTTTTGACGAGATATGTGTATGGAGTTTAATCGGTACAAAACCGGTTAATTCCTTTTGTTTTCGGAGTAACTAGTACAAAACTAGTTAATCCTTGGAAGAGAAAAATTTGGTTTTGGAGTACCTAGTACAAAACTAGTTAATCCTGGATAAAAGAAAAGTATTGAGGTGTTTGAGTTCTGAATTGATACTAACTTTTATTACCACAAATTTGGGTATTTTATAATAACATTGATGACAGCGCTGATGACGGCGCTGATGACGGCGCTGCTGACGGCGCTGCTGCTGACCCGTGATTAATGCACGCGTGAGAACTCGTGCTCGACAAAATAGCTGACGCGTATGGAAATGAATATTGTGTGACCGTTGCAAAAATGCGATCGCTCGAATTCGCTGTGGGAACATCGTGGAAATGCGATCGCTCGACTTTGGTGTGGGAAAGAATGTCAAGGTAAGACAGCAGCGCCGTGTCAGAACAATTTTTAAATTACACACAATTATTGAAAAATACATAAAATATAAATAAAAATATGTTGGTATGAACATCCTCCAGCCGGTTGAGATCTCTCAACTAGTAGGAATCATCCAGGTGGATTTCGAAGTCACGATGACTTCTAGGAGTGGGGATAGGAGGCTGCACCATAGTTGTTAGACGATGTTTAATCCAGGATCTGACGACCAGAACGGATATCATTATGATGACAATAAGAAGCGTGCTGAGACTGATGCCGAGATGATAGTGTTCTGGAATGGATTTTTTGAGAGATTGGTTCTCTGCTTGTTGTAGGTCTTCTATTCGTTTTCGTAGCGCCCGTAGGTGTGTTGAAATGTTGACGTCTCTGTGAAGGTGGTTGGATGATATCTGCCAACTCTGATTACTAGATATTACTTCTACAAAATTGACCTTTGGTAGAAGTGAGGTGATCATACTGGTTGCGTAAGCCGATCGTGATGTGATGGTGGTAGAGTCATCCTTAAGAACACAGTAAGGTTCAATTTTGATTCGGCCAATACCTAACAGCTGAGTCTGGGATATTGATGTACCGCATAGACGGATCAGCGCTCGTTCTGGATAACTGATGTACATATATAACGGTGTTTTCTTCCATCAATTGAATCCAGTGTACTGGCGTGGTTGTAATGGCTGCATCGCAAAAGCTGAGCTGGGGTTCGTTTCGAAGAAAACTCATTTCGCATGACTCTATCGGTGAGCTGATTCGATAAATGGGATGATGTTGTTTGCATATGTATCCAGTTGTCCGCAGGTTCGCACAACGATAAAGTTCATGTCGTGGTAATGGGTAAAACTGGTTTCGATGTAAATCAGTCAGCGAGAATTCGGCAGTGTTTTGAATTACTACAAAGGAACCGTTACCGATATGCGTCGGTACGGATACTACGTGTAGAAGCTCGAAGTCGTCTATTCCAAATAGCGGTAATGTGAGTCTGAATATTATATGTGCGTCGGTTGCTCGACCTTCTATTGTTAAAAGTTTGTAGATTTCTGCGATGTCTAATCCATGACCTGGAACACGTACTAACGACGGTATATGTGTTTTCATTATGTTAAGTTGTTGGTGTAATTGCTGTGGTGTTACAAGAAGCGGGTGGACCTTGCTCTTGTGAGAATCTGTCAACACTTCCACAAGTAGTTCTTGCGTTTTTTGATATTCCGCTATACTTAATGACAACTGCAGAGAGAGTGCATTGAACACCTCGGCGCGTTTGTGCTCGTGGGACCACGACGCTAACTCACGTATTTGCTGCTGCGTTTTATCGAGCGCCTTGTCGAGAGTTTGTAACTCATCATTCGTGCGTGTTAAAATGTTCGTGCATCTAATATGGAGGTATTATTCTTAAACAGGTTCAATAAATCATCTTCATTGGTGTGCAGATCGTTGATCACCTTTGACATATCTTCCGCATAACCCGAAACAGCCTCCAAAAACGGCTGTACAATAAGAAATATATTTCTTTTATAGTACAAAATTCTTATTGATAATTATTAACATTAACAATAGATATATATTCGTATCTTAAACTAAACAACATAAACTAATATCTTAAGCCTAGTGCAGAGGAAAGAGATAGCAGGGAGAGGAAGGTATCGAAGATAGTAGACAGGAATAGAAAGAGAATGTATATGTAGAGGAGGAAGAGAATGAATGATAGTAGAAGATTATGAGAGGCAGTGTCAGGAGAATCGATATTACGAGAAGAATTCAATTGTGGCATGCTTGAAAGATCTTGCCTCTGCAATGAGCTTGAGGCTCGTGGGCAATGAATTCCACAGTTTTACGGCGTTGATAAAAAACAATCTTGAAGAGTTCAGGCAATTATATTCGGGGATAATTAACAAAAGGCCTCTACGCGATTGACCGAACTGTAACTTCTGAAAAAGGTTGTCAGGAGTGCGGGAATGAATAATTTTATGTAGAATGATACAAGTTCTAGCTTTAATGTAATCCTTAATGTCACAGCCTAGTACGCCATATCTAAATGCACCTAAGTGCTCAATGTTGCGAAGGCCGTACACGTACCTGGTCGCAAGATTAAAAGCAACGGAGAGCTTGAGAGAGGAGCGTGCGTCAAGTTTATTATAAATTGCAATCGAATAAGTAATTAGTGGTAGAACTAGCTGCATAACAAGTTTGCGTCTAATTACAACTGGGGTAAAAGGTGCAGAAGGCCGAAGATTCCTGAGAACGAAATAAATATTTCTTACAACATTGTTAATGTGGTCCGAACAACTCAGAGACGTATTTATACGATAGCCTAAGCTGACCGCCACATTTACAAGTTTTAGCTTATTTCTGCCAATAAATATGTCAGGAATGTCACAATAGCATAATTTGAGTCTTGAGATGGGCAGAACAGTTGACTTCAATGGATTGAGTTGCAGGCAGTTCTTTACTGACCAGGTTTGAATGATATCCAAATCCTCATTTATTTTAGCTACCAAATCCTCTCTAAGATTATCCTTACTTGACAGATACATTTGAATATCATCCGCGTACGCGTGAATTGTGGTGTGCTTGCAAATACGAAAAATATCATTTAAAAACATTGAGAACAGCAGAGGTCCGAAAACTGAACCTTGCGGTACTCCGCTGCTAATTCTTTTGAAGTGAGAAAGCCTATTTGAACACTTCACGGACTGAAATCTATCACTTAAATAGCTGTTAATAAGACCTACGGCACTATCACAAAAACCAAAAAGTAGTTTTAATTTACAACAGAGTAAACAGTGATTAACTGTATCAAAAGCCTTGGAGAAGTCAAGCAGACATAATAAGGTCAGCATCCCACTATCGTAGAATGGTCTGATGTCGTCTAAGACCTTAAGGACTGCGGTAGTGCAGCTATGTCCAGCACGGAACCCACACTGATTGACATCCAAGAGCTTACATTCAGTCAAATACTTAGAAATTTGATTAGCTATGATCATTTCGAGTACTTTTGATAGAGGAGACAAAATGCTTATTGGCCTAAAATCAACGGGTTCAACTGCATTCGATTTTTTAGGTAAGGGTATGACAATTGCATTTTTCCACAAACTGGGGAAAGTTGAAGTTGTAAAACAGTGGTTTATAATATGGGTAAAGGGACCAATGATATACGCCAGGATTATTTTAACAAATTTAAGATATACCCCATCTACACTAACTGCATGAGACTTGACCATTAATTGGGCCAAAATAGTTCATATCAGTGTATACATGTATGTATATCATACATGTGTATCAGACATACGGCGTAATCCTATCTTCTGGATTATCATTGGTCCTATCATTGGTGCGACCGGCTTAAATCGTAAAAATTCATCATTAGTTAATGTTTGCGACGTTTACGTCGTTGCTGTTGATTACTGGCATTAACGAAAGATAACTAGCACATAATCCAGTATCTTTCACCAGGATCTGTGCTGATTTGTTGGCATTCGGAACTTGAACCGACTGCCAAAGCTGAAAATTAATGTAAGTATTGTTAAATAAATTAACAACGTAATTAGTTTAAATCAATTATTATTTATAGCAATTGTCAAGTATTAGTATAATATACTTTAATCTCTTTTAATTTAAATTATTCTACTTTCATTCATGTTTTTTCACTGTTATTTACCCTACTTCTCCATTTACTCCTAAAATTATTATTTCACTTTTCACCAAATTTCTCTACCAAATTCATTACTAACTTATTGTTTCACTTTTCACTTCAATCTTTTTCCTAAGCTACTAATCTTACTTATTTCACTTTCTCTTTTCTTTCACATTACTAACTTACTATCTTACTAATTATTTAAATACTTTATTGTACTTACTTTTTCCTTAATGTAGGTTGTTGTGTAATGTGTAAAAATGTTGTAGGTTTTCCTAGGGTGGTCTTCCTTTTTGCCGTTGTCTTCTGGGCAACGAATAAAACTCCTTGTTGTTGATTTCAATTAGTCTCCTTATTAATTATTTTTAACCTTCCGTGTTAACGCTACTTATTACTTTTACGATTATTTTTATTACAATAACTATTGTAATTTCCTTAAGCGTGACACTTTTCTTCTTAGGTTGCTGGCTTGGCTTTCTAATTTAGCTCACCGAAGATTGATTGGAGCTTCTGGCTGACCATGCAAAGTGCTATGGTTGCTGGCTTGGCTTTCGAGTTTACTTTAACGAAAGCTTGGCTGGAAATTCCGAACGCGACATACAACAAACAGAACACAATGTCACAATTTCAGCACAGTATTTAATGAATTCAGTCTTATTCAGATTAGAATACAATTTGGTTCTTATTTTGTTGCAGTCTTTTGCATTGGGGCTTCATTTTCTTCACTATTAAATATATCAACTTTATGCACCAAAGTATAATGTCTTTTAATATTCGCTGGTCTTTTTCCAGATAGTTCTTTATTACAGTTTTTTACAAGGCATTTAGATTTATTTGTCTCGGCACTGTGTGACACATATTTAAAAATACTGACCTTTGGTTTTTTTTTATTCATCTTCACTCTTACAAGACACCTGTGATTGTTTCTGATGCACTCAATACTGTAAAGTTTTCTGTAATGTGGACGACATTTATATCAGAAAGATACCGCGAAAATCATTAACCTGCTGAAATTGTCTTTTTTAAATGAACTGAAATGTGCGGATATAAATATCTAAAAAGTAGGTATCACAAAAATTCCAATGTCAATTTTTACTTGTAATAATACAAAGGCCATACTGTTTAACCCTTTCGGTTTTTTCTGAGAAACCATCTTACAATAGCTAACGTAACCACTCCTATAACAGTTCATTGTCTGGATTTTATTGCTTAATTAGGGAAAATCACAAATGCTTTATACAGTAGCCTAAGGACGAAAAACCATAAATATTCCACTTCTTAGAATTTTTTGTTTTTCAACAAAAGAGATCGACAGGTAAAAATGCAAGCTGTGCATTGCATTTAATGCAGCCCTCTACCTACGGCCGATAAAAGGTTACGGTGAAGACATTGATAACACATAGGCAGGGTGAACAATTCAAGGTCACCAGTAATAAATAAAACAAACATCAATAATATTATTTTTCTTGTTTCATTATTAAAATTGTATTTAATGGATTGTCTCCATGAGCATCAATTTTTACGAGTAACTAACTCAAAAGTAAAGTTCCAATAATTATACCCTACACCTTAAGGTTAAGGCTATATTCACTTTGTCACGAAATGTGTAACGCATAGAAATAGAGACGATAGGTATAGAAAAGTATATACAGGGTCCGCCAAATAACTTTTTTTTGAAAATGCTATAAAAAAAACTACTGAATATTTTCTCAAATTTTTTTTTTATTTGAAAGTACAATCCTTCCGGTTAATAATGGAAAATAATTTCATTTAAATGGCTGCCTCGGCTGGCCATGCAGTAGCCTACACGTTCGGTAAATTTTTAAGCACATTATCGATTGTGTGCAGCTGTATTTGACCAATGGCTTCACGAATATTGTCCTTTAAAGCGTCAATTGTCTCTGGCTTGTCGGCGTAACACTTATCTTTGACGGCACCCCACAAATAATAGTCCAACGGTGTCAAATCGCAGCTCAGAGGTGGCCAAACGACATCAGCTCTGCGGCTGATAATGCGATCTTCAAAAACAGGGCGCAAAACATCGAGTGTAGCTTCGGCTGTGTGGCACGTAGCGCCGTCCTGTTGAAACCAAATGTTGCCAATATCCTCCTCTTCAATTTTTGTGAACAAAAATTCGTTGAACATGGCCCGATAACGATCGCCATTGACTGTAACGGCCACTCCTTGCTCATTTTCGAAGAAAAATGGCCCAATTATGCCTCTGGACCAAAATCCGCACCAAACAGTGACTCGTTTTGGGTGCACCGGCTTTTCAATGTATGCGTGCGGGTTTTCTGTGCCCCAAATGCGACAATTTTGCTTGTTTACATACCCGCCAAGATCAAAATGAGCTTCATCTGAAAAGATGATTTTTTGGCCAAATCGGCATCTTCTGTAAGTCGATCGCAGGCCCACTTAGCGAAGCGAAAACGCATTGGATGGTCAGTTGGCTTCAACTCCTGAACCACTCCTGAACCAATTGGACTTTGTATGGCGTCATACCAAGGTCTTTATGCAAAATTCGTCTCAATGATGTCTCCGAAATGTTCAATTGTTGATAACGACGGTGAATTAATGTTGATGGCGCTTCACGCACACTTTCTGCCGCAGCAGCAATATTCTCGGATGTACGCACTGTTTTTGGCTTTTCACGCTTTGGTTTATCGATGAGGATGCCAGTTTCTTTCACTTTTTTCACAAGATAACGAACATACGGAGCTGACGGTGCTACTCTTCTTCCAAAATCCGTACGCAATTTTCGCACACATTCTGCAACATTACCATGATTTTCAAAGTAATGTCGCAATATTTCCCAGCATTGTTCAAGTGTATACACAACCATATTCGTTCAGCGGAAGGATAAAACTAATTATCTGTCGAATCAGACATAAGCTAAGTGTTACCATTCACGAAATAAGCACTAGTTGAAAAAAAAACGTTAGATAGCGGACCCTTTATATTCCTGATCAGCGTGACCTCCTGAGTCGATTTAGCCGGACATGTGACGAACCTTTCTTCCGGGATAGCTAGTCGGTTGCCAGGGTTCGTACACAAAATTTTCTCTCGACAAAGAAGACTCGAAGTTTTGTTCGTAACCGTTTCCGGCTCAATTTATTTATGTATATGAAAATATATTATTCTAGCCTATATATAGTATATGTGAAAGTATATTATCCTCGTGTGAGTCTGTCCGGATGTGGGAGTGCCTCGTCGGCAGGAGATTTGTCCCTCGGCGTCGGGGTCCTCCCGGGATTGGGCCGTAGCTCCGGCGGTGGCACGGGCGTGGTCGTTGGCCTCGAAGACGCGTTAGTTCGGCTCGCTCGAATCCTCAGTCGGCGTGTTTTCAGACGTTGGATGGGCGTACCGATTAGGGTAACTGATTCTCAGAGTCCCGAAGATTTCGTACGCGATCCGAATGCGTAGCCGTCAGCCTTAAAAGCGTTCGGGCTGGCACTGAGTTTACCCGAAATCGACGGCTGTGAAACTTTCGTAGTTTACAAGATACAAGGAAATTTGGTCGGAATCGAAGATTTGTAAGATTCCCGCGAAGTAACCACTGTGACTAACCGAAGCACTACGATTTCGATCCCGGCACGAATGCGTAGCCGCCAGCCTTAAAAGCGCTCGGGCTTAGCACTGAGTTTACTCGAAATCAAAGATTGTAAGAACTTTTCGTAGTTTACAAGATACAACGAATCTTGGTATAAAACGACGATTGGTGAAACTTTCGCGAAGTAACCACTTTGAGTATCGGATCACGACGATTTCGACCGAATGCGCACGAATGCGTAGCCGTCAGCCTTAAAAGCGTTCGGGCTTGGCACTGAGTTTACTCGAAATCGAAGATTGTAGAAACTTTTCGTAGTTTACAAAATACAACGAATTTTTGGTTTAAGCCGACGATTGGTGAAACTTTCGCGAAGTAACCACTTTGAGTAACCGGATCACGACGATTTCGACCGAATGTGCACGAATGCGTAGCCATCAGCCTTAAAAGCGTTCGGGCTTAGCACTGAGTTTACTCGAAATCGAGGATTGTAAAAACTTCTCGTAGTTTACAAGATACAACGAATTTTTGGTTTAAGCCGACGATTGGTGAAACTTTCGCGAAGTAACCACTTTGAGTACCGGATCACGACGCTCTCGATCGAAATTCACAAGACAGAGATTTCCACGAGTACGTACACTACTCACCTGGTAACCCAAATCTAAAATCCACAAGAAAAACCCTCTTCAAAATAACGCTTACCTGTAGCTCACTGATGGCTGCGATGTTGTTCTTGTTCCCCGCTGTTGTACCCGTAGACGAATTTTAATTTGTGTGTCGCTATGTTTGTTGTTTCGACTCTAGTAGTTCTTTCGTTGTTTCGTTTATTTTACTTTGCACTTTCACTGGTTGACCTTAAGAAAAACTGAAGCAGGATTCTTATATTCAGCAGCCTTTTATTCAAGGTTAGCGGGACTTTTCCAAGCTCTGGTACAGCCGTCGCCAGAGTTGCCGCTACCTCAAACTTTAATGTGTCCCTCATTCGCAAAAAGTGTCCATCTAGAAAACCTTTTTTTGTTTTATCAGACTAATGTGCCGTTCTTCTTCTTCGAAATACAAATACTTAATAACTAAAGGGTAAGGCGGTAGTGTGAAACGGCTATGGCAGGCTTGGTTGTGGTGCGAGGCTGCTCTATTGGACCGTGTCCAGTAGGACACGCAATTCTGCGCCCACGGCAACTCTCTTGTGCTCTCTCGTCCTTCCCATGCGCCTCCGCCGGTGGCGACAGAGGTTCAGGGCTGCGTCGTCACAACTCCGATCATGCAGGGTTGCAACGGTGCAGTAGGACTGGATTTTTTTAGTCCTTACAACCCCCTCTTTCTTCGGGCAAGCGGCGAATGGAGATGGCGTGTGTTTGGGGACGAGAGTTTAGGGTGACTCGATACCCCTCCCGGGAGAATTGCATTCATTGCTGTCGCCGGCCGGTGGGTGGCGTTGTCATGAGCCGTTGATAGCGGTCTTGTACGGCGATTATGCCAATCCCGGAAAATAGGTGTCCCGCGGCCCGGTTGAACTCCTCAAGAGTTAGGAACTGCGTGAAATCCCCGACGGGCAGGGGTACGATCTGTTCTGCGGTGGAGAGATGGAGTCCAACTGGGTTACCCTCGCTGATGACAGGGCTGTTGCTCTGCAACTCCTGTTCCACTTCCTTGGATAGGTCGTCGTAGTACGACCCGCTGAGGGGGTCGTAGTATGTCTGGGGTATATCCGGAAATAGGGGTAACAGTTCCTCTATGTCCTCGACTGCCTCGTCGTCTGCTAGGGCCAGCACTGCTACGCTGGGATGGAGGAGGCCTATGACGCACGGATCTGGCGAGTCGTCGCTATTCGCTGCTTCCGGCCACTCACTGCATATGTCTAGGGCCGTTTGCCACCAGTCGTAGAAATCGGTGGGTGGAGCCTCGAGTTCTAGGAGCTTATCTAGTACGGGCGTGGCGTTGCCGCTCTTGGGAGAGTCGTTGTCCTTTGTCCTTGAGGGTGGATCCCTGTCGGATGGTTTTAGCCGCTTGGCCTCCGGCGCTCCTTCCGCGATGGGTGGCCGGCTCTTCCTGTCTGGTTTAGGTCCCACGGTCGGGGCTCCGAAGGTGAGTATCGGGAACACCACGGGCTCGTAGCTTCTTTGTTTTCCCGCCAGATCTTGGATGGTTTGGGCCATCTTCTGCCTCTTCTGTGTGGGGCACAGAGGCCGTGGCTCCCAGGCCAAAGGTAGCCCACGGACGTTGGCCGGACGGGTAAGCCATTCCTCAAGGAAGTGCGCCAGGAAGACCCCGCAGTCGTAACCATTCGTCTGCTGCTGGACAAGGAGTTCGTAGAGCGGCAAGTTATAGGCGTCAAAGGTGGCCAGTCCTAGTTCGGGTCGTCTCGTCTTCAACTCGATGGACAGGTAGTCCCGCAAGATCGCAGCGACGTCTTCATGCGGCCCGCGTGTGAGCGAGTCCAACTGCAAGAGGAGCGGCTGGTTCACTACGTTCGGTCTTAACGCGTCGATCGGCTGGGTTTTCCCTGACATCGTGGGCCAGCAGGCCACCATCAACCACCAGTGGTGGTTTTGGTTAATGGGGAACACGACGGATTCCATGCTGTCTATGTCGACCCGTTTGGTCCAATGACGGACTCCATGATGTCGCTCCTCGGCTGTGGTGCCTCGAGCGAGTCGCTCAAAGAATAACGGGCTGAATGTGTAGGACCGCTGCTGGTCACCTTGGGGCGTAGCCTGAGCGGTGGCCCAGCGTATGGTAAAATCCACGAGGGCGTCATTCAGCCACTGGCCGTAAGCTAGTTTCTCGTAGTAGCACATCTGTATCGTCACGCCACCGGCTTCCTCGGGGTACGTCAGTATGGGCCCAAAGGGGTTTCTCGTCGAGCCCCGCTTGGTGGGGTCGGCCGCATCTTGGCCCGCCGTAACCTGGGGGTCGTGACATGGATCATCGACCAGCTTGATCAGCTAGTCTAGTTCGTCTTGGAAGGTTTTCGCCATTATACCTTGGTAACTGCGGACTTCTGGGATTTGTAATCTGTGGGCGAAAGGAAAAAGTGGTTAAGTTGGGTTGGTCCAGTTAGTGGCCTTAAGATGTCCTCGGAAGTTTGGCCTGAAATCTCCTGGGTGTTGAGTTGGGTTACTGCATTGTGTCTACACGTCCGGGATGGTGTTCACCGGGACCGGGCTCCGGGCCTCGGTTCCATCCCTTACGTGATAGGACTTTAGCTCCCTGACATGTGCGGTACGGCTACGTCCACCACCCACGGGTGTCAGCTGAACGATTACTGGTGAGGCGAACCCGAGAACTCGGAACGGTCCCTCGAATTTAGGGGCTAGTTTGGCGTTGAATTTGTCAATTGCCTTTGACAGCTGGTGGTGGGTGACAGTCCCTCCTACGTAAATTGTAATGGTGTGCCTGATCCTGTGCTGCTTGCTTTAAGTTCCTGCGTACCAGTTCCCACGTTTCTCTGAGTCTGCTTGCAGCCTTCTCCGGCGTCGTTTCTTCCTTGCCAGTCCCCAGCGTTTTCTCTTCGTAGAAGCTCTTTGGCAGTCTCGGCTCCCTTCCCTGCGTCAAGAAAGCGGGGCTGTAACCTGTGCTCTCCGAGACGGCCGTGTTAATCGCCACCATGATCTCTGGTAACAGCGCGTCCCACGTTTGTTGTTCCCTGCCACAAGTCTGTGGTTCTCCCGTAAAATTTGGGCCCGAAGATCGCTAGGCACGCACAACTTCCAGGAGGTCGCTTCACCTCCGACGTCATCACGGGGGCCATGTTTGTACAGTTGTCCCTCGACGACCGCAAAGTCCGGGTGCCCTTCTGGGTTGGTCGTGATTGCGCGCATTTTCTTCTGGTACCAGTTGCACTGGCGCTCACTCAAAGTGGTCAGCTGGAGCGTCTCCAGTGGTTGTCGAGAAAGGGTGTCCGCAACAACGTTCCATTTACCCCTTCGGTACCTTACCTCGAAGTTAAACTGCTGTAATTCTAAAGCACAGCGCGCGATGCAGCCAGACGGGCTCTCGATAGAATTCAGCCACTTCAGCGAGAGGTGGTCCGTGAGAACTATGAAGTGGTAGCCTTCTAGGTAGGGTCGCATCTTCCGTATTCCCCACAAGATCGCGAGGCATTCCTTTTCTGTGGCCGAATAGCGCTGCTCTACTCCGCTGAGGTGCCGACTAGCGTACGCAATTACCCGTTCGGTACCGTCGCTTTCTTGGGTGAGAACCGCACCCAGGCCGTAGTTGCTTGCATCCGTCTGCAAGGTGAAAACTTTGCTTAAGTCCGGCCGCGCCAGTACCGGGGCTTCGGTCAACTTCATCTTGAGGGTGTCGAATGCCTGCTGTTGTTCTGCCTCCCAGCGGAACCGTTTTCCCTTGGCCAACAATGTTGTCAGTGGTCGGACAGTGGTAGCAAAATCCGGGACAAAACGCCTGTACCAGGATGCGGTGCCCAATATCCTACGGACCCCTCTCACGTCCCTTGGGGGTGTTAGTTCTCGGATGGCGGCGACTTTGTCGGGGTCGGTATGGATTCCCTCCGCGCTTACTACGTGCCCCAGGTATTTGATCTCTCGTTGGAAGAATTTGCACTTTTCTCTGTTGATTTGAAGGTTAGCGGCCTAGCAGCTCCTTCAGGTTCTTCATGTGATCCTCTATCGAACTTCCGATAACTACTATGTCGTCCAGATAGGCAAAAGCGAACGGCTCCATATCCGCCCCTATTACTTGGTCCAAGGCCCTCTGAAACGTTGCCGGTGCCGAGTGTAGGCCGAATGGCATCACTCGCCACTGGTATAAACCTCTTCCAGGCACGGTGAATGCGGTGAACTTCTTACTCTGCGGGTCCATTGGGATTTGCCAATAGCCATTTTTCAAGTCCAAGCTACTAATATATTGTGCATCTCTGAGGCGATCCAAGATGTGGTTAATTCTCAGCAGCGGGTAGGCATCGGGGACTGAATGAGCATTTAGCTGCCTGTAGTTCACGCAAACCCGCCAGCCTCCGTTTTTTTTCTTGACAAGCACCAGCGGGGCGCTATAGGGGCTGTGGGACGACTCGATGCACCCCTTCTGCAACAACCCGTCCACCTCGGTGTCGATTATTTTCTGCATGGCTGGGTTTTTTGGGTAGTATCGCTGCTTAATCGGCCGGTCATCGCGCATGGTGATCCGGTGGGTAGTTATATTGGAGGGCCCGGTCAGCTCGTCGAAACCCCATAGCTCTGCTTCTAGGAATGTCGATATCCTCTCGCTCTCGGTCGTATCTGCCAGACCACCCGCTGATAAGATTTGCGAGATCTGATTGATTTGATTGAGATTTGCGGGACCGGAGGGTCTAGGATGGGTGCTGTCTGCGGAGGGTTCAATGGTTCCCCATGTTTCTCCTGCACTTCTTGCACTGCGGTACATCTAGGTTGGTCCTCTTCCCTGTTAGTAAACGGACCATGGCTGAGTCTGACCGTCTGACCGCCGCAGTTGATCTCGCTACCTACCTTTGTCAAGAAGTCCATCCCGAGAATGAGATGATCTAGGACTCTCCAGCAGGGCAGTACCAGCAGGGCTATTTCACATCGCGCCGTGCCGAGCCGTATGTTAACAGTGAGCGTCTGTTCCACCCTGCGGATCCCGCCGTCCGCCATCTGCACCTGTACGTCCGTGCTGCCCACCAGTCCTCGTCCCCTTAGCTCCGCTGCCATAAACTCGCTAGCGAAGCTTCTCGATGCACCCGTATCAATTGTAGCTGTAAAGCGCTCCTCTTCAATAGCAACATTCGCCCATAACCGTCGCCCTTCGCTCCTGAGGGGCGCTGTTGGGTGCGAGGTACATCCGCGCTCGGGGACCTCAGCATTCCTCGTTAATGATGAGTCCCCTGCTCGTTTCCCGGTTGGGCCCTGCAGCAGTCGATGGTACGTCTATTTCCCTGCCCACAATCCCAACAGAATATTACCGTGGGCCGGCGGCAAGACCTCCAGAAATGGCCGCTTTCACCGCAGCGTCGGCAGGCCGTCTGCCGTCTATCACGTCCGCCGGTCGATCGGCCACCATCCGGTTTTGTTCGGGGCGATTCCGGGGCGGTGCTTCGCGTTCCTTATCTCTCCGGATGCCTTCATAGTCCTCGGCCAAAGCAATCAGGTCGCCTAGCGTCATGAAATCCTTCCTTCGGATATACAAGAGGTAATCGCTGTGACAGTTCTTATAGATCCGCTGTAGTTGCTGGTCAGCGTCATAATTTGCTTGTCGCATCAGGCCTTGGATGGCGAGGACATAGTCCTTGAAATCTTCCCGCAGTCGTTGCGTCCTGCGCCTGATGCTGTCTTCCAGCTCCTCGAAATACCGCGCTGGTAAGAAGAATTTCTGGAAATCTACCTTGAACGCCTGCCAGCTCTCCCATTGCCGCCGGTTGTTTCGGTACCAGGCTAGAGCTCGATCCTTGAGCAGTTCCGGCATTGTCCGACGGAGTAAGTCCACATCTAAGCCATACGCCTGCGTCAACTCTTCGACTCGTTCGAGAAAGATTAGGGGTTCTTTGCCTCCGTCGTACTTCACGGACCACTTCCTGACCTGGTCTATGACAACGGCGTAGCTACAGAGGGGATTTCGGAGCGGGGGTGGTGGTACTCGCTGCTGTTCCGTGGAAAACGTCATCGCCTCGGTGGTATTTCGTCGATATTCATGCGCCGGCGAGGAGTAGTGTGTACCGGAAGTCGTTGCGTTTGGCACGTCGAAATGGAGCATGTCCTCGACGCTGGCCTTCGTTGGTGGGCCCTTCGGAGATATCGCGGGTGGTGGCGCTCCCGCTGGCGAAGTGGAGCGTTCCCGCGAGTATTGTGACTCGAGTTGTTGGAGGAGCTCTGTCTCTTCGGTGGAGTGCGCCCCGAGGTTGATGAACGTCGTGAACCGCTTTCGTAGCTCTTCTGCAGTGCCGTCTGTTGCCAATGAAAATTTGGCCATCACGGACTGAAGTTCCTCCTTCAGTAGGGTGTAAACCCATCCTGTCTTGACCATCGTGACGGGCCGCGGCGCGCTACTTAATTGAGGAAGAAAGTGAGTATTCTAAGATGGCAGCTTCTTGAGTTGGGCGATTTTCCTGGGATCTTGCGTCGTGGCTACTGATGTCGGGCAGTCTGTGTAGGGCCTGAATTTACTGCTACGTTACTACGTTTCCTTTGCTTTAGAGTCCCTGTTCGGGCGCCATCCAACGGCTGAAAACACGCCGGCTGAGGATTCGAGCGAGCCGAACTAACGCGTCTTCGAGGCCAACGACCACGCCCGTGCCACCGCCGAAGCTACGGCCCAATCCCGGGAGGACCCCGACGCTGAGGGACAAATCTCCTGCCGACGAGGCACTCCCACATCCGGACAGACTCACACGAGGATAATATACTTTCACATATTTATATAGGCTAGAATAATATATTTTCATATACATTTATCTGTACAAATTCCCCTGAGTACCCAAATAAATTGAGCCGGAAACGGTTACGAACAAAACTTCGAGTCTTCTTTGTCGAGAGAAAATTTTGTGTACGAACCCTGGCAACCGACTAGCTATCCCGGAAGAAAGGTTCGTCACATGGCGCCCGAACAGGGACTCTAAAGCAAATGTCCGTCCGTCTGTCTGTCTGTTTTTCTGTCTGTCTGTTGAAATCACGATCACAGTAGAACCGGTAAAGATATCGTGATGAAATTTTGCAGAAATATTGTTTCTTGTGATGTGCAGGTTGGTATTAAAAATGTCCAAAAATCGGTCCACGACCACGCCTATTTTTTAGTAAAAATGTGATATCAGCGTTCGGTTTTGAGTTATGACAACAAAATTTCATTCCTGAGTATAGAGTAGCATTATCCGTTAATAACCAATATGGGCGTGATCCGCCCACTTTTAGGTTACACAGGCAAAAGATGGTTATATTGTAAAATATATAAACTTCCTGAATAAAACTTTAGATAACAACTTGTTTACCAAGAAAACATTATTACATCAAAACTGGGTGCGGTCCGCCCACTTTTACACTACTTATGTATACAGAATAGCTCATGAAAACAAGTTTATTACCACGGATATAAAGTTTAAATTTGAACACAATAATAAAATAACTAAACTAGTTATTTTGTTTTGAAAAAGGTAATGACCACGCCTACTATTTATACAGACACGTAGCTAGGTCTCATGGAGCCCGGGACGGTTAATCAACTTGCAGCCCCAAAAATTCCTAAAATTTAATAAGTCACTACTTGAATTCCACAACTGCCACCCCCGACATCGTGCCGCTCAGAGTGGACCGCCACCCCCGCCCCCTTACTACGCCATTGTATTTATACCCGTCTGTGATTAAATGTGATTATAAGGTAGCTTCCTTATAGCCACATATTTCCTCTAGTTTTAGTTTTTTTTAAATTTTTTCAAAACTTTTAGGTGTAGGGTATCTAAGATTCGGCCAGGCCGAATATAGCTTTCTTACTGGTTTTTAATTTACGATATTGGTTACTGTGAGTAACAAATTGACGAAATTCAGAATAATTTTATTAACTTAAATAGATTCTATTTAACGTGGTAAAATTCAAATGATAAACGCAAATTGTTAAAAACAGGAAACCAATCCAGACTAAAACAAAACGCGTACAGTATACAGGGCTAGTTTTAAGTTTTCGCTGTATCGTTTTCTGGTGTGTCTTAGGCGTTTGACTTCAAATTACGCACGTTAAACAAATTTTAACAGTTAATTTGATTTCAAAGCCGCACAATTTTCGGGTGTGTCTTAGACGTTTGACTTCAAATTACACATGTTAAGTAAGTTTTAACATTTAATTTCATTTCAAAGTCGCACATTTTACTAACTAAAACGTCATACAGTCGCAAATGTATGAAATTTCAAAAAAAAATATATGATAGTCGGAATGTAATATAGTATTATATTACAAGAATTACAACAAAAAAAAAAAAATTTAAACAACAAACTAAAAATTTTTTTGGGGGTAACTAAAAAACCAAAATTAAAAGTTTAATATTTAAAGTAAAAGCGCTTAGAGACTTCATATAGTTTGTAAAATCAAAGCCACTATAGTGTCGTTCTTTCAATAACGAACAATTAAAATTGCTTGTTTATAAAAACTATCAACAATAGCAAGCAATTAGCAAAGAAATAACTCAAATGAGCTAACTTAGTTAAGTGTTCGAAATCGAGATTGCAAACGTTGCAGTTTTTTTGGCCGCGAAAAATTAGAAGCAAGTCGTACGTCCATTCTGAGGTTTTACGCTTCGTCTCTGCTTGAAACAAAGAAGTACAAAACAAAAAAAAGGGGTAAAACAAGCGTACGGACTGGTGAACAGATGTACAGCGAATGTTTACACCACGCTCGGCAAACGAAGCGTGCGGGAAATCTAAGCCGTTTGGGGAAATTGAAGCTTGATAAACAGAATTTAATTGTTTATCGTTTTAAGGTACTACAAGTAGTATAAAAAATTAAACGTTTAATAAAACAATGAAACGTTAATTGGCGGCGCTAAGTAGTCGGTTTACAACATTCTGAATTCAACAAAAGCAAAAATTATAAAATATGTCAAATTCAACAACAACATATACAGACAAACCCAGGGACTAGGAATGGGAAACCCTACCTCAGCTATCCTAATGGAGGTGTTCATGCAGAATCTAGAAAAACAATACATCGAAATATTGAAGACTAACCTGGGCGTAACTTTCTACGCCAGATACGTCGATGACATAATATGCATTCTAACGGCAAACAACGAAGAACAGGTATTGGAATGCCTAAACAAACAACACAAAAACATACAATTTACAATGGAAACGGAAAAGGACGGGAAAATAAATTATCTTGATCTCACAATTAGCATAAACAAGAACGCCAATAAACTCGACTATGAAATATATAGGAAACCTACAGCCACTGACACAATAATACACAACACATCAAACCACCCACAACAACACAAGATCGCCGCCATTAGACAATTATTAACTAGACTAGAACGAACACCTCTAACAAACGAAACATACAAGAAAGAGCCGAGCACGATATACACCATAGCAAAAAACAACGGATATAAAAAAGATCTCGTAGACAAAATCAGAAGAGACCACAAAGAATAATAAAAAAGAGAAAGAATGTGACGACAAAACATGGACCGTGTTGACGTACGCGGAAAAATCGACATACAAACTAGCCGCATTTTTCAAAAAATACAACATTCACACAGCATTTAAAACAAGAAACAATTTGGGACGAATATTACCAAGCAACATAAACCAAGAAGATCCACTGGACAAGCAAGGTGTGTACAAACTAACTTTCTCGTGCCAATACAGCTACATAGGGCAGACAGGACGCAAGATAAAAACGAGATTCCGAGAACACATACGGGATTCTGCAATTAGCAGAAATCAAAAAAAACACAAAAACTAATTGAACCCAGCTACCTGAGTCACCTGCCATACAGAACAACCGATTGCTACCTGACGTATACATACCTAAAACTAATTACCGGACTAATTACAAGGACCACAAAATCTTAATAAATACAAAAGAACAACAATGAAACAGACAGAACGAAAAAAGACACTGAAGATGGCACAACGCCGAAACCGGTTTGTCTCCAAACTAAATTTGACATGGTATGACGGAAAATCGTTCCACAATACATCATAATATATGTCGTTCTTTAATTAATGGCCGAGTCATTACAGGAACAAGCTTACATAGAAATAGATAGAACCCATAAAGAACTAAAACACCAGTTGGGGGAATATATATGTATCTAGGATTTGGGAAATTTTAAAAGAGACAGTAGGTAACAAAGAAAACTTAGAATTGATAAAGTCTAGAGTAGGGTACCTAAGAGACCATAAAAGTGTAGAAACAGCAGACGCGATAGTAGAGGAATTGCTTTCCTACATCAGGTAATAGAGAATAAGACAGAAAATTCAAAGGCATGGAAATCGGAATTAAACGCACTAAAGAATAGGTACGATAATTACTTAGTAGACAAAAAATTTCAGGAGGATATATTAAGAACTTAGAGGGCGAAAAAGAAAAGCTAAGAAAATTATTAGAGAAAAAGGGGATAACCGAAGAAACGTTAAATAAAACTTTAGAACAGGGATTTGCACAAAACTCAAGAGAAGACTGTGTCTCTCTAGAAAAGGCACATTTAAGAATACAAGAACTAAAAGAGGAAAATAGACGCCTACAACAGGAAATAGAGCTAGCGCACGACCAATCACTATACCATAAGGAACCTACCCCTGCCATAGTCAGTCCAAAGGAAAATACTTCTGTTTCATTCCCTACATTTAAAAAATCAGTGGCAGAACAAACCAATATGGGTATAGCAGAAATAGCGAAGATAACAAGCAGTATTGGTTCCACTGTTTTCAGGGACACAGTCACCAGATTTGAGAGGTGAGGTGTATAAATTTATACAGGCGTGTGAATTAGCTATAAAGGAAGCGACTGTAGCAGATAAACCAGTTTACATAGATTGCATTAAGCAAAGATTATATGGAGACGCTTATGATCTTGTAGACGCACAACGTTTTAACCGCCTAGAGGAATTATACCTAGTGATACGAAGAGCCTACCTACCAACAGCTTCATTAGACGTGACGTTGACTGACTTCAGGATTGCAGCCAATTGCACAATGAGGACATTCGGCAGTTCGCAAGACGTCTAAACGCGAAAAAAACCACAAGCATTGCAGATAATAACAGATACCTATAAAGGAGAAGGTGACAGCGCAATTATATCTATGGTAACGATATCGGCAAATAAGGCGTTTAGAACAGGGTTAACAGATGCAACGTTACGAAATCACATGCTAAATGTGACAGGGAAAAGTATAGATGAAATGACTGAAATAGCAGTAAACACGCTGGTCGAAATACAAAGAAGTAACTCCATTCATGAACCCAATATTACACCAATAATTAATATTAATTCGATTGAACCATATACATCACCTGCAGTAAATAATCACGTAAATTACAGAAGACCAGAAATAAGGCAGAACATCTCGAGAGCACCACAATATAAAATAATTTGTTCATTTTGTAATAAACGTGGGCATACTAGAGAAAAGTGTTTGACTAGGGAAAACACGCCGTATTGCCAAAAGTGTCTAGAATATGGATACGAGACAAACTGGAGGTGTAGCAAAAAGGAAAGCCAAGGAAGTGGGGCAAATAAGAAGAACAGAATTGGCAGAAACAGATGTATGGAAAGCAGAAGCCGAATCCAGCAAACGGAATACAAACGAATCAATCTCAATGTGAATGGTGCAAAAGAGTAGGACATAATACACTCGAATGTTATGCGAAGAAAAATTGGGAGAAGTCCCAAAGCAACAGTCCGGGAAACTGCCAAGGGCCCAGAATAGGCCAATAATCTGGGGACCCAAAAATATTAGTAACTTAAGGCCAAATGAAGGAGTAACAGTAATTCATACATCCGAACCGATTGTGGGTACGTTACCGACTTTAACAAATAAAGTGGTAACCGTAAGTCCGACATCGGAAGCGATTGTTGAAACGTTACCAACTTCAAAAGACTTAAATCTTAATATCAAGTTGAAGAAGATTGACAATAATAAAAACAACGTCACAAAGAGAAATACATTTCGAAAAAAAGTTGATTCATTGCTACCAATCATAGCGAACGAGAAAAAACAGAATTCAAACCCAAAAGTAGCTTGCTCAATGAACAAGTTAGCAAATAATAAGAGAAATACAGAAACAGGAGTATCTAACTGCAATGGACCCAAACCCAGCTAAATGACGTGTTCATTGAATTACCTTGCGCAGAGGCAATAAATGAAGAACTCATTTTACTGGTAGATACAGGAGCAGATACAAGCTTGATAAAGAAATGTGCGATAAAAGATAGCACAATAATAGACAAGTCGAATAGGAAAGACTTAAGCGGAGCATTTGGAGGTTGTGTGACCACAGAAGGATCAACTACTATACGTCATAATGAGGTACCGTCCTTACGTTTAACGCTACACGTTATCACTTAAACAAGGAGTACCGGCAGACGGCATACTAGGAAGGGATAATTTGTGGAACAAATCCATAATAAATCCATAAAGAAATCCAATAAATACAATTGAAAAGATTTTAACACTCTTCAATGAAAAGAAAGAGGTTATTTTAGAATTACCAATAAAAACTGTTGAGCATATAGAAGAGAAAAGCAAAAAACACTACATACCAGTTGATGCAAGAACAATTACGATAGTACCACTAACACTTCGTACAAAATTTAAAAATGTCGTCATTCATAAAGAAGAAATAGATCCAGGAATCTATATAGGAGACACATTAGTAAATGTGAAAGATAATGCGATTCATGCTCCGATATTAAATACAACAGAATATGATTACGAAATAAATAGCGAATTTAAACCAAAATTCACAAACTTCGACGAGTACACAATAAAAAGTACTAAGTCAATTAATAGCATAGGCAAAATAGATGCCAAAAGAGGAATAAATGAATTGCTTAATGAAATTGAGTTAGATGAAAATTTAAATACGGAAGAAAAGAATTCAATAGAGGAAATAGTAAAATCTTTTCATGACGTCTTCCTATTAGACGGAGACGAACTTTCGTTTACAAGTGTATTGAAACACGAAATTCCAACAGGCGCAGATCAACCGCCAATAAACAGAAAACAATACAGATTACCCCAAATACATAGGGAGGAAATAAATAAACAAGTAAACAAACTTTTAGATGATGGCATAATCACACATAGCACATCACCGTGGAACTCACCGTTACTCTTAGTGCCCAAGAAAAGTGGCAAGGACGGGGAGAAAAAATGGAGACTTGTAATAGATTATAGGAAACTCAATGAAGCAACGATTAAACAAGTCTTTCCCATTCCTCGTATTGACGAAATTTTAGAGCAATTAGGCCACAGCAGATATTTTACAACGCTAGATTTGGCAAGTGGATATCACCACGTTTTAGTCGATGAAAAGGACAAGGAGAAAACAGCATTTAGTACGGGACTAGGGCATTTCGAATTCAATCGAATGCCATTTGGGCTAACAGGTGCCCCAGCAACATTCCAAAGGATAATGAACCATATCCTAACAAGTCTACAAGGGATAGACTGTTTTGTTTATTTAGATGACATAGTTATACATGGTAGAAATCTGGAACAACACGAGCAAAGGTTATGTTCAGTATTACAGAAATTACGTGAACATAATTTGAAACTGAATACAGAGAAATGCAAATTTTTGAGAAAGGAAATAGTTTATTTAGGACACAACTGCTCGGAAAATGGTGCTTTACCAGACCCCTACAAGGTAGAATGTGTAAAGAACATAGGAGTACCAAGAAACAGGAAAGAGGTACAAGCGTTTCTTGGACTAATAAATTACTACAGGAAATTTATTGAAAACACAGCTAAGATAGTGCTACCTATCAACAAATTACTACGGAAGGACGCAAAATTTATCTGGACAGAAGGCTGTCAGCAAGCGTTTGAGCGGTTAAAAGAAGCAGTCATGTCACCGCCAGTGTTGGCATATCCAGATTTTTCAAAAGAATTTCTGTTAACGACCGACGCAAGTAACGAAGCGTTGGGCGCTGTACTTTCGCAAGGAGAAGTAGGCGAAGATAGACCAATAGCCTTTGCTAGCCGAGCGCTGAGCGACACAGAAAAGAGATATTCAACAATAGAGAAGGAATTCTTAGCAATAGTATGGGCTACAAAAAGTTTCAGAACATATCTCTTAGGGAGGCATTTCAAAATTTTTACTGACCATCCACCATTAAAGGGAATAGCCAATTTAAAGGATCAAACTTCTAGACTGTCGAGATTCAGACACAAGTTGTCAGAGTATGATTTTGATATCATATATAAGCCAGGCAAGAAAAATTTAAACGCAGACGCGTTGAGCAGAATTCCCCAAAATCGGAATACAGTGAAAGCAGTCCACACCAGTTCTAGAACAAAAGAAATGAAAACCCAAGGAAATATGGATAAAACAAGAACAAGTCTGACGCCTGTAGAACCTGACACTCCAGGCATAACACAGAACGAAAACACAATTTTACTAGGAAATCCACAACAAATAGAGACAGTTGATAAAAGATTTTCATAATACACCATTAGGAGGTCACCAAGGAGTAGTGAAAACTTAGCTAAGAATCAGGCAACAATATAGGTGGCCAGGGATGCAAAGGCAGATAAAAGATTATGTAAAGAACTGTCCTAAATGTCAAGCGAACAAAAGTTCAAGATTAACAAAAATGCCCATGGTGCTAACAGATACTCCAATGAGGCCATTCGACAAAGTTTACATGGACATAGTAGGTATTCTACCAGAAACTGTGACCGGAAATAAGTACATTCTGACTTTTCAGGATGATTTTTCAAAATTTATGGCATGTACAGCTATCCCAGATGCGGAAGCAAGTACCGTTGCCAGGGCTTTCTACGATGAAATAATAACGCGATACGGAATTCCACGAATTCTAATTACGGATAATGGAACAAATTTCATTTCAAAACTGTTCTCAGATGCATGCAAATTTTTAGGCATTAAAAAATTGCATATAACGCCATACCATCCGCAAGCTAATGGCTCATTACAGAGAAGCCACAGATCGTTAGCGGAATATTTGCGCAGTTTTGCTAAAGAAGAAAGAATTGGGATCAATGGTTAACTGCAGCCATGCACGTTCACAACCACGCACCCCACATTACGACCAAGCAAACTCCATTTCGTACTTTATTTGGATTCGATACGGAAATGCCGACTAACTTAAAAAGAAAGTGTAGTCCGGTGTATAATGCCGAAGATCCGAATAAAGTTCTAAAATTCCAAATACAAAGGGCTCACGAAATCGTGAGAAAGAATCAGGATTTAGCAAAACAGGTAGCTAAAAGGCAGTACGATAACAAACTAAATTTAGTAGAATTTAAGGTAGGAGATAGTGCATTCATTAAGAATCAAACGAGGAAAAATAAGTTTTCTCCAATATGGATAGGGCCATAGGAGCAGATCGGGATCCACCCGGTAACGCCAATCGTGTTGATGTTGTTGTTGTAACATGTGGATCAGACCCCAACAACAACAAATTCATTTTCTGCCCCTCTGCTTTATGAGTTATAACGCTTTGAAATTTGAATTTATTTTCCTTATATCTCCTCAACTGTAGAAGATATTCGGCATAGATGTATACCGTATGTATACCGAAAGGTAACTTAAATACCTTTCGTTGATGTAAAGTAAGATTTTACCGAAAAACGCATATTTTTGGAGAAAACGCGATATTAATATTTTTTAAGTTCTCGCTTTCCCTCAAAATAAACTAATATGTGTAATCAACCATAGAGAAAGAATAACAAGAGGCCGAATCAGCCAAATGTACTCAACGGCGACATGGAAGCGGTCGGTCCGCAAGGGAAACGAAGAAGCGCAATGAGTGCGAAATGAATCAACACGCAGAGAGCAAGCAATTTCAGTTTCTCAATTTTTGCTTTGTGTCTTTCTCTCATTATTCGGATCTACATATGCATGATGACTTTGTGAATCAGTGTGTAATTTTTTTCTCGGAGCGGATGATCGACTTTGCTTCTGTTATTTTGCACTAACAATGCAAGCGAACATGCGTAAGAAGAGATCGATCCAACACTCGTAGGTCAGATAAAGTGCGAAAGAAAGAATCGATCAATTTCTGGTGTACAGCGGGCGATGAGGAGAACGGTGCGATTTGTCTTCTTTTGCTTCTCTTACAATAACAAACCATGTGCAGCCGTCCGTCCATCTGGAATCGTTTTAAATTTTGCATTTTATGGCTTTTGAAAGAATTTTTGCTTTCGTAGCTTTGTTCTGCTTCTTGTTCGATGTCCAAGCTTTGTAAAGAACTGGCACCATCTTCGTTCCGAGCATAGCGTGCTCTTGAAGAATTCGTATAGGCAGAAGATTTAAGAAGAAGAATACTTTAGTCGGCATATCTTCATCTTTAATACCTTATTCGAGTAAAAATAAAAATTAATGGAAGCAAAAATAAAAAATGAAAGAATGGAAATATTGCAGAGAAAATATTTATATTATGTAGCAATTCGAACACATTTTTTATGAGTATGAAGGAATCGGAAGATCGACTTTTATTTGTTATTTTGTACTAACAACTGTAGTGCTGCTGTCTGGCCGTCTATATATTTTCCTGTAGTTATTGTAGTGTCCAAAACTATTATTAAAATTAAATTAAAGACTAAACTTTTTAATATTTATGATTTTAGTTCTATTAAGGAAGCCTATGGGCTGTCAATAAAACGAAATCAACCTTGCATTGAGCTGTGTATCGAATTACCAATAACACATATTGGTACAACAATTATATTATAATTTTATACATATAAAATAACAATTAACAATAACCTAATTAAATAATAAACCTAATTTAAAATACTAAACAGTTTATGTTACAAAAAAACAAAATTCCTTTAATAAACGAAAAATAATAGCGGGAAAAAAATCCAAACTTGATAGACTTATAGACGTAAGCACCTGTTTTTTTTATTGTAAAGGAACCAAAAAGAAGTCAAATTCCCTTGTTCCCTCAACCCCTGCTTTCAAGAAGAAATCGATCAACCGATTCATTCTCATCTCCTTTGACATACAAGACTCCATCGCTCAACTCTTCTTACGCATAATCATTTATGAAGAATACAAGGGAACCCGATTTGTATTTATACAAAAACAAAGCAATGGCAATGAGAAGCAAATAACACAAACGATGGTAAACAAAGGCAAGAGAGCGAAGCATTCAGAAATGTATCAACGATCCAGTAGTGGATAGGAAACAAATGCTCAGAGCAGCAATGGAAACACATTAGCATTGACAATAGCAAAAGAGAAGAGCGCGAAACACTCAGAAATGAGTGAAAACTCGATCCAGTACTGGATCGACCATGGAAAATATTTTTGTTCAAGATTCGATTTTAGGAGAAAACATCTCTCCTCTTTGAAACATAAGCTCATAGCATAAACATAGCTCTTTGAAACATAATTATTTATTTTTTTTTTTTAATATTATCTTCTATCATTCCGTGAATTTTAAAGATCCGACGAGTAGTGCCCATACAAATACAATAGAGGATCCTGAAGGCATATTTGCCACAATACACAAGGAAAAAGAAATTTTTTCTTGGGTACTTGGCGATATTCATAGTTTCATAGTTGCACGGAAGTGCAGATCTGATAATGCCGACATTTTATCAGAATTTTGTAAATGTGCAAACAAGGTGTATGATCCATCGCGCGATTTTTCATAAAAATTTTTCAACTGCGGCGCTACACTGACAAAATCAATTATTCATCTCTTTGATTATCTTTTTTGTTGACCTGAGAAGGCCAGATTTTTTTAGTGTTCTCACACTTTACATGATGTCGTCGTCTGATGCGTCGGAGTCAGCTGAATTTTTCGGGGCTGATGGATCATACACCTTGCCTGCACATTTAAAAAATTCCGATAAAATGTCGGCATTATTAGATCTGCACTTCTGTGCAAATATGAATATCGCCAAGTACCTACGAAAAAATTTCGGGAAAAGTTTGGTTTAGCGGTTTTGCCCCGATTTTTTTGTTACTTTTTTTACCGTTATTTTGGACCAATATAATGGTAAATAACCGCCCACTTTTGGGGGCGTGGCATTAGTTTGCGTGTTATCGGCGTTTGAATGTCGCGAAAGGTCACCTCTTTAAAGGTTTATTATACCCAAATTAGGAAAGGTACACTAACGATCGAGGTGTCAAAGGAAAGGTATTGCCATGCCCCTCATTTCCCTAGTACACCATTTTACCGCCAAGGTTACGGTTTGGAAGATATTTTAGTTTTAAGAAAAAAATGGTGAAGGTGCCATTATAAAACCTTCCCCCTCCCTCTTATATAACAATTAGGGTATATAGGGTAACACTATTTATAAAGCCCATAAATTTCTCTTTCAGCGATATATAATATGTCATACTTACCGTTAGAGTTGGTAAATTGCAGAAGGAATGATAATTTAAAAACAGTGTTTTATGTGTATTTCATGATGTGTTTTTGTTTTTATTAATTATTTTTTATTATGTAGGAATTTGTTCGTTTGGTACAGTTTAATAGTCCTCGTCGTTGTCATCTCCGTCCGTTTCGTGATCTGTCCCCTCACGAAAGGGGAATTATAACACTTAGAGTGTCAAACACCGGCTACGCAACAGAACAGTGTTTTGTGGCAAATTTTAGGGCGTGTATGCGTCCTCCGGCCTTCGGCCGCGCTTTTTGATTATAACCCTCAGTATGTCAAACACCGGCTACGCAACAAAAGAGTGTTTTGTGGCCAATTTTAGGGCGTGTATGCGTCCTCCGCCCTTCGGCCTACGGCCGCGCTTTTTGATTATAACTCTTAGTATGTCAAACACGCAACAGAATAGTGTTTTGTGGGCAATTTTAGCGCGTATGCGGGCCTCGGCACCGCGCTTTTTAATAATAACCCTTAGTATATCCAACGGCGGCTACGCAGTAAAATAGTATTTTTATAGCAATTCATAAAAACGTTTCAATTTTAAGTAGTAAATACCGAACACTACACGCATTAAAGTACAAAAGTTTCATTTAAAAAAGTCTAATATGTGTGTTCGAATGTGCAAGGAAAATTTATTTTTAATATTTCAATAAAAATGGTGGAGATACCCCAACATTGTTATATACCGTTGAAACGGGAAAATTATGGGCTATAAGCCCAATGATTTTAATATATATCTTAATTTCGATATTAGTTGAGAAAAAACTAATTTTTTAAAACAACTAACACCATTTTTCCTTAAAACTAAATTATTTCCATAACTATTCAGAAAATCAAAAAATTTTGTAACGAGCAGGGTATTTACTCAAAAAAAATTCAATAGCTCCGCTGCTGAGGGTGGCTCAGTTCTTCCGGCCATGCTCAGGGAAAGTGGGGGCGGGGTTCTTGAACCCCAACAGCGGAAAGGAACCCATGTTACAAACAAACGGAACAGAGCTAAGCTTACCTAGGCTAAACAGCCATTCAAACAGACGAGCAAAAAAAAATTATAAAATCACCCGGCGGACGGACATGGAAGAATAGGGGGCAGTCGCAAGGGTCTTGAGAGAGGACGGAGGAGGGGGGGGGGAGTAGGTGGAAGTCTCCATCCCCCTTCTGTACCCAGCCAACCTGGCCGGTATCAGAGATGTGATGTTCCGGCCCCAAAATCTTTGTGTCACTTGGCGGTGCAAGACCGCTTACCAAATACTTACTCCATCATTGCATAAAGAAACATACTCATAAAAATAGTCATTGGCTGATTAATGAATTTATTAATTAAATATATTCAATCGAAAAATCCTAAGTTTAACACCGACTTTAGTCTTCATAATCTAATGAAGTCATTTCCTGGTTCTGTCTATTCTTAACGGGTTTTCTTTTTTTTTTTTTTTTTTTTTTATAGTTTCTTTTCTTTATTTATAGTGTATGGTGAGTAAATCTATTGTTTAATTGGTTTGTTTGTTGTTGTATTTGAATTATAATATTTTACAATTTTATTACCAGTGATGTAAATAAAATCAGATCGAGGTATTTCTTTAATTTAATATTCATTTTAAGTTATGATGGAACAGATTACTGTCTTCCCGAAAAGGCCCATCGAATTGTTATTTTTGTTGTTGTTGTTGTTTGTGATGGAGACACCAAAAACAACAAAAACATCCGTCGCTCTCCCCTACTTTCAAAGTTATAGCCCTTTGAAATTTGAAATTAGTATCCCTATATCTTCTAAACTATAGAAGATATCCGGTATGGATATATACCGTTAGAAACGTAAGTTAAATACCTATAATTTATGTAAAGTAAGGTTTTACAAACAAATGCATATTTTTGGAGAAAACGCGATTTTAATATTTGTACTATTTCCGGCCCATTAATAAAGTAAAACAAGTCATTAACCCACATAATTGTTCGGAAAATAACGAAGTAGAGGTCAGTAGGTTTATTTTAGGGCGTGTATGCGTCCTCCGGCCTTCGGCCTACGGCCGCGCTTTTTGATTATAACACTCAGTATGTCAAACACCGGCTACGCAACAGAATAGTGTTTTTCATAACAATATTTCATTTTCTTAGCTTTCTCCTAAAATGCTGATGTCTCCAAAAATATGGATTTCTCGGTAAAATTTTACTTTACATAAATGAAAGGTATTTAACTTACGTTTCTAACGGTATATATCTATACCGGATATCTTCTATAGTTTAGAAGATATAGGGATACTAATTTCAAATTTCAAAGGGCTATAACTTTGAAAGTAGGGGAGAGCGACAGATGTTTTTGTTGTTTTTGGTGTCTCCATCACAAACAACAACAACAACAAAAACAACAATTCGCTGGGCCTTTTCGGGAAGACAGTAATTTAAGCCATAATAATATTATAATAATATTAAACTGAAATCCAGTTACAATATTTTAGGTATGTTATATTATGAAGTTTTCATATTGTACGAACTAACGATGAGAGATGAAGATAAAAGTATTGTTTTATAGAAAAATAAAGCCCTTACGAGTATTGAGTAAAACTTATTCAAGCTCTTAAACTAAAATAATGGTTGTTCTCTTATAGTTAGATATACTCAATTAACAAATTGGATTTTATAAATTAACACGCGCATCTTTTCCAGGGGAATTAATGTTTATGTTTCAGGTTACAATATTTCATTCATATTGTGTACTTAAATTTTCAAAATAACACTTTGAAAATATTATCCGAAATTGAAATGCAATCAAGAACACTGAAAAAAAACGGAAAAATTGCGCTTGCTATACAGGATGTGGTTAATTCGGCAGATGTATTTACCTCTATTATCGATAATAAACATAATTCTTGTCGCTAAACTTTTACCACAGGTTTACATTTACAAAGCTTTAAATATAATATGTAGGATTTTAGCTTTGTGGTTAAGTATAAATTGTTTTGTGTATAACATCATCAGAATACATGATCATCAATAAATACATGAATTGAATAACTCGTGACGCAAGCTGAACTTTTCTACTGAAGCGAAGACGATCACCGCTGCTAAGAAGTGTCAACCACACTCTTTGTTGATTCTTGGTTGTTCATTTTGTTGAATGTTGCATTATTGTTATGCGTGTGATTAATTTAAAGTTATCAATGTTGTTTTTTTTTCGCTTTGCTGTTCCTTGTACAAATGTGCACTTCAATGTTTATTGACCTATTGTTATGCATTCCACTGTTTTACTTTTATAATCTTTGTTTGGTGTTGTTACTTTCGATGTTGTTGCTTTTCTGGTTTTAATTTTAATTTTTAAGAATTTACTGCTTTAATTTTTTTATTATTGTTTATTATCTCTTGTTGTTGGTATTTAAATTGTTGTATTGTAGTTGGTTTTGTTGTTGCTGTTGTTGTAGTGGTTGTTATTGGTTTGTTGTTGTAGTTGTTGTTATTGTATTGTTGTTGTATATTTCATATACTTGTATAGATATTAATTTATTTGTAATAAAAACTATTTTATTATTTTTACTTCAAGGTTTCAAGGTTAGTTTATTGGTTTGGTTGCTTGTTTGTTTGTTTATGGCATTTATAGGAAAAAGTAAACACAATCACAGAAAATCACATCGTTTTTCTTTTCATTCACAGCGCCTGGTTCACGAAATTTTATCATTTGATTCGTTTTCTACTTGCTTCTTATTTTCGCTTCCTTCCTTGCTACCTTCTTCTTCTTCATCTACATCTTTTCCTTATTATTATTTTTTTTATAAAATGCTTATTCATCTACATCTTTTCCTTAATATTATTTTTTTTTTTTTAAATGCTTACTTCTTCTTCTTCTTGTTTTTATTTCTATTTCTTAGAGAATTTTTAACCGATTTATATTATGCAATTTCTTTAGTTTACAAATAGTTCCTCATATACTTTCTTTAAACACGTTCCGTTCATGATTTTCTTGCTTTTCTATTAACTATTTGTTCATTAAATGTTTGTGTGTGTGTGTTTTTGTGTGTTATCTGTGTGGTTGTGGATTCTACCGGAGTGTTGCAACTTGGCTCATAAATTCGAACACGTTTTTTATTTGAACGCGTTATTTTTGCAAATTTAGAAACATTCCTTCAACGTTAACACTTAAACTTAAGCTAATCGAAGCATTTATATTTGAAACATGTTGGTTTTTTTTTTTTTTTTTTTTTTTTTAATAGTAAACCTTTGATTATTGTTCAGTTAACTTATGTAATTCATGTGTATTTTATGACAAATTGAGGATAATAGATCAGCTTTTCTTTCAGTTCAGCTTTTTTTAATACATGCTTTAGTTTTTATCAATATATTGTTTATTCTTTAATGTATATTTGCTTTTAGTTTACTTTAATTATTTATTTTAGTTAATTTCTTTATTTTAATAATTATACGATATTCAGTAAAGAAGGAAACACATTTGGCACATTTTCTTGCTTCTTTTCTTTTTATTGATTGATTTTTTTAATGAATTAAGATTTCTTATAGAGACCAGTAATAACAATAATATTCTATTTTGTTGTCGTATGTTGGGCGACTTATTATCTAAAATTAAGTCCGAATCGCGTAATAATATTAACACATCTATATTTCAAACACGACTAACGACGTGCATCCGCACCAAGTACTTGTCACCAACTGTCCTTTCTAATTCGTTTGCTTTGACCATCGACCACACTGCAGATATCGCTGTCTCCCTCCCTCCCATCATGATCGGCACTCTGAGCAAATGCTTACACCGGTGCACCTAATAGTTTAGAAGATATCCCACATAAACCTTTTGACGTTTAAACGCCCATAAATCCTAAACCAAAGCCACGCCCCAAAAAATTTTAATGGAATTATATTCAGGAAGTGACAGACAAACATAAGTTTGTCAAACTCAAACTTATGCCAAAATTTCTTTTTCCTTGTGTATTGTGGCAAATATGACTTCAGGACCCTCTATTGTATTTGTATGGGCACTACTCGTCAGATCTTTAAAATTCACCGAATGATAGAATTCCAAAAAAAGAATTAAATAAGTATGTTTCAAAGAGCGTTTTCTCTTAAAATACTGCACCGATTATGATAAGAAAAATTGGTATAGAAAGCTAATAACATCTAGTTTCTTGTTCTCCAAACATGTTCAAAAACATGCGTTTTCTCGCAAAATCTTACTTTATATAAATGAAAGGTATTTAAGTTACCTTTCTAACGATATACATTTATACCGGATATCTTCTATAGTTAAGGAGATATTAGGCAAATTCTAAATCATCCCTATAAATTCAAATTTCAAAGGGTTATAACTCAGAAACCAGAGGGGACAGAAGAATGACATATTACAAAGAAATATCCTTTGTTGTTGTGTAAGGGTAATAAAAATTGCCTAAATCAGTCAACGACCCCGCCTAATTTTTACTAAAAATTAAATTATGACAACAAAGTAACATTTTTGAGTAGAGAGTTGATATCATTATCCGTTAATGTGCTGAATATGGAAGTGCTCCGGCCACTTTTAATTTACCGAAAAAACCTAACATGTGTTTAATTGATATCTATTAATCTTTTCGAACAAAACTCTATATGGCCCCCACCTTAAGGTGTAGGGTATTAAATACACGTCCAAGGCGAATATAGCACTCTTTTTGGTTTTCAATTTTATTACAAAATTTCAAGTCTACCTAAAAAGAGGTGAACGCTTCCATCTCCGATTTTATAGCCCTTGGAATTTTGAAATTTAACAGCCTACATCTCCTAAACTTTCCTTTAAGATTTTTTTGTACTGTTTTCCAACTCATTTATGTTTTCTAAGTAAAAGCACAATTAAGGCATGTAATTAGCCCAATAATAAGAAAGTAGGGATACTTATAGCACGTTTACACCGCTCGTTTAACTCGTCTAAAGCACTACACTCGCACTACACTACTCGGAGAAAATGACCCGCCAGGATGCTGCTGTCCTTCAAGAGCTTACAGCGGAAGAAAAAATGGTAAACATAATGAAAAATAATTAAAAAACGTTGAAATTAAAATTTTGTACTCATTAAATGACATAATTACAAAATTACATAATCATTACATAATCCATTTCCCCCTCCTATTCTTCATGAAGCTAACCACGAAAGCGACAATGCTTTTTCTTTCCGTTGTATTATGCTGGATGAGGTGTATATAGCATTGCACAGCTTGAAGTCAAACGCGGTGGGACTAGATGGAGTGCATCTTAAATTCATTAAAATAATTTTTCCAACATTTGGGATTCCGATTCATATTCTCCACCTACTCAATGCAGTACTTATGACCTCTAAATTTCCATCGGGCTGGAAAAGGGCAAGAGTTACACCGATCCCCAAGACAGGGATGCCATCGCAAGCCGAAGATTTCCTACCTATTAGCATTCTTTGTTGCTTAGCGAAATTAAGTGAAGTTATACTGAAGAAACAGATAATGAGGTTTATAGAAACTGACCATAGGGTTAACATCTTTGCTAACCAATTTGGGTTTAGGCCAAATCACAGTACAACGACTGCCTTGTTAAGTGTGACGGAATCAATACGCCAAAACATAGACAAAAATAGAATATTCCTCTTGCTTCTCTTGGACTTTAGCAAAGCATTTAACTGCATTGACTTTGCATTAAATGCATTGACTTTGCATTGACTTTGACATTTTGTATAAAAACCTCATAGAGCAATTCTGTTTTTCTAGATCCGCGTCCAATTTGATTTCCTCATACTTAGAGGGAAGGTCCCAATGCGAGGTGTCAAATAATGTATGCTCTGCCTTTTTACAAACACATAGTGGATGTTGCGGGTGCCTAAAAGTAAAATAAAATAAATCTTACTAAAATGATCTGTCAGAGCAACTAACCTAAGCGTTTCACTTCTGCCTCCAACGTTGGTATGACCCGACATTGCCAGATGCGAATATCCGCACATTTTCGCGTGGTGGAAAATGTGGCGAATCGAACAGGTTCGAGTTTGACTGTGGATGATGTAGATGTAGAATGCTTAGCGGGCACACGAACCATAGTTGGGTGGATGGTAGACGAGTGCACTCACAACGACACTAAAGAAATAAGAAAATAGTTAAATTAGAAAGGCAGTTAGAAGAAATAAAAAAATTGAGTCGAATTCAATGAAGGTTACCGATCAGCGACCTCTTGCTAGTAAGGTCATTGCTAATCGAACAGTAGACTGTGGCGGGTGAAATGTTTTAAAAAAGTGAAAGAATATATTTATTATGTAGTGCAGAATTAAAGAAATAATTAAAAGATCCAAAGAGAACAAAAGGCGGCTAAAGATATACATAGATATAAAGGAAACGGGTAGAGAAAAGGTAAAATATTTGTTTAAAATTGTATAAAATAAAAAATTCGTAGAAGGGGAAACAAATATTGTAGTTAAAATAAAGTAGTTAAAGTTAGACTGCTGATCTTTTAAAAAAAATATAAAAATCTTACAGGAAAGGGAGGAAGTAAAGGAAGGTATTTATATACTTAAGGCTTGTGGCTGTACAAGAAGTGGGAATTCGTTGGAAAAGATCGTGGAGCTGGGAACCGCGCCACCAAGATAAGTGAAATATAAAAAAGCAACAAGAAAATGTATTAAGTCGAAGCCACAAGCCACGTTTAAGTAAATGGTGATCATATACTATAGTAGATCACTAAAAACGAATTTCCTTCCCGCGCATAAAATCCGTTTCCTTTAAAACACAAAAATCACCCGATCATATACCTATATACATATATAGAACATGTACATGCCACAACTCTACATAAAAATAACCGTTACATTTACATACATTACACACAAAAAAAAAAAAAACTTGCCTATATACGACAAACAAAAGGGGGATAAAGCACGAAGTTTTCCCGCCAAATCGTCCGCACATATATACATAAATTTTGAAGTATATATATACATATTGATTCCGCAAACCCCTATCGAAAGTGAAGAAATCGGAAGTAGTACATGCGCGGCAAACAAAAGCCGGAAAGCAGCGATCACCACCTCAAATACATGCTAGAATAGGAACATTCTTTTTATTAATTCAATTTTATTATATTTGTTTGTATTTTTTTATATTTTCATATTTTATCAAGTGTTATTTGTATAGAGTATAAGTGTCGTAACATTAAGTATACCTATTATATTTACATATTATCTTCCATTTGTATATGTACAGCACAGCAATTGGTAACCGACAAAGCCGGCAGGTGATTGACTTAGTCAATATTTTTTTGTTGTCCTTGTGGTGGTAGTCCCAAGCCAACCCGGTGAGCTCTTCGGGGGTGCGCGCTAGGAACAACGACGGATAGTAGATTCCCGTTTATGGTTGAGTTTTGCGAATTGATGTGCGTTAACATAAATAGAAGAAAAAAAAATTTTAGTTTCTGGAAGATTAAAAATAATATTGTGTTTTAATTAGTCTTTTTAAATTATGTATTATATTTTGTTTTAAGTGAAATATTGTTGTAAGCATATGTACGCCAAAAGGCCAAATAATTTATCTGTATTAAATAAGAAATAAAATGAATAACATGCATTGACTTATTTTTTTGACGGTGGATTGACTGCCGTGCACCACATCCGGACAGGTCGAAGAAGAGGTTTCGTAACATGGAGTGCCCCAGGGGTCGGTGCTTGGGCCCGTCCTTTTTATGCTATATATAAATGACCTTTATAGGGCAGTGTCAAATTCCACAGTGCATATTTTTGCTGACGATGTACAATTGTTGCTGAGTTGCGATAGCGCGAGAGCTGATATTGGTGTACAGCAGATTACTGAGGACCTCGCCTCTATCTCTGCTTGGTGTTCCACAAATACGTTGAGATTAAACGTGAGAAAAACTAATGCCATGCTATTCTGCAGTCGAGTAATTCGAAGCTCAGTACCACCGATAACGTTGGAAAACTTTCAATTAACGTACGCCAAAAATCTCGGGGTCATAATCACCGAAAATCTTTCATGGGAGAACCACATTGCTCTGATTCGACGTAGGGTCTACACAGTCCTCAGGAAACTGTACGCGATCAAACATTTCCTGCCCAGAAGGGCGAGACTATTGCTGGTAAAATTACTGATTGTCCGACACATTAACTATGCGTGTGAAGTCTACAGCGGTTGCGGGGTTGAATGCATTAACAAATTAAAGATTTGTGTAAACTCTACGGTAAGGTTAATTTTTTCGTTGCACATCAGGGACCACACCTCACATCTTGTTCCTTTGGTGATTGGGTCTGACTTTATTACGTATCTTAATTTCAGATCAGTCTTATTACTATTCAAAATTATTACAAGCCAATTGCCGAAGTGTCTCTATGATAGTTTACGTTTTAGTCACTCAACTAGGTCAGGTACATTAATACTACCACTGTTTTCGTCGTTGGCCATGGAAAGGTCTTTCCTTGTAAGGTGGCTTTAGACTTTGGAACTGTCTGCCTAGTACCGTAAAACAGAGTTCGTCAGACCGCTGCTATAAAAATAGGTTTCTGAGGCACTTGTCGAGTTCATGACCCCAGCTCTTCGTCGTCTCTACTTCATGTTACCATAAGCACTTGCTGTACGTCATTTTGTTTGTTACTCCTACCTTTACCAATTAAATTGAGTATCTATGATTAACTAATAGGCTTATGTCGGGTGGTACGCAGTGGCGGTGGCGTCGAGAGTGGGAGCAAGGCAGTCGAGATACATTAGAACGAGAAAATGTTGAAATTTCAGTATACTTATTTATCTATTACAAAAAGTATGTTTAAGAATTTATAAGAGCTAGTTATGCGCTATGTATTATATTGCTTTTGTGAATTATATTAATCTAGTACAATTAAGTGAAGGTCGTACGACCTTTTTTGTTCAACATGGAGAAATAAATAAATAAATAAATACATAAATAAATAAAATTCTTGATCGCAGGTCGAATTTCTAACGCAGCAGGATCGTTGTCCGCATGTATCCAGTGTCCATTGCTTGAATTATTTCAACGCAACTCATTTTTATGAAAAACAAATAAATATAAATAGGGTATAAGGTAAATAATATAGGGTATAGGGAATTCTTAATATCTTTCTAACGGTACGTAGCTCAATCCAATATATGCTGTAGTGTAGGAGATATAGTCGGTCAAATTTCAAAGTTCAGAGAGCTATAAAACAGGAACCGGAAGTGACCACCCCTTTTGGGGTTGTTGATGGTGCGCCAAAATCCTGACCTTGTGTCGGAAAACATATGTGTTTCCTAAATTAAAAGGGATAGTTATAGAGAGTCTTTGGCCTTAAAAAACATTATTTGGAAATTACCTGCGTATAACCGTTATTTTTAAATATTTTGTTTCGATTTTAAGTCGGGTTCTTAGAAAAACCCCCTCCCGTGTAAACATAGATAAATTGATCTGCTTAACTTAATCGTTGTGAATTCACTCCAATTTCGTTGTTGTAGTTTCAGTTGTTCATTCTTTTTTATTTTGTATTTGTATTTTTTGAAATAATCGCATATGTACAGACAAAATAACTCTTTGAATACTGCACTTAGTTTAAAATGGAAAACAATGGCAACTGAACTATATCATAACTAGGGATAATAAATACCGTAATACTAGTGTTCATAAAGCTAAAATATAGCATTCTTAGGGCCAGTTTTTCAGTGCTCGGTTACCGTAGTTTCTCGGTTAAACTCCGTTTAAACCACACATTGTGTTTTTTAGTACAAGTTTAAACGACGCTTAACCGGCCAAAATTGGTGAGTTGAACTCCGTTTAATTTATCTTTTTAATAGAATCAGCTGTTTCTTCGGAGTACAGGCATTTACGTTTGTTCAAAACTATACTAATATGTAATTTTGTTTATTTGCACCAGAACAGCTGTTCCCTTTTGTAAAAATGAAAATATTGACAGGTGCTGCCAAAATAGGTTGAAACATCAACTTATAGTAACGAGTATACGCTAAATACTTGTTGCATTTAGATAAATTCTCTATGAAATATGGATAAGATACGTTTAACATAGATAAGTTAAACTCGCACTGTGAAACCCGTGCTCGTCTTAATCTCAGTTAACTTTTATTTGGCGTTTAACTAAACGTCGCTTAAACGCCTTTTAAACGAGCACTGAAAAACTGAAATAATAATAATAGTTCTTAATAATTAGTGAGTTTAAAAATGCCGCAAGAACGGACGAATAGAAATAAGTAGAATAGAACCATAATAGAGTGGAAGAGGACAAAAGAAAATGAGGGTAGTCTAGGAGGGAAAGTAAGATAACATAGATACTACAAGATGTCAATTGGTTTTTCTGTCTCCGGGATAGCACCCCGCGCACTATCTCCCTTGATGAGCAGCTCTCTTCTAAACAGACCAGGAGATAAAATTCTTCTAAGTCTAGGCGTCTTGTTCTTCTTCTCGTAGGCGTAGTTGGGGATCAATATAGTAACGCTCCTTCTGGAACTAAACAGTACAATAAAATTCCGCAAATACTCTAGTTTATTGGTGTGAAGTAATTTGTGCAAGAAGAAGACATTTCGACAGTACGCCGAAAATGAAGATACGTACTAAGAGGACTACCGAACAACTATTGGGATGGGGACCGAATTGGCAGTAAGTCGGAGACTCCTTAAATCTCTATACACTCTACACAACATCTCTTTCACGTGATCACAGCAGGACATCCTATTATTGATATGTATGCCTAAATCCCGTACTTTGGATACTAGCGAGATAGGCCTTCCATTAAGCAAGACAGGGTACGAGAAGTCAATTGGAAAGGGCGAGGTTTCCATGCACTGAGACTTCGACGGATTCAGGGCTAGTCCATTCGTTTTGGCCCATTCAGAAACACATTTCAGGTCTTCATTTAACAAACAGGTACTCTGTGCTAAGCCACTAATATTAGATGCCATATAGAGTTGGAGATCATCAGCATACATATGAAGGCTAGAGTTTTTTACACAGGAGGGGAGGTTATTGATGAATAGACAAAAAAGTAATGGTCCCAGCAGCGACTCCAGAGGAACTCTGCAAGATACGTTAATGTAGGACGAGCAAACCTCTTTGACCCTGACAGATTGGGCGCGACCGTTCAGAAATGAATACCAATTTGATTGCAGCAGATGTGAACCTGAAGAACCTCTACAGCTTATGAGTCAGTAGTTTGTGAGATACACTGTCAAAGGCCGTCGAGAAATCTAGTAATGATAAAAGAACGGCAGAATTGTTGTTTAATGCTAAACAAATGTCCGTAGTTACCTTAAGCACTGCTTTTTCACATGTCTGTGAAGTTGGCACCTCATTTTTTAAAAAGTTCAAGGTGCAATTAAACAAAAAAAAGTAATTTCAAAATTTGGGGTGCTAACTTCACAAGTTAAAATATGAAAATCGGCCATAAATCTTAAACTATTATTGATAGATATATGGTGTAGTACAATTTTCTATAGAACTATGGGGGTGCTATGCAGAACTCTAAAAAAAAAATTACGGAATTGTAAAATTTTTTTTTTAAATTTAAAACAATTTTTTTTTACAAAAATAAGACCGAAAAACAAGAATTAAAAAAAAAAAAAAATATCAAAATCGGCCATAACTATTTAAATACTGGAGATAGGGCATAAAGTCACTAAATCAAATTTTCAGAACTCCAACAAAATTTTTGGATTTCCGAGAAAAAAATTTTGTTTTAAGCATACACCGGGTGTAGGGTACCAAGTTACTTCTGCAAATCTTCAGAACTCTTGAAGTACTGCCCAGAACTGTAATAAAACTTATGGATTTTTAGACATTGTCTCTGGACATAGTAATTTTCTCAAAAAAAATATCAAAAACGGCCATAACTATTTAAATACTGGAGATAGGGCATAAAGTCACTAAACCAAATCTTCAGAAGTCTGGGTGCTATTCAGAACTCCAACAAAATTTTTGGATTTCCGAGAAAAAAATTTTTTTGGGGCTTAGACCGGATGTAGGGTACCAAGTTCTACTGTGAAATTTATACGTATAAGAATATATTTGTGAGTGCTGTCGGGAACTCTAAAAAAAAATTTTTTTAAAAATCCAAAGAGTTCTGGAAAGCACCCCCATAGTTCTATAGAAAATTGTACTACACCATATATCTATCAATAATAGTTTAAGATTTATGGCTGATTTTCATATTTCAACTTGTGAAGTTAGCACCCCAAATTTTGAAATTACTTTTGTTTGCTTAATTCACCAGAACTATTTACGAAACTGGTAGAGAACTCCAGAGGTATTTGGGGTGCAATCAGAACTCCATAAAAAAGTTAACTTTTTAAAAAATGAGGTGCCAAGTTTACAGACGTACATATTTTTCACAGCTGTGGTAACGCCAGGAGCTAGACTGCACAGCTACCACAAGTTTGTTCAAGTCCAAGTACTCCGTGACTTGCCACAGCATCAGCTTCTTGGATGCTGATACCTTGCAACCTTGGACAGATAACACAGCAAGCTTATGGGTCGGTAATCAGAAGGAGTGCTGGGCGGGTCTAGATCACACGATCCTTTGCCAGACACACCGAGACTGTGCAGATTATTCCGAACGGACTTAGGAGGGAGGTTAGGGTTAAGCTTGCTTTCAAAATAGCGCCTCTTGAGATCGCGAACCATTGACACTATTTTCTTCCTCACGCGCTTGAACTCTCTCTGGTAAAAAACAATTCCTGCGATCTTGTATTTATAGTGCAAGTATTTGCGCTCTGATATGAAAAGCTTCACTTCCTTGGAAAACCAAGGGAATGGCTTAATAGAATGCTTGCTGGCCCTCAGAGGAACATGCTTGTCAAAGAGCATAGTAATCCCACTACTCAAGTGCAGGATCTGCTCATCAACCATAGTAGAGTCAAATAGAGTAGTCCACAATAGGTTTTGGCAGTCACTTGCAAGCTCAGCAGCACAGATATTGTTGTAGTCACGGTAGCCGCACTTCTCGACCGACCGCACTTCTCTCACCCTGTCAAAGGAGAACTTGTAAGTAATAAAAATAATAATAATAATAATCTACCGCGTATCATGATCGAAGATACGCGGCGGCCTTAGTTGATTGAGAATAACACTGATGCCGAATCAGCAGTTCCGAATAAGTCAAGAAGAGACGGGTTAGTGGTATTAAAATAAGTAGGTAAAGTATTGACAACTCTTAGACTGTCCCGCAGAGAAAATACATGAAATCATCCGACAGGGATGCGCAACTTAGCAGGTACGCGTTCCAGTCACCAGTGACGATGATATTTTTGAAATTACTAGTGCTTAGCTCCAAGGATTCATCAAGCTCACTAGCCGACTGCTCTGAGAATAGGCTAGGTGGACAGTAGTCAACAAAGACTAGACACTTGTCCGAAGCAAACGAAATTTGCACAGCAAGAAATTCAATACTGGCACTACACGATGCTTTTAAAATTCTAGTATTGAGTCCTTTTCTAACATATATTGCAACCCCTCCACCATTCCTATCCTTCCTGTCATTTCTAAATAGATTAAAGTTGCGCAATGATACAGGTTTTGTCGGTAAACACTCTTTGAACCAAGTTTCGGAAACACACAGAACATCAACACGCGAATCATTAAACATCTCGCTTAGTTCGAACATCTTCGACTTAAGGCTTCTGACATTGATGTGACAAACGTTCAAGCCCGCCGTTCTACTACCAAAAATATTTAACAGCGTTATCACTTTGCTCAAGCTATCCAACCCGCTACTCAATAACTCCATATGATGGTAAGTAATAACTTAAAAGGAACTTGGTCATCACAGGGGACAGGGCACCGACACAATCCAGCAACAGAAACAACTGAACAGTATTTGTGGCGGAAGAGATTACAATGAGTAGGATAAATAGAGCTAGGAAAATAAGAAAAACATAGAAAAAAAATATGTACAATGTGTTTATAAGTTTGACAATTGTAATTGCATTTAAGTAAGAAGTGAGATAAATTGTAAAATAATAGATTCAAATAACAACCACAGTCGACCATACTTCATCTCAAGTTGATTGCGCTGCAATTAGATACTATGATGGGGAGATTTCGTGTTACACAGTTCAGCTAGTTGCTGTAGCTAATAAACATTTGTTAGCCAGTCACTCGATGTTTTTCTGACGCAGACACGCTCCGATTTAACAACAACTGATGCAAACGCCTGATGCTCCTTTTTAAGATGCAAGGCTTCAATTTTAATAATGTAGTGCGTGCGTAGTAGGCTTTCAGAACCAATATTTTCGCTTCTGATGCAAAGCCACAGTTTAGCTCAGTCAGCAATACTGGTTTGCAACGTCTCTTCACAGCAAGTAAAAAGGCATCTTGTTCATTGACGCTAGGGAGTCTAACAATGATAGGCGCCGGCCTGTCGAGAGCACTTTTATGCGACTGTGCAGCCGACTTCACCGACGATGATCCTCGTCGATAACGATGATTTATTTTTTGTCGAAAAGCTGTTTACAAAAACAACTTTTTTTATATTGAATTATTGAGTTATTAGTTATTGAGTTATAGCTTGTCGAAAATTGTATTTCTTATTAAACTGTTATTAAAGCTATTCAAATAGGATGGGTACCATGATAAAGAATGTTGATTACAACAAAAAACAAAAACTGTTACAAAAACTTTGCTCGCATAGTTATCGAATTATAGGTCGTCGAAAATAACAGAACAGAACATCAATATGTGTTCTGACAAAAAGTTTTTAAACATTCACACGCACATAAACATATTATATTTTTAACATTTGCGGCCAACCGTAGCGCATACCAAAATTGGAAATTCTCAGTGCTCTCCGTCAGTGTGTTGCTTATTTTAGCAACTTCCATAAGACTGCGTGTTCCAATTTCAATTTGACAGAAACGCAACGCACGACGCATTTATTTAGGTACCACAGTTATGGGCTCCACCCATTGCATTGAAATCTTCAGCGAGTGGCTTCCACTGTGCCTCTGTATGTTTATCGCCGTCAACGGTAACGTTACCTTACTTGATATTATTTTTTAATATCAATACAGAGGCACAGTGGAAGCCACTCGCTGAAGATTTCAATGCAATGGGTGGAGCCCATAACTGTAATATAGGGTTCGCTAAATAACTTTTTTTTTTTTGAAAATGCGAGTGTAGCTTCGGCTGTGTGGTACGTAGCGCCGTCCTGTTGAAACCAAATGTTGCCAATATCCTCCTCTTCAACATGGCCCGATAACGATCGCCATTGATTGTAACGGCCACTGCTTGCTCATTTTCGAAGAAAAATGGCCCAATTATTCCTCTGGACCAAAATCCGCACCAAACAGTGACTCGTTTTGGCTGCACCGGCTTTTCAATGTATGCGTGCGGGTTTTCTGTGCCCCAAATGCGACAATTTTGCTTGTTTACATACCCGCCAAGATCAAAATGAGCTTCATCTGAAAAGATGATTTTTTGGCAAAATCGGCATCGGATTTTCAAAGTAATGTCACGATATTTCCCAGCGTTGTTCAAGCGTATACACAACCATATTCGTTCAGCGGAAGGATAAAACTAATTATCTGACAAATCAGACATAAGCTAAGTGATACCATTCACGAAATAAGCACTAGTTGAAAAAAAAAACGTTAGATAGCGGACCCTATATATAACTGTATATATATATATATATACAATATATACATATATATTTATATACACTACCGGCCAAAAGTTTCGGAGCACCCTTGAAATTTCTTCAAATCTTACTAATAGTTATCCAAAGCCTTTAAAAATAAAAAGTTTCATTATACATTTTAAAGTTTATTGTATTTGCTTTCAAATTACATTAAAATTAAATTTTAGAAACATTTTTATTATCAAAAATTTTTACAAAAATGTCTAATCTGATATTTCATCAAAAAAGCCCCCTTTGCACTGAATAACTTTTGCTACAATTCTTGGCATTCTGGCGATTAATTTCTTTATGGTTTCCTGTTGTATATTGGTCCATGATTCCAACAATGCATTTTACATTTCCTCTTTCGACGTAGTCGCTTTTTCTCGCACCTTTCCGTCCAGCTCATCCTATAGAAGCACTATTGGATTCATATCGGGTGACTGGGCAGGCCAAATCATATTTGTTAATATTCCAGATGTTTGCATGTTCTCTATATAGCCTCTGCACAATTTGGAGCTGTGTTTGGGATCGTTATCTTGTTTCATCACGAAACCTTTGCCGATCAATCGTAGGTCTGATGGTATGGCATTGTGCTGCAATATCTTTCTATACTCCTCCTTTCGCATAATTCCATCGATTCGAATTAAATCGCCTACTCCATTGCTTGAGAAGCATCCCCAGACCATAACGGAACCGCCGCCGTGCTTCACTGTTGGGATTACACACTCCGGCAGCATGTTCTCTTGGGCACTACGTTTGGCGAAAATTCTTTGATTTGACCCAAACAACTCGAACTTTGATTCGTCGTTCCAAAGGACATTTTTGAAGTCCTCTTCGGTTCATTTCTTATAGGTTAGAGTCCATTGAAGTCTTTTCTTTTTATTTCGTGGTCGAAGTAAGAGTTTTTCTTTAGCAATCCTTTCACAAAGACCAGGATCTCTAGCCGCCTTATTACAGTTGTTAGTGACACCGGGTTTGATCGACTGTTATTGATCTCAGCTTGTATTTCTGGAGCCGTTTTTCTCCTGTTCCGTCTGCTTGATATTGTCATTGCTCTATCCTCATGATTTCTTGTCGTCTTGACCTTCCGGACCGCGGAAGGGCCTCCAGAGTTCGATAATCCTTGTACATTTGTATGGTGCGATGCACAGAACTAGTCGAAATTTTTAATTTTTGCTCTATTATCCGCTCGGAATTGCCTTCCTTATAAAGAGTAATCACTGCAGATCTTATATCAATTTTTTTTTTGCATGGCTTCGGTTTTTTTAACGTTTCGAACAGTTCGAATCTAGGGAAACAAAGAATGGTGTCAATATTCTAGGTCAGCCTTTTATACTTGACCCAGGGTAAAAAATGGATGGTAATAATTATTCATAATTACCTTTAGTAATTGCCCCATAAAAAAAAATTACCCTGAGTACCTGAAACAGGTTTTTTATAACCCTTTTTCTCGATTTTGTATGGCAAGTGCAATAAACAAAAAAACCCAATTTCTTGACTTAGTGCATTGCTTGAGCATGCAATTAAACAATGAATGTCGTAAATCCGTTCTGCCTTTTTCTCGATTTTGTATGGCAAGTGCAATAAACAAAAAAACCCAATTTCTTGACTTAGTGCATTGCTTGAGCATGCAATTAAACAATGAATGTCGTAAATCCGTTTTGCCTTTTTCTCGATTTTGTATGGCAAGTGCAATAAACAAAAAAACCCAATTTCTTGACTTAGTGCATTGCTTGAGCATGCAATTAAACAATGAATGTCGTAAACCCGTTTTGGGTTCGATATTAAAGTTATCACTTTCCAACCATCCTATTAAAAAAGAAAAAATCAAAATTTATACAATAATATAGAAATGCCACACGATTTTCTATGAACAGGAGTGGTGCTTCGAAACTTTTGGCCGGTAGTGTATATATGTACCATATATACACATATATATATATATATATATATATGTATATATATACCCATATATATATATATGTATATATATATATATGTATATATGTATATATATATATACATTTAGCTGAAGCGTAAACAACATTCCTTTTTTTTACTCTGACAATGTCGAATTTCGTGCCGAATAAAGTGTTTTTGCGGGGAGTACTACTTCCTCATTACTTCAATATGAAGAAAAAGGCTGCCGAAAGTCATCGTATTTTGGTGGAAGTGTATGGTGTGCATGCTCTAGCTGAGCGTACGTGCCAGAAGTGGTATGCACGGTTTAAAAGTGGCAATTTTGACTTGGACGACGATGAACGGCCCGGACAGCCAAAAAAGTTTGAAGATCACGAATTGGAGATATTGCCGAATGAAACGATCAAGGGGAAGTCTACCGACGACAATTGATGCATTTGAGCCGAGCACTTCGCGAAAAGCGGAATATGAACAAAGGCACGGCAAGGAAATTTTGCAACATGACAATGCTCGCCTACATGTTGCACAGGTCGTCAAAACCTACCTTGAAACGCTCAAATGGGATGTCCTACCACCCGCCGTAGAGTCCAGACCTTGCGCCATCCGATTACTATCTTTTCCGATCAATGCAACATGGCCTGGCTGACCAGCACTTCTCCAATTATGAAAAATTAAAAAATTGGATCTATTCGTTCATATTACAAAACTAATATTTAATAAAAGCCTGTATATAAAATCTGTATTAAATAATTATCCTAACCTAACACTAGCCCTACCTTAAATTTTTACATTTTGTTCAAGAATAAACAAGCAGTTCAAAAAAGAACTGTGACTGAAATATCTGCTCCAGAGACAAACTGTGACAGCTCGTCACTGTTTAGTGGAAAATACTCGTTAGAACAGAACTGTGACTGAAATATCTGCTCCGGAGGCAAACTGTGATAGCTCGTCACTGTTTAGTAGAAAATACTCGTTAGAACAGAACTATGACTGAAATATTTGTTCCAGAGGAAAACTGTGACGGCGTGTCACAGTTTAGAAGCAATCGTCGTCGCAACTGTGACTCGTGACTTTTATGTATCTGTGACAAAGTCACAGTTCGCGAAATATCGCTCAGCTCTAATGTAATAAAAAGATACCTGCTATATATATACATATATAATCTATATATAAAGATTAACTGCTATACAAAGCAACCGAGCAGCTAAAATCAATTGGAATTTTCGGGATATCCTATCTGAAGCTTTGAGAGAGTAAAATTAACATTTTGTGAGAGCGAGAGATCAGGTTGTGAGAGTAAGAGCTGCAACTTGCAAGAAAGTGAGCACAAAAGAGATCGCATTTGCTACAAATGAGTGTAAAGAATCAATGCAGTTGCCATCAGAATGTAGAATATCTTATTTTAATTATAACAACAAAGGGTGGTGGCATAACAAACTTTCAGTAGAAACAAACAATAAAAAATCAAATATTCAAATATTAAATGACATTTATTCATGATTCAGTATTTGAGGTTTTGATGTTTTTGATTGTTCGTTTTTAAAATTCGACCAAGAACAATGCTTATGGAGTAATATGGTTATCAAACGAAACACTAAGTCTGTGAGAATAACATTCATTATTTTCCTCAAAGCAATGCGCATTTGGACTTTGGTTTGTACAATGCATACATTGTTGTATTATATACCTCTTTATTTTTTTATATTTTGAAAGATTTTAATATGTACATATTTTACATACTTAAAAAAAATGTTTGATGGTGCACACAAACTTCCAAACTTCCAGATTGCAACCGATAATTTTTTTTATGAATAAAAATTTCAGAAGGGTAATTTCATCTGATTTAATAGAAATTTTTTTGCAGCTTTCACAGGCGATACGCCGCGCTATATAGCCAACAAAGTACCTACTTGATGTAAGTTCTATTGGAACATTGGGGGACTCAAAATTGTCCATGTTTGTATCGAAATAGGCCTGGTAATTTCCGACAATTTGTGTAAAATCTAAAGGCGCATTCATTTCCATCGATTTCTATATCAGGCGTATCCTCAATATCAAGTGAAATCGACTGAAAATCTGCTGGTAAAAGTATATCTTGATCAACAATGCAATTTGAGTTTGTATTGAATTGTAGTAATTTCAGCGACAATAATTTTGTTATAATGATATTGAATTCATATACTGAAGGATTTGTAAATATCGCGCAAAAACAAATAAGTTGAAGTCGACCTGTAGTATATGGTCTGCGTAAATGATCTTTCCTGGTCATTCCACGATGCATTAAGTTTTAAGAGCATTATGGTGAAAATCTTTTCATTTTGTGTTATATCCATATTTTCTAGCCTATTAATAATTGTTTTTTTATCATCTTTCTCCAAATAAAATTGGGGGATCGATCCAGATTTTAAATATTTTTCCCCAATTAAATTTGGAGAAAAATGTCTTTCGCATAAATATAATGTAGAAGAATTACTAACAAATTCTTCAGATAGTTCACATTTATGCACCCATTGCTCAAATAAAGGTGAATTATAGTCAGGAAATTTGAATAATCGCGTGTCAGGAAACTGTCGTTTTGATCTACTGCAATGCAATAAGCAGCATTTGGAGCCGCATTTGCGAACTATTTTTCCAGTCATTTTTAAACAGAGAGAAATATAAATAAAAATGTTCAGAAGTTAGAATCAAATTACCGATTATAATATAAATAATAAATAAATTGCCAAATTATCCAAATAAAAAACCAAAATCAGTATCAAAAATAGTAGCCAAAGTTAAAGTCAATCAAGTTACAAAAAGAAGAATAAACATACCAATAATCACAAGGAAAACGCACTGAGCTCATCAACAGCTAAAAAATCAGTAAAAATAAAAATACAAAAAAATCTATTTCTGTTTCGGTAAAGAACGCTTTTATCGTCATTCATATACTTGTTGTTGTCGGGCGAGCGGTTTCTTGCACATTCATACAAACTGTAAAAATTTATTTTACAAAACAAACGTTTGCTTCCCTCTCGCACTGCTTGTGATCACTGTGTTTGTGCTCGTATTATATATTTATGTACCCATGTAAAAGGCGAGAGTGAATGTGCGTCGCATCTCAACACAATGTAAAGCTTTTTCTCAAAAGCATAAAAGCTATCAGATCAGAACAAGATTTTTTTGGAAATGATGAATGGAATGATGATGGAAATGATTTCTGAAAACGAAGGAAAAGATTCTATCAATGAAAAATTGGGCCTAGTATGTATATCTGAAATGGCAACAGCTACAAATTTTGAAATTCGTGTTCCAGACGCTTAAAGCTGGTCGGAAATCTGGCAGAAAATTTGAGGTTTTTAAACAAAATTACGACATATTTTCCATCGCAATTGGACTAGATGATAAAAAAGAAGAGCAGCGCATTGGTATTTTTCTGAACTTCTGTGGAGCTGATACAATTGAGCTAATGAGCGGAAGAGTTATGCAGCTGTAGTAAAGGCGATTCAGGATTATTGTATACCCAAAAAGAATGAGGTAGAATTCTTGAGGAAGAATTCAAGAAGAGGGCGAGTCTTTTGACGCATATTATATGGACTTGTGTAAGTTGGTTAAAAATTGCGGTTATACCGAATCAGATCGAATGGTACGGGAGAATGTTGCTTGAAACGGAAAAGTTAACCTTGCAAAGAACAATCGAAATTTCTAGATCATACTAGTTGAGTGACATGCTAATGATAAGCAGCGACAAAACAAAGAAAACATACTTGGCGAAATTAAAACTTCAACTGCAAAGCGGCAAATACAAAACCGACGAAATGCAAAATATAGCAACAATACGATGCGGCCAAGAAAAATAAACACATGCAAGTTTTGTGCAAGAAACACATGTGTTTGGGAGATGTAAACCATTCGGCAAGGAATGCAATAACTGCGGTTAAAAGAATCATTATAGTGTGGCTTGTTACGCTACAAAAATTCGTGAATTAAGAACGGTGTGCGAAAAAGGGACAAATAGCGATGATGATTCTGGGGACTTGTTTAGTGTTAAAATTGTGACAACAAGCGACAAAGATGGTATGAAAAAATTCGAGTAGATGATTTTCTAATCACATTTAAAATAGACACTGGTGTGATGTGTGAAGTGTTTTGCCTTATCGGTTCTTAAAGTATATGAAAAAATGTGAGACTACAGAAAGGTGTTTTTCCGATTCGGTGGTGCAACACCACAAAGTTATGGTGGATCAGATTTGATATACAAAGATAGGGTTGATTGTGTTTTCATGTGTCGAAATGAAATCAAAAGACTGCAATTCATAGTAATTGACACGCATTTTGAACCGCTTCTTGGTTTACAAGCTTTGTCAGCAATAACCAAACGAATTGATCGAATAACTAATTGTAATGCTTTAGCTTCAAAGGAAGATTTTATGAAAAAAGATAGAGTACAAAAGGAATTACAAAGTATGGTACAGCGAGGCATTATTGATCGTGTGAATGGGCCTATAGAGAGAGCCTCAAATTTAGTTATTATAAAAAAAAAGAATGGAAATTTGCGATTATGTATTGACCCTCAAGACGTCAATGCTGACATTCTATTGGAAAATTATACTATTCCCTTATTTAAATCAATTTCGGCTCGTATTGCTGAGGAGCGCGATAGAATGAGTGCAGTGAAATATTTGGGAAAAATTATATCAAGTGAGGGCATAAGTTGTGATCCAGACAGAGTGAAAGCGATTTTAGAAATCGGTCGCCCAAAAGATAAAAAAGACCTACAAAAACTTCTTGGTATGATAAATTATATACGAGAATACATTCCCAATTTAGCAGAACTCTCAAAATCTTTACGTGAATTATTAAAAAATTACGTTGTATTCAACTGGTTATCGCACAATGAAAATTGCATTCAGCCAATAAAAAAGGTTATCGCTCACGCACCAGTCCTGCAGACTTTTGATGAAAAAAGAGCATTACGATTGAAACGGGGTTATTGGTTGAAATGTGGGTTAGGTTGCTGTTTGCTCCAAGAAGGTAAGCCAATTGCACTTGCTCCAAAAAGTTTAACAGAGGCTGAAATAAACTATGCTCATAATGAAAAACAATTTTTATAAAAATATTTTATTAAAAAATTAAATAAAATATGGCATCAATCTAATTCATGTGCCTGGTAAAGAATTATATATAGCTGGCTTTTTATCTGGATACTAGTATATAAGCCTGACTTCGCCAGGAAGTTATTATTTTTTATTTATTTCGTAATAAAAATTGCGAAGTCTTTTGGACTTTCTCACCTTACACTTTTGGGTTTATTTATTTTGTAGCATGAAGAGTAAAAAATTAATCGCAATTAATATCGATTGTTTGTATTTTATTCAAATATTGTTTGAGAATATTTCTTTAAAAGCAACATTTTTTGTGATAACCGTCGTCTCCACCAGCGGGTACTGGCAGTTTTAATTGGGAATGGTATGTGCGACCTCCTTTTAAAAAGTTGACCGCGATTCTCGTGGAGGCCACAGGTAACGCTATATCGCGTTTCCCCGCACCACGCTCAAGAGGGTTTTGTATAGGTAGGTTTTTCCACTTCCCCCATGTCCATCTAGGAAAAAGCATTTTTATGATCTGCTAGATGTGTATATTGCATCTATAACTCTATTAAAGCAACACCCTGTTCATCGTTTAAACATTCGACCATATCTTGACAGGTTGCTTTTTGGTTCTTTATATCAAGTGTTCCTCCGGCATCATGAGGCAAGTCTTGAGGTGGAGTTTTAATACCGAAGTCTGTACAATTTTTACCATGTAAAATAAGAATTTCTTGGACATCGCGTAGGGATAAATTTTCACAGTCTGCGTGTGTTCTACAATGATCCGGGTGTTTTCCAGGTAGGTCTTCTGCGGCTGAAGTAGGCACCCAAAAACACGGATTAAGCCACACAATTCTCTGAGCGCTTTAGGCATGCTGACATCTACAGCCTCAGCCAGTGTGGCTGATTCCCAAACAGAATCGTCTTCTAAGATACCCAACTCCTTGCATGCCTCTTTGAATGTTTTGAATGTAACCCCGTGCACAGTTCTCAAAACTGATTTCTCCTGTCACATGTAATAGAAGTAGTCTTAGATGATATCGCTCACCTTCCGATATACCAATGTTCATTTTCTAAGCAACTATACACAACACCGCCAAAAATAGTTACAAACAAAACAAATTCAATGAAATTAAATTATTATGAAAAATTATTACATTTTTAAATTATTAAATTTTTAAATTATTAAATTTTTAAATTATTAAATTTTTGAATTATAAAATTTTTCATAATAAAATCTGACAAATTAATCAGCACAATCTGGAAAAAAAATACACATTTCATCCCAATCGGATTTTTTGCAAAAAAATGGCGAAGCCGTTTGGATTTTTGAAATTTGAAAATTTTGTTCATCAACATTAGATGCCCAGGAACATCTGTGAAAAATTTCAGGATTCTAAGTGATGTGGAAGTTACAAAAAAAGTCCCGGACATATTTTGCTAACAGAAACGCATAGGGATTTTATATATATAGATTATGATAAATGAGTTCAACAACAGAAATTGAAGATTTAAATGAGTTTGTTCATTCAATTAATATAACTGCGGAACGACTGGAATCATTCAGAAAAGAAATGACGCGTGATAGTTTTTAATGGAATTGAAGAAGGTACTAGTAAATGGATGGCCCAAGGATAAAAATCATCTAAATGAAGAAATAAAAACTTATTGGAAACACCGTAATGATTTAACAATTGATAGATGTAATTTTTATAAATAATCGTATAACTGTTCCGAGAGGTTTGACGGAACTCGTGTTAAACCAACTACACGGATCTCATTTGGGTATAAATAAAACTAAAAGAAGAGCGCGTGGATTAGTATACTGGCCCAGGATTGATGAAGATATTGAAAGAACTATGTATAACGCAGTGTGCCACATGCCAAAAAAACCGCTCATCAAACGTTAAAGAATCAATGTTATCTTATAAGGTACCATCACTGCCGTACAATAAAGTGATTATTATTATCGCAGATTATTATTACAAATACATACTTAGATATAATACCATTAAAAGTGAAAACTAAAAGTGAATGCAAGTGAATGAATAAATAAAATAAAAGTAAACTTTTCATATCACGGGATACCTGTTTAAATTGTCAGTGATAATACGCCTTTCAATTCCATTGAATTTAATAAATTTTGCAAAGCATGGGGCATAAAGCTACAAACAACCAATCCAGGGTATTCACAGGCAAATGGTTTTGCTGAGAAATTTGTAGGCATCGCGGAGTCTTTGCTTAAGAAGTCAAACGAAAGTGAAGGTGACCTTTGGCTTGCTTTACTGGAATATCGCAATACACCGTTGAAAGATATTGATGCTTCACCAACTGAATTACTAATGAGCATGAAAACACGAATACTCGTCCCAGCCAATACACAATTATATCAGTCAAAAAACGTACCAAACATTAAACAAAAACTCGAATAACTAAATGAACGTTCAAAAAGCTTTTACGATCGCACCGCTAGAATCAAATCTTCTTTTTCAATAGGACACAGAAGGTTTGGTACCAACAGCAACCACGAAATTGGACTGAAGCAGTCATTATCAGCGCAGCCGAATCGCCAAGATCTTATTGGATACAATTTCAAGATGGGGGTGTTCTGCGTCGAAATTCTAAGTGGTTACGGCATCGCATATAAGCTACCAAACATCTTGTCTAAGGTTTCACAAACTTAAGATACTTATAGTAAAAGGAGGGAAAAAGATACATATGCATATATCTAGTTATGCAGTATTGTAAGAGGGAGATGTAGTATTAGTAGGTACATTGTTATAGTACCATTTTAGTATTAATGCAACACTCTAACGATTGAGAACAAATAAAGACAGTTGTAGTGTAACAGCTGAAGAAGAATAATAGAATACATATATACATACATATACATATATGTATACATATATATATGTATTCTCTCGTTATGAGTCGTGGAGTGTAGACGCACTAAAATTGGTGGTAAAATTCGCGCTTCTTTTTCCTTTACTTAATTTGCTGCTCTAAACGTGTTGTACTTTTATATAATATTATCTCGGCTGTGAAAATTAATTTCATAACCATATATTTTAAATAGTTGTTAATAATTTGCAAATCGAATTTAACTATGAAAAGCAGTGAGAAAAATTCTGGCGCTGAAAACATCAAACAGTTGAGCGGCGCTACAAAGCGCGCAACTCGTAGCAACAACAACATCATCAGCACTAGTATTGCTGGTGCCTGGGCAAGCCCCGCCACCCCCGCAACTGAACGATCTGCTGACACTCGCTCTGATCACTCGTCGCTTATGGTGACTCTCGATCAGAAGTTTGCTGCTCTACGTGAGAGCATCATTGAACAAGTTGTTTCGTCTATTGCAAAGGTTGAGGAGCATATTATGGAGAGATTTGGTGAACTGAATGCTGTTGTTGGTAATATCAAAATGCAGTTGCATGCTCTCGAATCTCGGGTCGATGCAATTGAGAGTGCTACTACAATGCATCGCAACTCCATGAGCATCGATATGGCTGAACTGAGAAAAAGGCTAACTCAGCTTGAGGATGAGTCTATATCTGGGGATGTGATTGTGTCTGGTATTCCCTACTCACAAGGTGAGGACATTAAAGCTATATATGCGAAAATATGCAACGTCGTCAGCTGTCAACCTGTTCCTGCTTTGCGTGATGCATTCCGAATTGAAAATAACAATAGTCGCAATAGTGGGACAATAATTATGAAGTTTCCCTCAAGTCGTGATCGATTCCTGTTTTTACGTGCGATTTCTTCTTTTTGTCGACAAAAACGCCGTGCTTTGACCCTAAGAGAACTTGCCTTTAATGTTGATGGAAGGGTTCATGTTCATGAGAGCATAACGAAGTCGAGGCGTGTAGTTTTAAGGCATGCACTCAAATTAAAACGTGCAAAAAAGTTATTTGCTGCCTACACTGCAGGAGGAAAAGTCTTCGTAAAAAACAACGCTAATGGGGAGCCTATTTTAGTGGAGGACATAGAAAGCATCGACTACGCCACCAACAGCTAATCAAATTTAACGTCTGCTAGTTTAATTTAAATTTTTCTTAGTTTTAATAGTTTTTTGCATTAAATTTGTACTTAGTTTTACTAATTTTTTTTTTTTGTTTTGTCATTTCTCTATTTTCCTCCTGCTGCTTCTCTCCTGTCTGATTTTCGACCTATAAGTATCTTGCCTGTTCTCTCTGTGAATCGTTAATGGTATCCCAAATTAATTGTCACATTTCAAACAAAAACTTACTCAGCCCTCTTCAGTCCGGCTTTCGCTCAAAGCACAGCTGCTCTACAGCTATGCTCAAAATCACCGATGACATAAGAGTAGCATTTGACCAACAGAATGTTACACTTCTCTGTCTGCTTGACTTCTCGAAAGCATTTGATAGTGTTGATCATACGCTCTTATGCCATAAGCTGAGGAAGTATTTTCTATTTTCCTCCAATGCGACTAAGCTTATACGCAGTTTCCTATGTGAGCGATACCAAAGAGTTCAAGTTAATTCAGCTTACTCTGACTTTAAGCCAGTCGAGGCGGGGGTTCCCCAGGTTCTGTGTTGGGACCTCTTTTATTTTCCATGTTCCTAAATGACATTTTTACTACAGTAAATTATGTGACCATGCATGCCTATGCGGATGATGTGCAGCTATACATGTCTAGTAGTGTTGAATCTATTGTCAATCTATGTTCCAAAATTAACAGTGATCTTATGAATATTACCCGTTGGTCTAGTGAAACTGTCTTCAACTCAATGCCTCCAAATCTTTTGTCTTACCTGTTTTTCGTAATGCCTCTAACTTGACTAATATTCCGCCGTTATTTATAGGAAACGAGACTCTCAAATTCGTATCTAAAATTACAAATCTTGGTTTTTGTTTAAACTCAAATTTAACATGTACAGATCATGTCAATGCTGTTGTAAGTAAATCGTACGCTATTTTACGTAATTTCCACTATGCAGCTAATTATCTTCCTGAAGAAACCAGAAGAAGGATTGTGCAGCAACTCGTTCTGCCCATCATAACATACAGTGAATTAGTGTACTGTAACTTTGATTCTGTTTCGTTGAATAAAGGTTTGTTTGTGGTCTAAGACTCTTTGATCGACTCGGTGTTCGGAGACCCGCTCTCATAGGTGGTGATCTCTTTGACCTTATTAATTATCGAAACTGCGTCTTTTTGCACAGGCTAATCCATACGAGAACTCCTAATTATTTGTTTGCAAAATTGTCCTTTGGAAGCTCTAACCGACTATCCAATCTAATTGTTCCAAAGTTCAATTACCTAAGCACGGGGAGACTATTTTTCGTCAACACTGTCAAGCTATGGAACAATCTGCCAAATAGGCTAAAGGCTATAGCGGGAGAGAGAGCTTTCAGGCGTCATGCTAGGGAACATTTTTTGAACACCTAAAACAACGACTTTGCAACCAAGAGTTTACATACCTTCTCCCTTCTGTACCTATTTTTCTCCATTCTGTATCTATTTTTCTCCTTTCTGTACCCCTGTCGTCTATACATATCTAATACCTATTAATTAAATAATTAAACAATTTATATGTATATTATATTATTTTAACTTAAGTTTTCTAAATTATTTGTTATTGTTATATACATTCCCTGTGTCAATTTTTTTTTGCTATAAAAGAATTAGTTCTTAGCGCAACTCCTATTCAATAATAATAAATAAATAAATAAATAAATAAAATCGCTTCAGCAGGAGTTCTTTAACCAGCGTGTTTCTCTATGGAAGGCCTAAAGTAAGGTCTTGGACGTTCAAGTGCTTCCCGGCGGAGGGCCTTAACTTCTATAAGGGAAAGCGAAAGTGCTTCCCTGCGGAAGGCCTTAATTTATCGAGTCAAAATGCTGGTTAGGTTAATCTCCTGTTTAAGGGATTTTCCTACCGGTGGCGTGCAAATATGGTTGCACGTCGGTGGCCTGCGCCGATAGGTGAATGATAGGGCATTCACCGGTGACCGAAGTCGATAGGTAATATATAGGGATATTACCGCGGGCCGAAGCCGATAGGTGAATGATAGGGCATTCACCGGTGACCGGTGAATAAAACAAAAAAGGAAAGAAATATGGTTTTGGTAATGCACTTTCTCTTTCCGCTTTTGTGTATCTCGGGTTGTTATTGATAATTCTGTTGTTAATGTATATCATCATTAATAATTGTTTTAGATTGTTTTTGTTGATTTCGGGTGTTTGCCGAATAAACAAATGAACAAATCTGCAAGCAAGCGTTTTGCGATTACCTTCAGTTAGCCCGTACGCCATCGAAGATCATTAACCTGTAAATTAGTAAATAATACTGGCAGCTAGAGTGTTGATTATCAGCAAGTTGTTGACTCTGCTTTAAGGCCAAGAACATAATTATGCTCGCTTGCAAGTTTGTAGATGAACGTTATTAATCAAGGCGTTATTATCACTGTGCAAAACGCAGTACTGGCAAACCCGTTCATTCACCTGTTCAACATTTATAGTTGAAGATTCTGGCCCCGTTGAGGTTGCTCAATTTTGAAGGTGATTATGCGTAGCTTTGATCTTCCACACGTCTAGATGGAGACATTAGTCGATGTTGATGGTGAACGATTGAACTTTGCGGGAAGCCGCTTGCAGTGCTGGTTGCCTCCACAAATGTCATCTCCAAGCTACTACTATTGACCTCGTTATTCCAATACTCAGCGATAAATAGCCACCCGCAAATTGGTAATGATCTGTCGACTTCGTCTGTCATTGAACTGATGAAGGCTGTGCGCTGTTAATTGTTGGGTAGAAGTTTTAAGCACCTGGTGCTAGTCAAAGTGACTTGCAGCGATTTCGAGTTAAAGATTACATTGACTCGCAATACCAAAAGATGCGTTTATCTTTTTGGATTCGTTGTTGGCCAGAATCATTTCCGCACCGATTTTGCAATTAACTCAAGAATTATTTTTAGCAATAATTCTTTTTAATAAATTGCGAGTTTCGTTCTCTGAATTGAGTGCGAGGTTCCACTTAGTGGAATGCGGTCGCGTTCGGTTTTATCTAGGCTATGGACTGTGGTGTGAGATTTAACTTTGTACTTCCGAGCTTCACTATTAAAGTGAAGCCTAGAAGTATGTGGTTTCATTGTTTTTATTTATTTGTAACATATGTATATACACTCAATTCTGTTTTTACACGGTTTTGATATAACACGGTTTGAAAATAAACAAATTTTAAATTTTTTTACACGATTTTATTCCATTTAGCACGATTTAAAATCTTTTCGGCTTAAATATTTTTGGTTAAATTTAATTTTTGCGAAATATGTTCATATCACAAATTAAGTGGAATTCCCTTTTTGTGGATACAAGCAAATTTACTGGTCAGAGCAATTGTAAATAGCACAAATTTAGGGGAATTCCCTTTTAGTGCATACAATCAAATTTATTTGTGACAGCAAATAGAATGTGTTAATATTTTCTGAACTATGTTTTTTCTTTAATAACTATGATTGTGTAAAAACACATTATATATGTGATTTAATAAAATAAACCGGAATACTTGTTCTTAAAGAATCCTTGTTTTTCACTAATTTCAATAGGTTTTAGAGATAAGGAACCAATCACCTATTTTGCATATATTTATCAGATAATATTGGACGCCTTAGTGTTTTGTGACGCAATATTAATGAGGACTTGCGAAACATTGCTAGGTGGTCTGATAACAATAGACTGCATCTTAATCCTAACAAATCCTTTGTTTTACCCATATATAAATCCAAAATCGACATTGCAATTATACCTCCTATATATCTTAATGATTGTATACTTAAGTTTGTGTCCAAAATCACTAGCCTTGGTGTATGCCTTAATACTACGTTGACCTGCAGTGATCACATAAATGCAACTATTAGTAAAGCTTATTCGGGGCTGTTGTAATTTAAGATGCTCTGCTGAGTTTATACCGAGTGAAGTCCGTAGAAGGCTAATTCTACAGTTTGTTCTACCTTTACTGACTTATACTGAGGTAATATACTGCCAATTTGACTCAATCACAAGTTGGAAGTACTAATTAATAATTTGACTAGGTTTGTATTTGGCTTACGTAGGTATGATCACTTATCTGATCACAGAAATGCACTGCTTGGTAATACTTTTTCAGCTTTCATCAATTATCGAAACTGCTTGTTTATGCATAATCTCATTTACTTCAAGCAGCCTGATTATCTCTTTGAGAAACTGCAATTCTGTCAGTCGAGTCGCTTGCAGAAGGATCTCATATTACCAAAATGTTGTTTTATGAACTCAGGGCGGTTTTTCTTTGTCAGTGCTGTTCGGCTGTGGAATAATCTTCCACGAAATCTAAAGATAGTAAGCAATAGGGGTCGTTTTAGGAGACTGTTGGAGGAATACTTCTCTTTTACATCTTATATTGTTTAAACTTATTTATTTTACTACACTCATTTACATCTCATTTCTTTTTTTTTTGTCGGTCTTTCTTTTCTTCATTTTCTTTTTTATTCCTCTTCTCTCATTCCTACCTCATCTTAAGTATTAGCTAGTAATTAATTAATTCCATGTAATATGTGTTTTATACATATGCACTAAAAAAGAATCAATCTTATCTTTTCTATTAATAAATTGAAATTGAAATTAATATTACATTGAATTCCCTTACATGATTATATTTTAGTAGTTTAAATAAAATTCTAGTCTGTGGAACTAGAGATATAATTTTTATCTAGAATAATTAAAATTTTTCTTAGATCAACAATATTTATTTTTCTATTTCTTTCTAGAATTTCTAGATATTTGATTAGATTAAATTTTATTTTAATAGATTTTACAATATTTATTGAATGAGAATGTATTTCTTTAAATTCTTCATAAATTACTATAACAATCCTTTTAGATTGAATAAGATTAATATTTATATCTTTTGTTCTATTTATTTCTTCTCTTGTAGTTTACTATAGAAAAGAATATATAAGAGGAGATGAAAATATCAATCGATTTATTATTTTAGTAATATTATTTGTTCTTTCAATAATACTACTAATCATTAGAACAAATTTAATCAGAATTTTATTAGGTTGAGATGGACTAGGCTGAGTATCTTACTGTTTAGTAATTTATTTTCAAAATGTAAAACATTATAATGCAGGAATATTAACAGCTCTTTCTAACCGCATTGGAGATGTAGCCTTATTAATAGCAATTGCTTGAATATTAAACTATGGCAAATGAAATTATATTTTCTATTTAGATATATTTTATAAATCTAGAGAAATAAAAATTATTGGAAGATTAGTAATTTTAGCTGGAATAACTAAGAGAGCTCAAATTCCATTTTCTTCTTGACTTCCTGCTGCAATAGCTGCTCCTACTCCTGTTTCAGCTCTTCTACTCTTCCACTACTTCATTCTTCTACTCTTGTTACAGCTGGAGTTTGTTTATTAATTCGGTTTAATATATGTAGTTTTAGAAAATTCATTATTAAGAAGTGTTCTTCTTCTTATTTCTGGATTAACAATGTTTATAGCTGGCTTAGGCGCAAACTTTGAAATTGATTTAAAAAAAAATTATTGCTCTTTCTACTTTAAGTCAATTGGGATTAATAATAAGAATTCTTTCAATAGGATTTAACAAATTACCATTTTTTCATCTTCTAACTCATGCACTTTTTAAGGCTCTTTTATTTATGTGTGCTGGAGCTATTATTCATAATATAGGAAATTCCTAAGACATTCAGTCAATAGGAGGTCTTGCTATTCATATACCATTTACTAGTGCATGCTTTAATGTTTCTAATTTAGCGCATTGTGGTATACCCTTTTTAGCGGGATTTTATTCAAAGGATATAATCTTGGAAATAATAAGAATAAGATATGTAAATATTTTATCTTATATATTATATTTTGTTTCTACTGGATTAACTGTAAGTTATTCATTCCGATTAGTTTATTATTCCATAACTGGAGAACTAAATTGTAGTTCGTAGCTAGAAATTAATTAATCACTTTTGTGTAGGCTTATGGTCGAATTTTGTTAAAGTTGCGAATAAAAAGACTTTATTTATTCAGCATTTTCTACTCGACGTTTCGTCGGATTTTTCCCCGACTTCTTCAGGAATACGTTTTATTTATACTAATCTTCTTGTTTTCACTACAACACAAATAATTTTTTCATTTTCAAATAATTCACAAATAATTTTTGGTCAAAAAAAAACATAATAATTGTAGTTTATTAAATGGTTTAAATGATGAAAGATGAATTATATTAAAAGGAATAACTGGTTTAATAGCAATAAGAATTATTGGGAGAAGAATATTAAGATGATTAATTTATACTGATTCATATATAAGTTAGTTCCCCCTATTATAAAATTCATGACTTTAATTGTATATATATTAGGAGGATTAATTGGATATTTTACTGCAAAAAATACAATAAATAATTTTTATAATTTTCCTTTAAAAATACATTCATTAAATTTTTATATTTAGAAGAATATGATTTATACCCAATATCTCTACATATGGTATAATTAAACATCCTTTATATTTAGGTTCAATAATTTATAAATCTATAGATCAAGGATGAGCAGAAGTATTAGGAGGTCGAAATCTTTATAATTATTTAGTAAATATGTCTAAGTTCTACAGATGTAACAGATGAATAATTCCATAATAATTTAAAAATTATATTATATCTTTTATTTTATGAATTACTATTTTATCTTTTATATATTTAATTTTGTATTTAAATAGCTTATATATATATATGTAAGTATGGCACTGAAGATGCTAGGGAAATTTTTTAATTTTTAAATATAGTGAATTAAATTTAGTATATAAAAGGAAATCTTTAATTTTACAGTGAAAATGTAATGTTTTACTTAAACTATATAAAAAGAAATAAAAATGGAATTTAACCATTAAAATAAAAAGTTAGCAGCTTTTATTTGATTTCTTATTTCCTTAATTGGAGATAGTCTCAATTCTATCATTAACAGTAATACGCCTCTTTTTGGCTTCAATTAAAATAAGGATATATTAGGAGTAGGAATTAATAATGCGGATTTTTTTGCTCGAAAATGGCATTTATTTGAATAACAAAATGAATGAGTACATTAAGCAATATATTGCCCATCGTTGGCTATGACTTCCTCTCATCTTCTGGGAAGTTTATTGATTCCTCGTTTGAAGAAGTCCTCATCTTTCGAGGCAATCCATTCATCGACCCATTTTCGCACTTCTTCAGCATTTCGAAAGCCTACATCTGGCAGGCTGATCTGCATTGATCGGAACAAATGGTAATCAGAAGGAGCAAGGTCTGGAGAGTACGGGGGGGTGATCAAGATGATCCCAACCGAGCCTCTTTATTTTTTCTTTAACGATGTTTGCACGATGTGGTTTGGCATTTTCATCCTGGAACAAAACTTTGTGGTGTTTTCGAGCTATCAATGGTCGTTTTTCGTTCAGTTTCTTTGCCAGTTCGTTCAATTGGCGTCTGTAGCGATCAGCTGTAACCGTTTCATTTGGTTTTAACAGCTCGTAATACACCACACCCTTCTGATCCCACCCAATACACAGCATAAGCTCATATGTTTGATGCAATAAAAAACTTTGTTGTTTACACTTCAACGAAATGACACATACTGAAATTTTTAGCTTAATGACAGACAACAACAAAGAAAATGGCCGCGGTGTGCTCTGATGCACATAACGCTAGTTACACCATCTGTTATCTTAATCTGCATTATTAATTCCTACTCCTATTAAACATATAAAATTAGGTCGAAACTAATTGCAATAAATCGCTTCATATTTAAGACAGATTAAATACAATACTTTTTGAATGCAAATCAAATGTTATAATTAACTACAGTCTCAAATTGTTCAAGATAACATTCCTTGCTTTCATTCATGATATAAACCAATTAATAAAATAATAATAAAAAATATTCTTGTAAGTCTTCAGACAAAAAAGGATGATGTCTTCATTACTACAATTACTGGAAGTAAAAGGGCAATTTCTACATCAAAAATTAAAAAGATAATTGCAATAAGAAAAAACCGTAAAGAAAAAGGAATACGAGAAGAAGAAGAAGAAGGATCCAAATCCACATTCAAATGGGGAACATTTTTCTCGATCTGTTAAAGTTTTTTTAGAAAGAACAGAAGCAATAAATATTATAATAGAAGAAATTAAGAGAATCAAAATACCAATTAATAACAACAAATTAATTATTTATGCTATTTTTATAGAGCTTATGATTGGAAGTCATATATACTTATTATACTACACAAATAAATTACCCTCCTCATCAATTAACTGAGATATAAAGACATAATCAAACTACATCTACAAAATGTCAATATCAAGCAGCAGCTTCAAATCTAAAATGATGAATTTTAGAAAAATTATTATTTAAATGACGAATTAAACATACTAATATGAAATGATGAAATTAAATGAAAATGAAGTTCCAATTAAAACATGAATTCCATGAAAACCTGTTGTAGCTATATAAAAAGTAGAGCCATAAACCGAATCAGCAATTCTAAAAGAGGCTTCTGGATATTCATATCCTTGAAGAATAAAAAAATAAATTCCTAAAAGAACTGTAAAAAATAATGCTTGAGCAGATTGAGAGTGGTTTCCCTCTATTATTCTATGATGAGCTCACGTTACAGTAATTCCTGAAGTTAAAAGAATAACGGTATTTAAAAGAGGAATTTGAGAAGGATTAAATCGTTTAATTCCCTGAGGAGGTCAACTTGATCCAATTTCAATAGATGGAGATAAACTTCTATGAAAAAAAGCTCAAAAAAATGAAACAAAAAATAATACCTCAGAAACAATAAATAAAATTATTCCTCATCGTAATCCTGTAACTACTATAAAAGTATGTAAGCCTTGAAAAGTTCCTTCTCGAGAAACATCTCGTCATCACTGAAAATATATGGGTAGAATGATTTAATCATCCATATAATATAAATCTTAGTCATAATGGTAAAGCTAATGATAAAGTAAAAGTTAAATGTCTTGTTCTTGTAAAAATATAAGGAAATAAACCTATAAAATTATTAAATAAAACTATCAGCCTTATAATGTAAATAGTTTCAAGGCGTAAACGAAAACGAAACATATGTTTTTCATGAGTTTTGTTTTGTGCTTTTTGTCATTTTTCGTTTGTTTGAAAACTGCGCATAACAAAACTCGAGTGAAATCCACTAAACGCAAAAAATGCTTGTTGTTGGTATTTTTACATGCTTTGCAGATTTTATCAGCTAAGCGTGCTATAATGGATCGGCAGTTTCCAGGAAAAAAGGCGAGAAACCACGCGAAAGCAAGAAGGCTATCGTCTAGTGTAAAATTGTTTGTGTTTTGAAAGTTGTCGAATTGTATGTATCGAATGTGTATGTGTATAGTGTTGTGTATAGTGTTGCCGACACGCATTTGCACTGAATTCTACCCAAAATCTTTGCGTTTCTAGAAATTACTTATAAAAATGCTTCAAATATTGTACACATGGCAACATTTTTTGTCTGCAATAAAACGAATGTCTGCAATACGAACGAAAAGCTTCTATTATACTAGTTTGGCTCGTTTCGTTTTTTTTTTTTTTTTTTTTTTTCAATTTCAATTTCAATTTATTAATAGAAAATGGAGGCACAATAAGATAGATTCTTTTTTAGTGCATATGTATAAAACAAATATTACATGGCATTACTTATTTACTAATACTTAAGATTAGGTAGGAGTGAGAGAAGAGGAATAAAAAGAAAATGAAGAGTAGAAAGACCGAGAGAAAAAGAAATGATATGTAAATGAGTGTAGTAAAATAAATAAGTTTAAACGATATTAGTTGTAAAAGAGAAGTATTCCTCCAACTGTCTCCTAAAACGACCCCTACTGCTTACTATTTTCAGATTTCGTGGAAGATTATTCCACAGCCGAACAGCACTGACAAAGAAAAACCGCCCTGAGTTCAAAAAACAACATTTTGGTAATATGAGATCCTTCTGCAAGCGACTCGACTGACAGAATTGCAGTTTCTCAAAGAGATAATCAGGCTGCTTGAAGTAAATGAGATTATGCATAAACAAGCAGTTTCGATAATTGATGAAAGCTGAAAAAGTATTACCAAGCAGTGCATTTCTGTGATCAGATAAGTGATCATACCTACGTAAGCCAAATACAAACCTAGTCAAATTATTAATTAGTGCTTCCAACTTGTGCAACGAGATTGAGTCAAATTGGCAGTATATTACCTCAGTATAAGTCAGTAAAGGTAGAACCAACTGTAGAATTAGCCTTCTACGGACTTCAGCCGGTATAAACTCAGCAGAGTATCTTAAATTACACAGCACCGAATAAGCTTTACTAATAGTGGCATTTATGTGATCACTGCAGGTCAACGTAGTATTAAGGCATACACCAAGGCTAGTGATTTTGGACACAAACTTAAGTATACAGTTATTAAGATATATAGGAGGTATAATTGCAATGTCGATTTTTGATGTATATATGGGTAATACAAAGGATTTGTTAGGATTAAGATGCAGTCTATTGTTATCAGACCACCTAGCAATGTTTCGCAAGTCCTCATTAATATTGCGACACAAAACACTAAGGCGTCCAATATTATCTGATAAATACAACTGCAGGTCATCCTCATAAGCATGTATGGACACAGATCTCACGTTAGTGAAGATATCGTTCAGAAAAAGCGAAAATAATAATGGTCCTAGTACAGAGCCTTGAGGCACACCAACTCGATTATATTTCGCCTCAGAGTATACATTTAGTACCTTAACTCTTTGAGATCTATTTGATAGATAAGATTTAATTAATTGCACTGCATTACTAGAGAAGTGGAACAAAGACCCCAACTTGGCACAAAGCAATGTATGGTCCACACTATCAAAAGCTTTAGTATAATCCAAGAGACATAGAAGGGCAATATGCTTATTATCATAGTTAATTCTAATGTCATCTACTACTTTGAGCATAGCCGTACAACAGCTATGATAACGTCGAAACCCTGATTGCAATGGATGCAGAAGATTATTGTCTTTAACATATTCGTTGATTTTTTCAGCCATGATCAACTCACATACCTTGGAAAGCACGGGTAGAATACTAATTGGGCGATAATCAGCTACAAACTTTGGCGTCGGTTTCTTAGCAATTGGTATAACAATACCAGATTTCCATAGTGAAGGAAAACAAGAAGATGTAAAAATTAAATTTATAATAGCAGTTAGTGTGGATAAAACATATGGTAATAATATTTTTATAAATTTTAAAGAAATTCCATCTGCACCAGTTGCATTGGATTTTATTTGATTAATTTTGCTTGCAATATCTGCCTCATGTACAGCTGGAAAACTGAACCCAATTTCTCCAGGCTGGCTAACAAAATCCAAGCCCCTATTCACACAGGAAGAGTTGGAAAGGAAATAATCATTCAGCTCATCAGGAGATAAGTTACACGTTGCACGATTTTTGGACCCAATTCCTATGCTTTTTAGTCGCTTCCAGAGCTGCTTGGACGGTAGTGTTGGATTAAGTTTAGATTTAAAATACTGTTCCTTCGCTTTTCTGATAACCAGCGAAGTAAAGTTTCTTTATATTCTAAAATTTTCCCAATTATTGCTAGTTGGGTTATTTTTCCATTTACTACGTAATCGGTTTCTGACTTGTATATGTCTTCTAACTCTAGGAGTATACCATGGACAGGACTTATTAATTATATTTACAGTACGGAGTGGAGCATAACAATCAAAAAAATAATTAACAGTATTATGGAAATATTCTAATTTGTCATCAACATGTAGCGCATTCCACATGATTGACCAATGTATATTTAGGGCTGCACAATATAAGGAATCAACGTCAAGTCATTTAAAATCACGAAAAGTGAAAGTGTCAGATATAGAACATACATTTAGGGCCTCATGCTCGAACTGCGCAACAGTAGCGGTACCTCCGTTGCCGCTGCTCTTAAAACAGCATGTGCTAACTCTTACGATGAGCCCCGTTTAGAGAACTGTGCTTTACGTATTTCCCCTACATGTCAACTGGTATGTAAAAGTTGTGTATCTGGTGTACACAAATTTTACAATCAGACGTCTCTTTCTTTCTTGTGATTATATGTATTCAATGTGAATTTGTTCTTATACCTGTTTTGTTCTCTCTTGAGTGTGTATTGGAAATTTTTTTTACTTATCACTGAGAAAAATATATGCGCTGAAACACAAAGCATGAATTTTTTTCGACTTTTGTTTGTTCCCACGCTATATATTTGGATTATTTCAGCACATTGTGATTGAAGCCTATATAAAGTAGATAATGGTATAATATTTTATAATATGAAGTAAATTGCATAATTCAATAATATTTTTTAATATAAAGGAAAAATTCACATAAATGTTGTCATAAAGACAAACAATGATAATTTTTTGGGTGTAGCAAAATCAGAGAAGCGCAGCATACAGCCCTATCTCGTCGATGGCTCGGAAGCTACTGATTTTATAGATATCATCAAACTTTTTGTTTACTAAAGCCAGCCGGCACAACGAGCATGTATCATATATGATACACAATAGCCTGATCTACGGGCGAACTGAAAGAAGCGGTTGCTAATAAGCAACCGCTTCGCAACGGCACACCGCTTCTGCTACTGTTGTTTCCAAAATAAGCTTTTCTAACGTAAATACGTAAGAAGAGTGTAAACTGTTGTTGTAAAGAGGAGAAATTTCAGCGGTACCGCTTCTATCAGAAGCCGAAGTTGTGTGTATACTAAAAACACATTTTGAACAGCTGTTTAACGAATATAACAAAGAGTAATGCTGAGAAGCGGTACCGTTCGCTGATCGAGCATAAGGCCCTTAGTTTAAAGTCAAAAGAAGAAAATAATAGGTCATGGTCAGACACAAACTCAATTTGGTTGAACAGTAGCAACTTATCAATATCAGGGATAATAAAATAGTCCAACAGACTAGGAGAAGCATTATTACTGAATCTGGTAGGAGTAGAGTCGTTAACAAAAGCAAACCCAGACGCATATACAGCGTCTATAAAGTTTTTGGAGATACAGTCATTAGTCAGTATATTAATGTTGAAATCACCACATACAATTGTAAAATCGTACACAAATGCGGAAGTTGAAAGATAGTCAAAAAGAGCTTCATGGTCGCAGTATTTATGAGGATTGTAGGCACAAGTCAAAAGTATTTTAGTCATAGAATCAGACAACTTAACCGAAAGGAATTCAAGTTCAGCATTATCACCGGATGAATTAACTACCTCAGAATTGTAGCATGATTTAACATATATAGCAACTCCCCCGCCCTTTCTCTTTAACCTGTCCTTACGATGTAACTTATAGTTTGGTATTACTACACTGGTATCTGATAAATCTGCATGCAACCATGTCTCAGTTACACATATGGCATCAACAGAAGAGTTCAAGAACACATCCCTCACATAATCCATCTTACCATGATTCAAACTTCTTGCATTAAAATGAACAATATTAAAGCCATTGTGTTGCATGCAGAAAATGTCAATGGTGATTCCCATCAGAAATGCAGGACTGTAAGGTGTTAATATTCATCAGTAACAGCATAGGCCGAAATATGGAGACCATATAGAGTGGATAGAGTGGATGTTTACATGTTTAACTTTCATATATATCACTTCACTCACTGACAGTAAATAGAGACAGAAAGAGGATAGATGAGAGAGTGTAAGAAAATAATAAAGAGAGATCACAGAGTATTCACAAATCATTACATAAAGTGTTCTTACAAAATAGTTACAAATAACTTTTGCTCTAATTATCTGGGGCTAACAGTAATTTTCAAGTTCTTCTAAGTTCATAATAGCTACCGGTGCAGTTCCAGAGTTAAGCTTGACATAAATTCTACCGCCACGAGAATACGCTGATTGCAACTTCTTTTTACGCTTCAATAACAAAGCCTGTTTTAAAACAGCAAGTCTAGATTTGCATAGGCTTTCATGTATAAATATTTTACTATTGCCAACATTATGACCAATACCTAAATCATCTAGAGTAAGTGTACGTTGTTTTCTGCGACAAAAAGGTGAGAGCGTACGCATGAAATTCGAGCGGTGATAATTTGATTGAAGCTTCACAACAATTGGTCCATCACTAGATTTATTATCATTTTTGTTATTGTTTTTAATATTCGTAATGCGAAAAACATCGCGAACACGAAGAAAATCCTTTTCAATGCCAATTGCGTTGCATACACAATCGAAAACAGCTTTCAAATTCTCGCTCTGCTTAGAAGGAACACCAGTCATCAACATGTCAGTGGATACTGAATCATTCTCAAGATGAGAGAGCCTGTCCTTCAATTTTTTTACATCACTCTTCTGCGCAACAAAGCCAGCAAGTTCACTCTCCAGATGGTTGACACGTAAAACGACGCCTTGCACATCAGCTTTCAAGTTCCCCACTTCAGCAGCCAATTCTCCGAACCTTTGCAGAATTCGCTCTTCAGAGTTTGCAATTTCTTCGCGGATCTGATTGACAATACGTCAATCAGGGTCTCAGCTCAGCTAAATTTCCTTCGAGCGTGGCAGCTGAGTCAGACCGAGCCGAGCAAATCGACGAACTTAACGGACTGGCTGGACTCGTCAAGGTTATATACTTGTTGTTACGAAGCGATCGCTTTTGTATTTTCTGCACAAGCAGCAGATTGCTTTTGTTGTTTATTGCCGTACATTTTTGTCATATAATTTAATTACACAATTATTACACAAGTTATTATATCCAGAGGCCGACTATTTTCAATAGATTAGTTAATTCAAACAGAATAGAGAGTATTTTGCCTCAAAGACAGCTTAACGGCACTTAATTATGACAAACACAGAAAACTAAAGTTTAGCACTCGCAGAAAGACGTCTAGTCAGTACGGCTACACATGAGCGAATCGTTTCGTTTTCATTTGTGTTTTCGTTTTCGTCTTGAAACTATTTACATTATAAGACTGTATAGAAAATAAAGAAATAAAAATTAAAGTTGCTCCATAAAAAGAAGGACCTAATAAAGTTTTAAATTCTAAATGAAATTAAAACCTTATTTCATACAATTATGTATATGACGTCTTGGAATTAACCAAAATATTATAGGAATTAATAATAAACCAATAAAAGATCTTATTCAATTTAATGATAAATTAAAGATTCTTGAAGAAGGGTCAAAAACAGAAAATAAATTAATTATCATTTTCAATTTATTGAATTAATGTTCTTTTTGTTTAAAGATAGTGAACGAGAAGAATAATAGATAAAAGAATAATAGTTTATAATATTAAAAATTATAAATAATAAAGAAAATAAAAAGAATAAACTTAATCAATTAAGAGGATTAATTGGAGAAATCAAAAAATATTAAATATCTAATAATTTCAGAATGACATTCTAATGTTATAAAGTAACTAATTTTTTCATCAAGAGAAATCGCTAATTTACTATTATAAGGTTTAAGAGACCAGTACTTGCTTTCAGTCACTTGATGAATTAATTAAATTAGAAGAAACTCATTTAATAAAAGAATTAGAAGAAACTCTTTCAATAACAATTGGTATAAAAGAATGATTTGCTCCACAAATTTCTGAACACTGTCCATAAAATAAACCAGGTCGATTAATAAAAAATTAGTTTGATTTAACCGTCCTGGTGTTCCATCAACCTAACGAAGGAACAGTTCAAGAATGAATTACGTCAGCTGCTGACACTAAAATACGAATTTGTGATTTCATTGGTAAAACAACTCGGTTATCTACATCCAATAAACGAAATCCATCTTGTCTAAGTTCATTTGTAGGAATTATATAAGAATCAAATTCTAATCCTAAAAAATCAGATAATTCATAACTTCAATATCATTGATGATCAATAGATTTTAAAGTAATAACAGGCTCATTAACTTCATCTAATAAATATAAAATTCGAAGAGAAGGAAAAGCTATAAATAACAAAATAATAGCTGGTAAAATTGTTCAAATAGTTTCAACTATTTGCCCATGTAAAAGAAATCGGATTAGTAAATCTATTAAATATTATTATTCCCATGATATATCTTACTATTACAGTAATCATTACTAAAATCATAAGTGTATGATCATGAAAAAAAGTTAATTGTTCTATTAAAGGAGAAGCTCTATTCTGTAGCCCAAAATTTGCTCATGTTGACATTATTCTAACAAAAGTATTACTTTATTCATGAAGCTTAAATCCATTGCACTAATCTGCCATATTAGAAATTTACTAATAATGGTAATTCAGAATATCTATGTTCAGAGGGAGGGGTATTCTGAAATCATTCAATTGAAGAATTTAATTGAATTGAATATAATACCTTTCGTCCAGAAACTAATCTTTCTCAAATAATATATAAGAAAAATAAAATTCCTAATAGTGAAATTGAAGAACCAATTGAAGAAATTACATTTCATGAAGTATAACAGTCGGGATAATCAGAATACCGACGAGGCATTCCTGCTAATCCAAGAAAATGTTGAGGAAAAAAAGTTAAATTTACCCCTACAAATATAATAGCAAATTGTCTTTTTAGAAATATTGGATTTAAAGAAAGACCAGTAAAAAGAGGATATCAATGAACAAATCCAGCTATAATTGCAAAAACAGCGCCTATAGAAAATACATAATGAAAATGAGCTACAACATATTAAGTATCATGTAAAATAATATCAACAGAAGAATTAGCTAAAACAACTCCTGTTAAACCTCCTACAGTAAATAAAAAAACAAATCCTAATGAAAGAATTGCCGGTGAATAAGAAAGTTGAGACCCATGAAGAGTAGCTAATCATCTAAAAATCTTAATTCCTGTAGGAACAGCAATAATTATAGTTGCAGAAGTAAAATAAGCTCGAGTATCAACATCTATACCTACAGTAAATATATGATGAGCTCATACAATAAAACCTAATAATCCAATAGATAATATAGCATAAATCATTCCTAATGATCCAAATGTTTCTTTTTTTCCAGATTCTTGACTAATAATATGAGAAATCATTCCAAACCCTGGTAAAATTAAAATATAAACTTCTGGGTGGCCAAAAAATCAAAATAAATGTTGATAAAGAATAGGGTCTCCTCCACCAGCCGGATCAAAAAATGATGTATTTAAATTACGATCAGTTAATAATATAGTAATAGCTCCTGCTAAAACAGGCAAAGAAAGTAAAAGAAGAAAAGCTGTAATTACTACAGATCAAACAAATAAAGGTATACGATCAAAAGAAATTCCTCTAGATCGTATATTAATAACTGTTGTAATAAAATTCACAGCTCCTAAAATTTAAGAAATTCCAGCCAAATGAAGTCTAAAAATAGCTAAATCAACAGAAGATCCCCCATGAGCAATTACAGAAGAAAGAGGAGGATAGACAGTTCATCCTGTCCCAGCCCCATTTTCAACTATTCTTCTGACCAACAATAATGAAAGAGAAGGGGGAAGTATTCAAAATCTTATATTATTCATTCGAGGAAATGCTATATCCGGAGCTCCTAATATCAAATGAACTAATCAATTTCCAAATCCTCCAATTATAATAGGCATTACTATAAAAAAAAATTATTACAAATGCATGGGTAGTAACAATAACATTATAAATCTGGTCATCTCCAATTAATGCACCTGGATGGCCTAATTCAGCACGAATTAAAATTCTTAAAGATGTACCAACTATTCCTGCTCAACCTCCAAACAGGAAATATAAAGTTCCGATATCCTTATGATTTGTAGAAAACAACCATTGTCGCGATTTGATTAAATGGCTGAAGATAGGCAGTAAACTGTAAATTTACGAATAAGATTAAAATCTTTTTAATCAGGCTTTATAGTCAAAAATGACATTAGACTGCAATTCTAAAGGTGTAAATTACTAAAGCTTAAAAGGTTCATTCTTCTATTTTTAGCTTTGAAGGCTAAAAGTTTGATTAACTTAAAGCCTTAAAATAAAAATAGGATTAACCTAATTAACAAGAAACCAAATAATGAAAAAAACGAAAGAAAAAAAGACAGGTTTATAAAGTTTCCGCAATCATGGACAATTTTTCATGAAGGTTCATAATAAGACATTATAAAAGAGCTAAACCCTAATCGTAAATTATATCGCAGGGAGATATAAGACGCAACAATTCCACAACAATTACGGAAGGAATACACTTAATGTAATAGTACCAGCTCTCCTGAATGAACTACCGATAGAACTTACCAATGTAACTAATGTATGGAAGAGAAAGCGTCTTATAAAAGAGTTTTTGTTGCAAAAGCAACGCACATAAGTGACACCAGCGGTAATGGCAAACCAGCGATAGCAGTGCGCCTAGTCAGTGCGATAACAGCACGACAATAACAACAACAGCAACGCACAACAGCAGAGGCAAAGCAGCAACAGTGCTACACGATAGTAGCAGTAACAGCAACAGCAGAGCAATAGTCAAATTGCGAGAGTAGTGTACCGACAGCAGCAAGTAGGACAGAAAAAACCAAACATCACCCGAAGCAGATGCAAATCATCATGGATGGATACCTAAGAACCTTCTGTTTTCGTTAAATTCATATTTGTAGATAAGATGTTTTTGCTAGTAGTAAAATAAATCATCTGTATGTATCTAAGTTGAATCATAGTGGATCATATATCATATTGCATAAAACTAACATTTACGTTATAATAATTAATTAATAATCTGTATATAATCACTGTAATCTGTATATTACACACCCGAATAAGTTGAATAATTTATAATGTTTATACTCCTGCAGAAAAGCTCACTGAGCTTTGCGGGACTCGAATATGTATCATATTTTGGAACGTGTACATTTGGAATGAACTAATAATAAATTGAATTGAATTGAAATAAAAAAATAGGGTCAACAATGCCATTATCACCATAATTAAAACAGAAAAAATGTGGTTATTTTCAACCAAAGCTTGAATTACCATTCACTTTGGAAAAAATCCCAAAAATGGAGGAAGTCCACCTAGTGAAAGTAAATTTAGAAGAAAAAGAATTCTAATTTCCGAAGTAAAATCGGCTAATGAAAAAAGCTGGTTAATGTGAAAAATACCAAATGAATGAAAAAGTAAAACAATTACTCTCGACAAAAAAGAATAAAACAAAAAATAATTAACAATTCAAAGTACTTCTCTTAACATCAAAGCAGAAAGTATTCAACCTAAATGATTAATAGATGAAAAAGCTATTAACTTACGCAAAGAAGTTTGATTTAAACCGCCTAAAGATCCAATCACTACTGAAAAAATAATTCTTAATGAAATAAGTCAGTTAATTGATGAATAAGAAATTAAAATTATAGCGGCAATTTTTTGTCAAGTTATTAACAATAAACCGTTTATTCATCTTAATCCTTCTATTACAATGGGAAATCAAAAGTGAAAAGGCGCTCTTCCTCTTTTTATTAAAAGTGAAGAGAGAATCATCAGTAAAGAGCAAGGGGGATTGCCATCATTAATGAAATTCTCTTCAATCAAAAACAAAAGAATGGAAAATAATAAGACTGCTGAAGCCAAGGCTTGAGCTAAAAAGTATTTTAATGATGCTTCAGATGATATTAAGTTGTTGGATCTTATTAGGGGGATAAAAGCCAACAAATTAATTTCTAATCCTATTCACGCACCTAATCATGAATTAGATGAAATAGTAATTAAAGAACCGATCATTAAAATTACTAAAAATATTAATTTGGTAAAATTATTAAGAATTAAAGAGGGGGGGAATTGACCTCCATAAATGGGATATGAACCCAATAGCTTAATTAGCTTACCTTTTTATATTTTAGTGTACGAAGCGCAAAAGTTTTTGATACTTTTAGAATAGTTTAATTCTATAAAATATAAACTTTATTAGAATAATCCAATTCAATGGTTCATATATTTCGGATCAAATAGAATTTCATCTAAATTAATGAATGTATTTAAAAATACATCATCTATTCTATCAAAATAGCCCTTTTATCAGGCAATTCATTTTTTTAAATGAAAAAGATATTATTTTAAATAATAAATTTCCAATTTAAATGAAAAAGATATTATTTTAAATAATAAATTTCCAATTTAAATGAAAAAGATATTATTTTAAATAATAAATTTCCAATTTAAATGAAAATATCTTTATCTTCATAAAATCAAATTTTTCATTAAATTTCCAATTTAAATGAAAAAGATATTATTTTAAATAATAAATTTCCAATTTAAATGAAAAATATCTTTATCAGATAACTGTTCTCCTATTCTTTTTTTTTGTTTTTATTAGAAGAATTTAGTAGAAAAATAAAAATTAAACCAAAAGAATAATAAGTTTTATGAACTAAAATTAGTTAAGTTTTTAAAAATTTAAATGAAAAATAATAATAAAAGATTATTAAATAAAGCAAATAATTTTTTTTATTTATTTTTAAAATTCTTTATAATAATACATATTTCATTTTTTAGTAAAATTTTTAATAGAATTAATCTATTTTATAAAAATAAGTTAAATTCTATTAATAAGTCAAATATTTGATAATATTTAATTGTTTTTTATATAAAAATTTATTTATTAATAATTTTATAATGAAATTTATTAATATAAATAATATTTCTATATAAAAATTTATTTATTAATAATTTTATAATGAAATTTATTAATATAAATAATATTTCTATATAAAAATTTATTTATTAATAATTTTATAATGAAATTTATTTATAGAAATATTATTTTATATATAAATATTATTTATATTAATAGATTTATATATAATAATTTAATAATTTTTATAATATTTATATTTTTAATTATTATTAAATTAATTATTATTAATATAAAATATATATATATATGAAATATATATATATATATAAATATTATATATATTAATAATTATATATATATCTATTTATTAATATATATAATATTTATATTAATATATGTATTTATTTATTATTATATTATATATTAATTTATTAATATAAATTATATTTATATATACATATATTATATATTATATATACGTACGCGAGAGTATTAAATTATTATAAAAATATTAATTATTAGTAAAAATAAAAAAAAAAGAATAGGAGAACAGTTATCTGATAAAGATATTTTTCATTTGAATTGGAAATTTATTATTTAAAATAATATCTTTTTCATTTAAATTGGAAATTTAATGAAAAATTTGATTTTGAATTGGAAATTGGAAATTTAATGAAAAATTTGATTTTATGAAGATATTTAATTTGTTAGAATTATTTATGGTTATTTTATCTTTCTTTTAAAATAATAATATTTATTAAATTATTATATTAAAATTATAGTAATTAGGGGTTACTATAGTTTAACCTACAAATTTCATAAATAGGGGTTTATGATGAAATATTATTTAATAGGGGGTTTATTATATAATATTTCTTAATTTGTATGGTCTAGATCTAATATACTTGTTTGTCACTTATAATAATCATTTTTTTATTTAATTATTATTCTATGGGGAGCCAATCTATTGTTGGGAGGGGGGTATGCTGCTTTTTTTTTTTATTGCAGACAGAAAATGTTGCCATGTGTACAATATTTGAAGCATTTTTATAAGTAATTTCTAGAAACGCAAAGATTTTGGGTAGAATTCAGTGCAAATGCGTGTCGGCAACACTATACACAACACTATACACATACACATTCGACACATACAATTCGACAACTTTCAAAACACAAACAATTTTACACTAGACGATAGCCTTCTTGCTTTCGCGTGGTTTCTCGCCTTTTTTCCTGGAAACTGCCGATCCATTATAGCACGCGTAGCTGATAAAATCTGCAAAGCATGTAAAAATACCAACAACAAGCATTTTTTGCGTTTAGTGGATTTCACTCGAGTTTTGTTATGCGCAGTTGTCAAACAAACGAAAAATGACAAAAAGCACAAAACAAAACTCATGAAAAACATATGTTTCGTTTTCGTTTACGCCTTGAAACTATTTACATTATAAGGCTGATAGTTTTATTTAATAATTTTATAGGTTTATTTCCTTATATTTTTACAAGAACAAGACATTTAACTTTTACTTTATCATTAGCTTTACCATTATGACTAAGATTTATATTATATGGATGATTAAATCATTCTACCCATATATTTTCAGTGATGACGAGATGTTTCTCGAGAAGGAACTTTTCAAGGCTTACATACTTTTATAGTAGTTACAGGATTACGATGAGGAATAATTTTATTTATTGTTTCTGAGGTATTATTTTTTGTTTCATTTTTTTGAGCTTTTTTTCATAGAAGTTTATCTCCATCTATTGAAATTGGATCAAGTTGACCTCCTCAGGGAATTAAACGATTTAATCCTTCTCAAATTCCTCTTTTAAATACCGTTATTCTTTTAACTTCAGGAATTACTGTAACGTGAGCTCATCATAGAATTATAGAGGGAAACCACTCTCAATCTGCTCAAGCATTATTTTTTACAGTTCTTTTAGGAATTTATTTTTTTATTCTTCAAGGATATGAATAACAAGAAGCCTCTTTTAGAATTGCTGATTCGGTTTATGGCTCTACTTTTTATATAGCTACAACAGGTTTTCATGGAATTCATGTTTTAATTGGAATTTCATTTTCATTTAATTTCATCATTTCATATTAGTATGTTTAATTCGTCATTTACAGCCTTATCGTGTATCTTTTCGCGTTGCGTTTATTTCGCGTTTTGTTTTGTGCTTTTCGTATTTTTCGAAGAATTGAGAGAGAAAAATTTGTAAACCTCTCAAACGCAATCGAAACTCGAAACCGAACTCAAACGCAGAGTTGTTGGTAATTTACATGCTTTGCAGACTTCACTACGCATTTGTTGTATGATGGATCAACTATTTCCTGGAAATCGTCTGTCAAAACAGACTATTGCAAAATGCTCGCGTTTGGTGTGATTTTCAACAGTTCTTCATTAAACTTTCAGTTGCTCGTACAAGAAAGCACGCAAGAAAAAAGTGATTTTATAAATAACAACAGAAACCAATATGAAAAGGTATGTAAAATATTATGTGATTTGAAGATATACGTGCAAATTGCATTTCATTTCCAAGTATATTTTTACATTGCAAGTGTAGTTTTAAGTTGCAAGTTTTGTCTTGGACGTGAATTGCAATGTCTATTTACGAGTATATATGTTTATATGGATATAACGTATGATCTTTTCAGCTCAAGACCAACAAGCACTGCTCAATTTCAAACGCTGTTGGTCGAGCTTCGAAAGCGGCCAGAGATGGCGCGTAACACACCCGTGTTTGGCCAAAATAAGCAGCAATGGGAGAAGGAATGGGGAGTTATAGGAGTACTGCTCAACAGCCTAGGCCCTCCCATAAACACAGTTGCTGAGTGGAAGAAGGTAAGTCTTCACTGAAGAAATTGTATTACATTTATAGTGTATTTATTTTTATATGAATTCCTTTAAAATGTTAGGTGTGGACTGACTTAAAAAGTCGGACGAAGAAAAAATTAACAGAAAACGCTGCTGAGTTGAGACAGACAGGAGGGGGGCGTTCGTGTTGCAGCTTCCTCACCCCAACGGAGGAAGAAGTTGATGAACTTCTTGCTCTGTCACATAATATCGTCCGGCCTGGACTATTCGACGGAGCAATCCAAGGGCCGAGAAAGCGATTACGCCTGGATGAGGAAGGTGAAGTTAAAAACTTGTCTTTATTTATTTCGTTTTCATTTCCATTTACTTTCTCTGTTTTAGCTTCATGTTCTGCAGCTCTGGCTCCGCCCGCGGCCACCTTGTCACCAGCTTCTTCTGCAGTTTTGCCGAAGACAGTTTTTTCCGTCGCCTCTGCTGTGCCGCCAGCAACAACCGCAACTTCTCCCTTGCTGCTACCAGCATCTAATCCTTTGGCCGCCTCTACTGTGCCAACAGCTACAATAGCAGCTTCTCCCTTGCTGCTACCGAAAGCAAAACCTTTGGTCGCCTCTGCTGTGCTGCCAGCAACACCAGCTTCTCCACATCCCATACCGACGATTCGCCGAAGATCTGAGGATGAGTGCCTTGCTGTGCTTCATGAACACTCGTCACTGTTCCGAGATATTCGAGATTCTCTGGAGCGCATTGCCACAGCGCTGGAACAGCGGAACACAGCAATACAGAACAATTCAAAATAGTAAATACATATGTATGTATATTGTATGTACATATTTGTAAACTTTGAAGCTAATTTTTTGTTTTTAATGAAATTTGTATTTAATTTGTTTTATTAAAATATTTTTAATGTAATTTTAGTTATCTTACACATATTTATAAACAAATATTTATATACATATACTCGTATATTTTCTTAAAGAGGAAAAACTCAATAAAAATGAATTGAAATATGAAATAAAATATGTAATATGATGTATGTATATATGTATATGGAAACAACCTATGATTAGGGTATTAAGTTCGATGCCAATTCATCCCGGATTGTCATTGCTGTAACTGAAGGCAGCTCGTCTTCAACAGACCAATCTACAGGAAATTCGGTTTCCTCAATTGGCTCCTCAGTAACCTGCCAATTGTTTTTTTTTTAAAATACATATGTTGTGCAATGCACAACATGCATTTATAATTTTAGTCGCTTTCCTCGGTGAGTAATGCAGACCCCTTTCTCCTATGACGCACCGAAAACGATTTTTTAGGACACCAAAACAGCGCTCTACGGTGTTGCGTGCTCTGCATAATTTTCTATTAAAAATCTCAGCTTCGCGGCGCTGGGGCATTCGGTACGGTGTCATCAGGCATGGAAGCAATTGGTATTCTGAATCACCTGAAATTTTTAAAATAGGTTAAATTTTAAATAAATTTGAGTATTACAAATTCTTACCCAACAGCCATGTGTTTCTTTTCCCACTGTTGTATGCAGCTTGAAGAATGCCATCTGCCGGACTGGTCTTCCACGCAAAGGCATCATGGTTCGCACCTGGGATTGTAGCGTCAACGTAACGCACAATCATGTCGAAATCGCAAATCTAAGACAAAGTATAATTTTATGATATGTTATGTTAAGTATATAATATTATTATACTCACTATCATAGCATTTATACTATAATAACCTTTACGGTTATAATACAAATGCCGGAGAACGCCGGGCGACATTATTTTGATGTGCGTACCATCTACGCAACCAACCACTCCCGGTAGCCCGTATTCCCGGTAAAATTTCAATTTTTCAGCATTTTCCTCCTCCTCAGACATCTCGAATTGTATCCATTTTGGACATATGTGGCGCTCGAAAATATTTAAACATTCCGAAATGTTTTGGGATACCTTGGATTGCGTCATCGATGCCATATGTTCATTCCCTACAGCCATTTGGTAGCTACCGGCTGCAAGGAATCGCAAAAAGGAAGCCAGTCTAAGTATCGGAGGAATCGCAGTCTTTCTGGAACCTTTTTTCATCCACGGCGCTACCTCCTCCAAGATATCGACAAACACTTCTTTATTCATCCGATAGTTTGACACAAACCTGTTCATTATATAAAATAAAATAATGCATAAACATAAATAACAAATAATATTTACAACTTACAGATGCTCCGGCATATCCAAAACGTCCGAGTGATCCCTTAAACGTCTTCTTAGTGTTACAGAATATTCTTCCTCGCGATGGCGCTGATCTAGTAGTCGCACCATATATATTGCTGCCATAATTTACACTTTTAATTGATCTTAATTTTTATTGATTTTTAATTTTAAAACAATATCAATTCGTAAATATTGGCCGCGAAATGTCAGATCGGTTTTTTGTTGTAAAAATTGTTACCATACATCAATGATAGCATTAATTCATTGGGATTCCTAAAAAATACTTGTAAAAATGCTAAGAATGTTTCATGCATGGTAACACTTTGTGCTCTGCAAACAGGGGAAGTCTGCAAGACTACGTAAAGTTTGTTTACCTTTGTGTTTCTCCTCAAAACTCAAACGCAGTCTACTCGAAAAAGTTTGATCATACCATTTGAAACGCATTGCGTTTGAGTCGCGTTTGAGTTTGCGTTTGCGTTTAAAAATACGATATAAGGCTGTTAAATAATAATTTTTCTAAAATTTATCATTTTGGATTTGAAGCTGCTGCTTGATATTGACATTTTGTAGATGTAGTTTGATTATGTCTTTATATCTCAGTTAATTGATGAGGAGGGTAATTTATTTGTGTAGTATAATAAGTATATATGACTTCCAATCATAAGCTCTATAAAAATAGCATAAATAATTAATTTGTTGTTATTAATTGGTATTTTGATTCTCTTAATTTCTTCTATTATAATATTTATTGCTTCTGTTCTTTCTAAAAAAACTTTAACAGATCGAGAAAAATGTTCCCCATTTGAATGTGGATTTGGATCCTTCTTCTTCTTCTTCTCGTATTCCTTTTTCTTTACGGTTTTTTCTTATTGCAATTATCTTTTTAATTTTTGATGTAGAAATTGCCCTTTTACTTCCAGTAATTGTAGTAATGAAGACATCATCCTTTTTTGTCTGAAGACTTACAAGAATATTTTTTATTATTATTTTATTAATTGGTTTATATCATGAATGAAAGCAAGGAATGTTATCTTGAACAATTTGAGACTGTAGTTAATTATAACATTTGATTTGCATTCAAAAAGTATTGTATTTAATCTGTCTTAAATATGAAGCGATTTATTGCAATTAGTTTCGACCTAATTTTATATGTTTAATAGGAGTAGGAATTAATAATGCGGATTAAGATAACAGATGGTGTAACTAGCGTTATGTGCATCAGAGCACACCGCGGCCATTTTCTTTGTTTTTGTCTGTCATTAAGCTAAAAATTTCAGTATGTGTCATTTCGTTGAAGTGTAAACAACAAAGTTTTTTATTGCATCAAACATATGAGCTTATGCTGTGTATTGGGTGGGATCAGAAGGGTGTGGTGTATTACGAGCTGTTAAAACCAAATGAAACGGTTACAGCTGATCGCTACAGACGCCAATTGAACGAACTGGCAAAGAAACTGAACGAAAAACGACCATTGATAGCTCGAAAACACCACAAAGTTTTGTTCCAGGATGAAAATGCCAAACCACATCGTGCAAACATCGTTAAAGAAAAAATAAAGAGGCTCGGTTGGGATCATCTTGATCACCCCCCCGTACTCTCCAGACCTTGCTCCTTCTGATTACCATTTGTTCCGATCAATGCAGATCAGCCTGCCAGATGTAGGCTTTCGAAATGCTGAAGAAGTGCGAAAATGGGTCGATGAATGGATTGCCTCGAAAGATGAGGACTTCTTCAAACGAGGAATCAATAAACTTCCCATAGAACTTCCCACAAGAGGAAGTCATAGCCAACGATGGGCAATATATTGCTTAATGTACTCATTCATTTTGTTATTCAAATAAATGCCATTTTTGAGCAAAAAAATCCGCATTATTAATTCCTACTCCTAATATATCCTTATTTTAATTGAAGCCAAAAAGAGGCGTATTACTGTTAATGATAGAATTGAGACTTTCTCCAATTAAGGAAATAAGAAATCAAATAAAAGCTGCTAACTTTTTATTTTAATGGTTAAATTCCATTTTTATTTCTTTTTATATAGTTTAAGTAAAACATTACATTTTCACTGTAAAATTAAAGATTTCCTTTTATATACTAAATTTAATTCACTATATTTAAAAATTAAAAAATTTCCCTAGCATCTTCAGTGCCATACTTACATATATATATATAAGCTATTTAAATACAAAATTAAATATATAAAAGATAAAATAGTAATTCATAAAATAAAAGATATAATATAATTTTTAAATTATTATGGAATTATTCATCTGTTACATCTGTAGAACTTAGACATATTTACTAAATAATTATAAAGATTTCGACCTCCTAATACTTCTGCTCATCCTTGATCTATAGATTTATAAATTATTGAACCTAAATATAAAGGATGTTTAATTATACCATATGTAGAGATATTGGGTATAAATCATATTCTTCTAAATATAAAAATTTAATGAATGTATTTTTAAAGGAAAATTATAAAAATTATTTATTGTATTTTTTGCAGTAAAATATCCAATTAATCCTCCTAATATATATACAATTAAAGTCATGAATTTTATAATAGGGGGAACTAACTTATATATGAATCAGTATAAATTAATCATCTTAATATTCTACTCCCAATAATTCTTATTGCTATTAAACCAGTTATTCCTTTTAATATAATTCATCTTTCATCATTTAAACCATTTAATAAACTACAATTATTATGTTTTTTTTTGACCAAAAATTATTTGTGAATTATTTGAAAATGAAAAAATTATTTGTGTTGTAGTGAAAACAAGAAGATTAGTATAAATAAAACGTATTCCTGAAGAAGTCGGGGAAAAATCCGACGAAACGTCGAGTAGAAAATGCTGAATAAATAAAGTCTTTTTATTCGCAACTTTAACAAAATTCGACCATAAGCCTACACAAAAGTGATTAATTAATTTCTAGCTACGAACTACAATTTAGTTCTCCAGTTATGGAATAATAAACTAATCGGAATGAATAACTTACAGTTAATCCAGTAGAAACAAAATATAATATATAAGATAAAATATTTACATATCTTATTCTTATTATTTCCAAGATTATATCCTTTGAATAAAATCCCGCTAAAAAGGGTATACCACAATGCGCTAAATTAGAAACATTAAAGCATGCACTAGTAAATGGTATATGAATAGCAAGACCTCCTATTGACTGAATGTCTTAGGAATTTCCTATATTATGAATAATAGCTCCAGCACACATAAATAAAAGAGCCTTAAAAAGTGCATGAGTTAGAAGATGAAAAAATGGTAATTTGTTAAATCCTATTGAAAGAATTCTTATTATTAATCCCAATTGACTTAAAGTAGAAAGAGCAATAATTTTTTTTTAAATCAATTTCAAAGTTTGCGCCTAAGCCAGCTATAAACATTGTTAATCCAGAAATAAGAAGAAGAACACTTCTTAATAATGAATTTTCTAAAACTACATATATTAAACCGAATTAATAAACAAACTCCAGCTGTAACAAGAGTAGAAGAATGAAGTAGTGGAAGAGTAGAAGAGCTGAAACAGGAGTAGGAGCAGCTATTGCAGCAGGAAGTCAAGAAGAAAATGGAATTTTAGCTCTCTTAGTTATTCCAGCTAAAATTACTAATCTTCCAATAATTTTTATTTCTCTAGATTTATAAAATATATCTAAATAGAAAATATAATTTCATTTGCCATAGTTTAATATTCAAGCAATTGCTATTAATAAGGCTATATCTCCAATGCGGTTAGAAAGAGCTGTTAATATTCCTGCATTATAATGTTTTACATTTTGAAAATAAATTACTAAACAGTAAGATACTCAGCCTAGTCCATCTCAACCTAATAAAATTCTGATTAAATTTGTTCTAATGATTAGTAGTATTATTGAAAGAACAAATAATATTACTAAAATAATAAATCGATTGATATTTTCATCTCCTCTTATATATTCTTTTCTATAGTAAACTACAAGAGAAGAAATAAATAGAACAAAAGATATAAATATTAATCTTATTCAATCTAAAAGGATTGTTATAGTAATTTATGAAGAATTTAAAGAAATACATTCTCATTCAATAAATATTGTAAAATCTATTAAAATAAAATTTAATCTAATCAAATATCTAGAAATTCTAGAAAGAAATAGAAAAATAAATATTGTTGATCTAAGAAAAACTTTAATTATTCTAGATAAAAATTATATCTCTAGTTCCACAGACTAGAATTTTATTTAAACTACTAAAATATAATCATGTAAGGGAATTCAATGTAATATTAATTTCAATTTCAATTTATTAATAGAAAAGATAAGATTGATTCTTTTTTAGTGCATATGTATAAAACACATATTACATGGAATTAATTAATTACTAGCTAATACTTAAGATGAGGTAGGAATGAGAGAAGAGGAATAAAAAAGAAAATGAAGAAAAGAAAGACCGACAAAAAAAAAAAAGAAATGAGATGTAAATGAGTGTAGTAAAATAAATAAGTTTAAACAATATAAGATGTATAAGAGAAGTATTCCTCCAACAGTCTCCTAAAACGACCCCTATTGCTTACTATCTTTAGATTTCGTGGAAGATTATTCCACAGCCGAACAGCACTGACAAAGAAAAACCGCCCTGAGTTCAAAAAACAACATTTTGGTAATATGAGATCCTTCTGCAAGCGACTCGACTGACAGAATTGCAGTTTCTCAAAGAGATAATCAGGCTGCTTGAAGTAAATGAGATTATGCATAAACAATCAGTTTCGATAATTGATGAAAGCTGAAAAAGTATTACCAAGCAGTGCATTTCTGTGATCAGATAAGTGATCATACCTACGTAAGCCAAATACAAACCTAGTCAAATTATTAATTAGTACTTCCAACTTGTGATTGAGTCAAATTGGCAGTATATTACCTCAGTATAAGTCAGTAAAGGTAGAACAAACTGTAGAATTAGCCTTCTACGGACTTCACTCGGTATAAACTCAGCAGAGCATCTTAAATTACAACAGCCCCGAATAAGCTTTACTAATAGTTGCATTTATGTGATCACTGCAGGTCAACGTAGTATTAAGGCATACACCAAGGCTAGTGATTTTGGACACAAACTTAAGTATACAATCATTAAGATATATAGGAGGTATAATTGCAATGTCGATTTTGGATTTATATTTGGGTAAAACAAAGGATTTGTTAGGATTAAGATGCAGTCTATTGTTATCAGACCACCTAGCAATGTTTCGCAAGTCCTCATTAATATTGCGTCACAAAACGTCCAATATTATCTGATAAATATATGCAAAATAGGTGATTGGTTCCTTATCTCTAAAACCTATTGAAATTAGTGAAAAACAAGGATTCTTTAAGAACAAGTATTCAGGTTTATTTTATTAAATCACATATATAATGTGTTTTTACACAAGCATAGTTATTAAAGAAAAAACATAGTTCAGAAAATATTAACACATTCTATTTGCTGTCACAAATAAATTTGATTGTATGCACTAAAAGGGAATTCCCCTAAATTTGTGCTATTTACAATTGCTCTGACCAGTAAATTTGCTTGTATCCACAAAAAGGGAATTCCACTTAATTTGTGATATGAACATATTTCGCAAAAATTAAATTTAACCAAAAATATTTAAGCCGAAAAGATTTTAAATCGTGCTAAATGGAATAAAATCGTGTAAAAAAATTTAAAATTTGTTTATTTTCAAACCGTGTTATATCAAAACCGTGTAAAAACAGAATTGAGTTCACATACATATGTTACAAATAAATAAAAACAATGAAACCACATACTTCTAGGCTTCACTTTAATAGTGAAGCTCGGAAGTACAAAGTTAAATCTCACACCACAGTCCATAGCCTAGATAAAACCGAACGCGACCGCATTCCACTAAGTGGAACCTCGCACTCAATTCAGAGAACGAAACTCGCAATTTATTAAAAAGAATTATTGCTAAAAATAATTCTTGAGTTAATTGCAAAATCGGTGCGGAAATGATTCTGGCCAACAACGAATCCAAAAAGATAAACGCATCTTTTGGTATTGCGAGTCAATGTAATCTTTAACTCGAAATCGCTGCAAGTCACTTTGACTAGCACCAGGTGCTTAAAACTTCTACCCAACAATTAACAGCGCACAGCCTTCATCAGTTCAATGACAGACGAAGTCGACAGATCATTACCAATTTGCGGGTGGCTATTTATCGCTGAGTATTGGAATAACGAGGCCAATAGTAGTAGCTTGGAGATGACATTTGTGGAGGCAACCAGCACTGCAAGCGGCTTCCCGCAAAGTTCAATCGTTCACCATCAACATCGACTAATGTCTCCATCTAGACGTGTGGAAGATCAAAGCTACGCATAATCACCTTCAAAATTGAGCAACCTCAACGGGGCCAGAATCTTCAACTATAAATGTTGAACAGGTGAATGAACGGGTTTGCCAGTACTGCGTTTTGCACAGTGATAATAACGCCTTGATTAATAACGTTCATCTACAAACTTGCAAGCGAGCATAATTATGTTCTTGGCCTTAAAGCAGAGTCAACAACTTGCTGATAATCAACACTCTAGCTGCCAGTATTATTTACTAATTTACAGGTTAATGATCTTCGATGGCGTACGGGCTAACTGAAGGTAATCGCAAAACGCTTGCTTGCAGATTTGTTCATTTGTTTATTCGGCAAACACCCGAAATCAACAAAAACAATCTAAAACAATTATTAATGATGATATACATTAACAACAGAATTATCAATAACAACCCGAGATACACAAAAGCGGAAAGAGAAAGTGCATTACCAAAACCATATTTCTTTCCTTTTTTGTTTTATTCACCGGTCACCGGTGAATGCCCTATCATTCACCTATCGGCTTCGGCCCGCGGTAATATCCCTATATATTACCTATCGACTTCGGTCACCGGTGAATGCCCTATCATTCACCTATCGGGGCAGGCCACCGACGTGCAACCATATTTGCACGCCACCGGTAGGAAAATCCCTTAAACAGGAGATTAACCTAACCAGCATTTTGACTCGATAAATTAAGGCCTTCCGTCGGGAAGCACTTGAGCTTCCAAGCCCTTACTTTAGACCTTCCGCAGGGAAGCACTTTCGCTTTCCCTTATAGAAGTTAAGGCCCTCCGCCGGGAAGCACTTGAACGTCCAAGACCTTACTTTAGGCCTTCCATAGAGAAACACGCTGGTTAAAGAACTCCTGCTGAAGCGATTTTATTTATTTATTTATTTATTTATTATTATTGAATAGGAGTTGCGCTAAGAACTAATTCTTTTATAGCAAAAAAAAATTGACACAGGGAATGTATATAACAATAACAAATAATTTAGAAAACTTAAGTTAAAATAATATAATATACATATAAATTGTTTAATTATTTAATTAATAGGTATTAGATATGTATAGACGACAGGGGTACAGAAAGGAGAAAAATAGATACAGAATGGAGAAAAATAGGTACAGAAAGGAGAAGGTATGTAAACTCTTGGTTGCAAAGTCGTTGTTTTAGGTGTTCAAAAAATGTACGCCTGAAAGCTCTCTCTCCCGCTATAGCCTTTAGCCTATTTGTTGACGAAAAATAGTCTCCCCGTGCTTAGGTAATTGAACTTTGGAACAATTAGATTGGATAGTCGGTTAGAGCTTCCAAAGGACAATTTTGCAAACAAATAATTAGGAGTTCTCGTATGGATTAGCCTGTGCAAAAAGACGCAGTTTCGATAATTAATAAGGTCAAAGAGATCACCACCTATGAGAGCGTGTCTCCGAACACCGAGTCGGTCAAAGCGTCTTAGACCACAAACAAACCTTTATTCAACGAAACAGAATCAAAGTTACAGTACACTAATTCACTGTATGTTATGATGGGCAGAACGAGTTGCTGCACAATCCTTCTTCTGGTTTCTTCAGGAAGATAATTAGCTGCATAGTGGAAATTACGTAAAATAGCGTACGATTTACTTACAACAGCATTGACATGATCTGTACATGTTAAATTTGAGTTTAAACAAAAACCAAGATTTGTAATTTTAGATACGAATTTGAGAGTCTCGTTTCCTATAAATAACGGCGGAATATTAGTCAAGTTAGAGGCATTACGAAAAACAGGTAAGACAAAAGATTTGGAGGCATTGAGTTGAAGACAGTTTTCACTAGACCAACGGGTAATATTCATAAGATCACTGTTAATTTTGGAACATAGATTGACAATAGATTCAACACTACTAGACATGTATAGCTGCACATCATCCGCATAGGCATGCATGGTCACATAATTTACTGTAGTAAAAATGTCATTTAGGAACATGGAAAATAAAAGAGGTCCCAACACAGAACCTGGGGAACCCCCGCCTCGACTGGCTTAAAGTCAGAGTAAGCTGAATTAACTTGAACTCTTTGGTATCGCTCACATAGGAAACTGCGTATAAGCTTAGTCGCATTGGAGGAAAATAGAAAATACTTCCTCAGCTTATGGCATAAGAGCGTATGATCAACACTATCAAATGCTTTCGAGAAGTCAAGCAGACAGAGAAGTGTAACATTCTGTTGGTCAAATGCTACTCTTATGTCATCGGTGATTTTGAGCATAGCTGTAGAGCAGCTGTGCTTTGAGCGAAAGCCGGACTGAAGAGGGCTGAGTAAGTTTTTGTTTGAAATGTGACAATTAATTTGGGATACCATTAACGATTCACAGAGAGAACAGGCAACATACTTATAGGTCGAAAATCAGACAGGAGAGAAGCAGCAGGAGGAAAATAGAGAAATGACAAAACAAAAAAAAAATTAGTAAAACTAAGTACAAATTTAATGCAAAAAACTATTAAAACTAAGAAAAATTTAAATTAAACTAGCAGACGTTAAATTTGATTAGCTGTTGGTGGCGTAGTCGATGCTTTCTATGTCCTCCACTAAAATAGGCTCCCCATTAGCGTTGTTTTTTACGAAGACTTTTCCTCCTGCAGTGTAGGCAGCAAATAACTTTTTTGCACGTTTTAATTTGAGTGCATGCCTTAAAACTACACGCCTCGACTTCGTTATGCTCTCATGAACATGAACCCTTCCATCAACATTAAAGGCAAGTTCTCTTAGGGTCAAAGCACGGCGTTTTTGTCGACAAAAAGAAGAAATCGCACGTAAAAACAGGAATCGATCACGACTTGAGGGAAACTTCATAATTATTGTCCCACTATTGCGACTATTGTTATTTTCAATTCGGAATGCATCACGCAAAGCAGGAACAGGTTGACAGCTGTGTTGTATGTCGCGATCGCAATTTCCAGATCCGGGAGTTAAGAACTTTCAAGGCCAGTATTATCGTTTTATAATACTACTCCGCGAGTGAGTCAAGGCCAAGTTCACGTTATTAATGCAACCACAGCACTTTGCGTGGTAAGCCAAAAGCTTTAGTCAAGCTTTGTTTAAAGTAAATTCAAAAGCCAAGGTAGCAACCAAAATACGTCGTATGGAATGGATTGTGGAAGCTAGCGTTCAATAGCTAGCTTCTAAACCATAAAAAACCACAGCGTATTTGAATGGATCGTGGAAGCTAGCTTTCAGTAGCAAGCTTCCAAACCATAAAAACGCTTGACTTAAAATAACCAACGATCAGAATCCACACGCGGAAGAATTAAATTGAGAACGATTTTCTTCCGCGTATTGATTCTGCGAATTTTACAATTTTTATATTGCGAAATAATGGAAATTGCGAAACACGGCATACTGACCCACTTTGGTTCGGTCGACGGGTGTGTCAACCGAGCCAAGGCGGAAAAATAGAAAAGATTCCAACGGGAGTCTTGTAGTAAACCCCAACCGAAGAAGTCGTTCTTCAAAATCGCGTTTCAAGTCGCGAGTTAGCTTTTAAAATAGTAGTAATAAAAATAGTGTTAAGAGAAAAAGAAAATCAAAGTGTAAATAAAGAAATCAACAGGAAGCATAACACCAGGAGTTTTACTTAGTTGTCAAGGGACAACTAAATTATCAGAAGACCACCCATAGCATACCACAACAAATTGGCGCAGCCGGTTTTTCGAGCCGAGGATCGCTCGAAGGGAAAAGTAAGTAACAATCAAATACAAAAATAAATAAGTAAGATTAGTAGCTTAGAGAAAAAAAAAAAAAAAATTTTTTAAATTGAAAAGTGAAAGAATAAATCAGCTAAGAATTTGACAGAAAATTTTTTTAAAAAAAAAGTGAAATAACAACCTTGTAGCAGTTAATTGAAAATCTGCAGTGAGCAAGTTATAGATGAAAAGGAAAGTTATAAATTAAAAGTTAGTTAAAGTTAAAAGTTAAAAGCAAATCCAGTTTTAAAAGAAAGTTTAAAAAGGAAAAACTGGTAAAAAAGAGAAATGATAATCGCGTTAATAAATAAATCGCAAAAGTGAAAAATAATTTGGTGATGAATTTGGCATGAAGTTGTAAAACGAAAGAAAAATCGATATAAGGAAATTAGTAGCTCAGTAAAAGAAAAAAAGTTTTGAAAAGAATACTAATAGAATTAAAAATAGTTTAATTCTTTTAATACATTTAAATACATTATATTGTTATATTATATAAGACATAAAATAACTTTCAGGTCCCTAAATCATCGGTTTCATCAAAAGGATGCCAGCTTAATTGCACGGCAAACTTGTCTCCTTGTCCTAGGCATTAGCCGGACAAAAATCTTTACTGAGGTCGACCTTTTTCACTCGGGAAGCTATTTTATAGGTTTAAGAATTTCGCTAGTAGAAATTAAAAGAATTGGTTTTTTTTATTGAGGGAAATTTAAACGATTTTAAAACAAAGAAATTCAAATTTAAGCAATGAAAGAATTGATAATGTGCTAGATTTTAAGACAAATGCAATTAAACTTAAACCAAATAATAGAAAGAAAATAAAAAACCTTATACCTCGATTAGTGAAAGTAAGGAATTTTTAAGTTGTTAATTTACGTTATTGAATACTGTGAGTAACAAATTAGCGAAGATGAGGAGTACTTTATTAACTTAAATAAATTCTATTTAACGTGATAAAGTATAATCGATAAACGCAATTAGTTGAAAACAGGAATTCATTAAAACAAAAACAAAACGCGTAGAGTAAAGTTGTATAGTTTCGAGTGTGTCTTAGGCGTTTGAGTTCAAATTACACACGTTAAACAAATTTTAACGATTAATTTGATTTCGGAGCCGCACATTTTTCGGGTGTGTCTTAGACTTTTGTCCTCAAATTTGTATTTGATTTCAAAGTCGCACAGTTTAATTTGCTTAATCGATAATTAATTTCATCAGTTCGTCGGAAATTTTTGAAAGTTTGAAAATTTTTTTTGGGTGATTTTAAAAACCCATTATTAGAAGTTAAACGTGTAAAGTAATGCGCTTAGAGACTTCATATTGGTTGGAGAATTAAAGCAGAATTAGATTGGTTATTTAAATGACAAGCAATTACAATTGCTTGCTGATAAAAACAATCAAAGGTAGCAAGCATTTAACGAAGAAATAACTCAATCGAGTTCACTAGGTTAATCGTCCGAATTCGAGATTGCAAACATTGCAGTTTTGTTGGCCGCTAAGAAATAGAGGCAGAGCGTTCGTTCCTTTCTGTGAGGTCTTAAATTACCTCAGCGAAGTCACGAAAATTTTAACGCTTCGGCTCTGCTAGAAACAAAGCAGCAGCGGACGTCAGCGTACAGGCAAATAAACAGATGTACAGCGAATGTTTACTGCACGCTCGGTAAACGAAGCGAGCAAGAATTCTAAGCCGGTTAAGGAAGTTAAATATTCATATGAAAATTTAAATTATCTCTCATTCAAAAGTAATATGACTAGTATAAAAAATTAAATTATGGAACGTTAAGTAGCGGCGCTAAGTAGTCGTTTTACAGCATTCTGAATCCAACACTTTAAAATGAATTCAACTTCACAACATTAAGAAAAATGTATTTATACTCGTACATATGTTAATTGTAAACATTAGGAAAAATAAAAACCTATTAAACTATATATCGTTCGTTTAATTAATGGCCGAGTCGTTGCAGGAGCAAGCATATTTAGCCTTAGAAAAGAACCATAAGGATTTGAAAAGGCAAATAGAAGACTTTGCATCAAAACTTTGGAGCATCCTGAAAAGCACTGTTTCCAATAAGGAAAATTTAGAGTTAATCAAGACCAGAATACAAGCCCTAGGAGAAACATCAACTTTAGAAAAAGCAGACGCAGTCATAGAGGAATTGCTAACATTTTTTAAAAATATAATAGAAAGTAAAAACCAAAGCATAAGGGACTATTCGTCAGAATTTAACGCGTTAAAAAGGAAATACGACACTTATCTAAACGAAAAACATTTTCAAGAAAAGATAATAAAGACTTTGGAAGACGAGAACGAACACCTAAGGAAATTGTTGAATGACGAAGGGTTAACAGAAGAAACCTTAAATAAAACATTAGAACTGGAATCAGCCCAAAAGTCGAGGGAAGACTGTGCATCTTTAGAAAAGGCGCATTCCAGAATCCGAGAATTAAAAGAGGAAAACAGACGGTTAAAACAGGAAATAGCGCTAGTGAACGACCAAACACTATACCATAAGGAAGCTATCCCAGCCATAGTCAATCCAGAGGAATATAACTCAATTTCATTTCCTGCATTCAGACCATCAGGAACACATCAAAGCAAAATGGGTATAGCAGAAATAGCCAAAATAACAAGCAGTATTGTTCCATTGTTTGCGGGAACGCAGTCACCAGATTTGAGAGGTGAAGTGTATAAGTTCATACAGGCGTGCGAGTTAGCTACAAATGAAGCAACTGAAGCAAATAAACCACTTTACATAGAATGCATCAAACAAAGATTATATGGAGACGCTTATGATCTTGTAGGCACACAACAAGTCAACACTCTAGATGAATTATACCTAGCGATACGAAGGGTCTACCTACCAACAGCTGCATTAGACGTAACGTTGACAGAACTCCAGAATTGCAGCCAATTGCACAATGAGGACGTCCGGCAGTTCGCAAGACGCCTCAACATGAAAAAAACCCAGGCATTGCAAATAGTAAGAGACACCTATAAAGGAGTAGGTGACAGCGCACTAATATCCATGATAACGACGTCGGCAAATAAGGCGTTTAGAACAGGGTTAACAGATGCAACGTTACGAACTCACATGTTAAATGTTACAGGGAAAACTATAGAGGAAATGACTGAAATAGCAGTCAACACGCTGGTGGAAATACAAAGAAGTAACTCCATTCATCAACCAACAATTACACCAATAATTAATATGAATACGGTTGAACCTCATATAAGACCTCCTGTAAATTATCGCGTGGATTACCCAAGACCAGAAGAAAGGCGGAACGTCTCGAGAGCACCACAGGAGAAAATAATTTGTTCATTTTGCAATAAACGCGGGCATACGAGAGAAAAATGTTTAACTAGGGAAAACACACCGTATTGCCAAAAATGTCTAACATATGGTCACGAGACAAACTGGAGGTGTAATACCAATGACTACAACAGAAGTGGAGCGAACAACAAAAATCAGAGGCCTAACAACCAAAGTCGAGGCAACCAACAATGGAATCGACCTCATCAAAATTGGCAATCGAACCAAGGCCAGCAAACATGGAACCCAAATCAAGTACAGCAAACCTGGCAACCTAACCAACCCCAGCAAACTTGGCAACAAAAACAGGCACAAAAGAATTGGAATCAAATGCAAAAGAACCCCGGAAATCCAAAACCGAATCCGTTTAAGGGAGTTCAAGGAAACCAGAGCACTATAAACACGCCAAACGGCAAGAATCAAACAATATGTAATTGGTGTAACAGACCAGGACACATAAAAGCAAATTGTACAGCTAAAAGAAGTTGGGAAACTCTTCAGAATAATCAGCAGGGAAACCGGCAAGGGCCCAGACAAGGCCAATAATCTGGGAACCCAACAAAAATAGAAATGTAAGGCCAAAAGAAGTAGTAACCGTACATCCAACATCGGAGGAGATCGTGGATACGTTACAGACTTCAGAAATATTAGAAGCTAACAAAGCTAAAAATATGGGGTACAATTTTAATAACAAAATAAAAATTATCAAACAAAATGATAAAGTAAATATTTTAAATGAAACAGTCGGCACAATAACAGATAAAGCAAAGCAAATAATAGAAATGGGAGCAGAGTTTTTAATAATCATCTTGCTAATTATACAGTTAGCATGTACATCGATTGTAAAAACAATGTTTCTCAATTTTCAACATTATAAAGCAAGGAGCATTAGTCTTAATATAGCAGAATATATTACAGACATAAAAGCACTTGCAAGTAACATAAAATCAGAGGCATTAGCGAAATTTAAAAATTTCAGCTCAAATATACAGAACCAGGACATGAAAACAATATGTTCGTGGTTAACGTATAATTTAAATAATAATTATAAAAACACTATAAAGGAAGTATCTAACTGGGATTCAGCCACGTTAAGTGATGTGTTCATTGAACTGCCTTGTGTAGAGGCGAGAAATGGAAAACTCATTTTACTGGTGGATACAGGAGCAGATACAAGCCTAGTAAAGGAATGCGCATTAAAAGAAAATGCCATTATAAATAAAAAGGTTAAAAGGGAATTAAGTGGAGCATTTGGAGGCTGTATAACCACAATAGGGTCCACCAGCATATGCCATGATGAGGTACAGCCCTTACGTTTAACGCTACACGTAGTGTCACTTAAACAAGGGGTACCAGCGGACGGCATACTGGGTAGAGACAACATGTGGAACAGATCCATTATAAACACGCTCAATAAAAAGTTAACCCTATTTAATGAAAATAAAGAATTTATAGTTAAATTGCCACTGAAAGGCATCCAAAATATAAAAGAACAAAGAAAGCAAAATAACATAACAATTGAAGCAAGAACGGTTAGAATAACGCCATTAAAAATTAAAACTAAAGTTATGACTGTGGTAGTTCATAAACAAGAAATTGCACCAGGAGTGTACCTGGGAGAAACACTAGCAAATGTGGAAAACAAAGAGGTCAAGGTACCAATCCTAAATTCAACGGCAAACGATTTCATTCTTAGTGACAATTTTGTACCGAAATTTAGTGATTTCCACAAATACAAGCTAAGTGATGTTTCGTGTAATCAATGGACTACCATCAACAGTATAAATAATGCAGACATAGCGCAACGCATTAATAGTTTAATGAAAGATTTAGATTTGGATCCTTCCTTAAACAGAGAGGAAAGGGAATCCATAACGAAACTATGTGCCAAATACCATGATATTTTTCTTTTAGAGGGTGACCCATTGACGTACACTCCAGTAATAACACATAAGATTCCAATAAAGGTGGATCAGCCACCAATTAACCAAAAACAGTACCGAATTCCTCAAACACATAGGGAAGAAATGAATAAACAAATTCATAAATTACTAGAAGAGGATTTAATATCCCCAAGTGTCTCTCCATGGAACTCCCCGCTACTTCTAGTTCCAAAGAAGAGTGGAAAAGATGGAGAAAAAAAATGGCGCTTAGTAATAGATTACAGAAAAGTAAACGAAGCGACAATAAAACAAGTTTTTCCACTGCCTAGGATAGATGAGATATTGGATCAGTTAGGCAGTAGTAGATATTTTTCGACCTTAGACTTGGCAAGTGGGTACCACCAAGTCCTAATGGACAAAGCGGATAAGGAAAAGACCGCATTTAGTTCGGCTTTAGGACATTTCGAGTTCAACCGAATGCCTTTCGGGTTAACCGGCGCCCCAGCAACCTTTCAACGTCTTATGAATCATATTCTGACAGGACTTCAGGGTATAGATTGTTTTGTCTATTTAGACGACATAGTAGTCGTATATGCAACAAACCTGGGACAGCATGAAGAAAGGTTAACTAAGGTTTTCGAGGTAATTAGAGAAAATAACTTAAAATTAAACATTAGCAAGTGCCAATTCCTACGACGAGAAGTCGTATATTTAGGGCACAAGTGTTCAGAACATGGAGCACTTCCAGACCCTAGCAAGGTGGAGTGCGTTAAAAACATTCCGCCTCCTAAAAATAAAAAGGAAGTACAAGCCTTCCTAGGCCTTGTTAATTATTATAGAAAATTTATACCGGGAACCGCAAAAATAGCACTGCCCATTAACAAATTGTTAAGAAAAGACGCTAAGTTCGTCTGGACAGAAAGCTGCCAGAGAGCGTTTGAACAATTAAAAGAATCAGTTATGTCACCACCAGTGTTAGCATACCCAGATTTTTCAAAAGAATTTCTTTTAACTACCGACGCAAGTAATGAAGCGTTAGGCGCGGTCCTTTCTCAAGGAAACGTAGGCGAGGATAGGCCAATAGCTTTCGCTAGCCGAGCGCTAAGCGACACAGAACAAAGATATTCCACAATAGAAAAGGAATTTTTAGCAATAGTCTGGGCTACGAAAAATTTCAGAGCATATCTCTTAGGCAGACATTTTAAAATTTTTACCGATCATCAGCCATTAAAGGGAATAGCAAATTTAAAGGACCAAACTTCAAGACTGGCAAGATTCAGACACAAGTTGTCAGAGTATGATTTCGAAATCATATATAAGCCAGGCAAGAAAAATTTGAACGCAGACGCATTGAGTAGAATTCCTCAAAACCGTAATGTAGTAACAGCAGTCCAGACCCGCTCTAGAACCAAGGAAATAGAAATGAAGAACCAAGGAAATAGCGAAAATTCAAGAACAATTCCGACGCCTGTAGAACCTGACACTCCAGGAATAAGACAGAACGAAAACACAATCTTACTAGGAGATCCACAACAAATAGAGACAGTGATCAAAGATTTCCATAATACACCATTAGGAGGTCACCAGGGAGCAGTGAAAACTTACCTAAGAATCAGGCAACAATATAGGTGGCCAGGGATGCAAAGGCAAATAAAAGATTATGTAAAAAACTGTCATAAATGTCAAGCGAACAAAAGTTCGAGATTGACAAAAATGCCCATGGTGCTAACAGATACACCAATGCGGCCATTTGATAAAGTCTACATGGACATAGTAGGTATTCTACCAGAAACTGTGTCCGGAAATAAGTACATTCTGACTTTTCAGGATGATTTCTCGAAATTTATGGCATGTACAGCTATCCCAGACGCGGAAGCAAGTACTGTCGCCACTTTTTATGACGAAGTAATCACGCGTTACGGAATTCCGCGGATTTTAATTACAGATAACGGAACTAATTTCATTTCGAAATTGTTCTCAGATACTTGTAAATTGTTAGGGATTAAAAAATTGCATATTACGCCTTACCATCCTCAAGCTAATGGCTCATTAGAGAGAAGCCACAGACCTTTAGCGGAATATTTGCGTAGCTTTGCGAAAGAAGATGGGTCGAATTGGGATCAATGGTTAACTGCAGCCATGCATGTTCATAACCACACACCCCACATTACGACCAAGCAAACACCATTCCGTACTTTATTTGGATTCGATACAGAAATGCCGACTAACTTAAAAAGAAAGTGTAGTCCGGTATATAATGCCGAAGATCCAAATAAAGTTTTAAAATTCCAAATACAAAGAGCTCACGAAATAGTGAGGAAAAATCAGGACATGGCTAAACAAATAGCCAAAAATCAGTACGATAATAAGTTAAATTTAGTAGAATTTAAAGTAGGAGATAGTGTATTAATTAAGAACCAGAATAGGAAAAATAAGTTTTCTCCAATATGGATAGGGCCATATAAAGTAGTAAGGATTAAAAGCCCAATTACTACGGTTTTAAATATTAAGGGAAGGGAAAAGCCATTCCACAATAACTTACTTAAGTTATATAATAGCAGTTAAGGGGAAAATAGGATTAACTAGATAATTATGTAAGTAATCTTTAAAAGCACTTAAACAAGGAAAATTTTATAGGAATAATCAGGAAATTAATTTAAGTAGTCATAAATTAAAGTAAACTAATCACAATAGGCACGTTATTAGAAGTATGATACAATAAACTAACATAGAACAGGGTTATTAGGAGAGAGTAATAGGAAATTGAAATTTCATTAAGGTAGGAAGCAGAAAAAATTATAGTCCGAGCAGACACTTTAGGAAGAATTTTGTTTTGTTTTTATAGATACACAAAAGTTACGCAACCAACGTCAAAAGCAAAACACACAAGATGATAGGAAAATGTATTTGGGTGCTACTAGCAGTTACACAGGTGGAGGCACGTCTGCCAATAGAAGTACAAAAACTGAAAGAAACGCCAATGGTATTCGAAAGAACTAATAAGGCACTGTTTTTCAAAGATACGTGGACAATACTAACAAGAATACAACGCAACGACTTTCGGGAAATAATTAATGAACTCGAGAGATATATAAATAACATGCACAACATATGTGAAAACTTGAATAGACAAATAGAAATAGAAAACTTCAAAGAAGCTTGTCTAAATTTGAACCGGCCATTAAAAGCCATCGTTAAACAGTTGAAAAATAATGAGGATATTGTTAACCATCAAGGTATAGCTCAAAAACGGAATAAGAGATCCCTAGAGTTTGTAGGAGAGGCGTTGAACTGGGCTTTTGGAACGATGAGTAGTAAGGACGCAACAGAGATCCACAACCACTTGGAAAACATCTATAACCGACAGGCGGAAACGTACAAGATAATGGAACAACAAGTCACGATAATGCAGACTACATATAACAAGACAGCGTCAGCGTTAAAACAGTCAACAAGCGAAATAGAGAAACTACAAGGGGATCTAGCCAACACCATAAATAACCAGATAGCAATAAACAACCGCAACGTACACAAAATGGCGCAAATAGACTACTTACTGCGCACAATAGAAATTCAAGCCGCAATACAAGCTACCCTAATAGATATACAAGGGAAACAGGAGTTAGAACTCCAAATTCTGGATGACTTGTACAAAGGAACACTGCACCCTGCCATACTACAAGCGAGTGATCTGAAGGAGGAAATAGGAAAATTGGAACTCACAAACAAGGCCAAATGGCTAGTAAGTGATGTGTTCAGGTTACATCAACTGGCTAAAGTAGACACTCTAACTACTGAAGGGGACACATTGGTAAAAGTAACAATACCATTACCGGAAGAAGAACTCTATACAATATACAAAATATACCAGATGGTGATGTTTACTAACACGACATACGACTTAACGGTTAAAACAACATTTGATTACATGGCGGAATCAAAAGAAGAATGGCAGTTCATGGCCATGTCTAAAAATGATATGGACAGCTGTAAACGCATAACAGATACAATAGGGAAGATGGCAATGACCACCCAGGACACGCTGATATGCAAAAGTCGGGGGAAAAGACTAAGCGGCAGGCACCCAACATGCGAAATCGCATTGCAGCAGCATAATAACGACGATATAAAAAACATATGCAAGGCCACAGCAACCCCAGCAAGCGAGGGAATAATAGTAAAAATGGAAACACCTAACACATGGCTATACAACTTCAGACGCAACAATATATTTGAGACAACATGCAACACGGGATCAAACACAATATCATTGAAGGGAATGGGTATATTAACTATAATAGAGAATTGCAAGATACATAACCACAACAGTATAATAGAGTTCGAAGAAAATCAAATACGTAACATAAACAGGATACATGACAAGATAGACCATTCCGAGTTAATACGGTTCCTAAGGGATAACTTAACAAACGCAACACTTAGCACAGAAATCGAAGCCAACCTACGGCCAATAATAATAACAGATCACACCAGACTAAAGCAAGCACTGGAGTCTGGGGAGAAGGATTTAACAGAGTTAAAAGCAGAAATCAAACAGGCAGAGATGACGCAGACAATCCAACTCAAACAAAAGGTTTTCGAGATAGCGGGCGCATCCGCAACACTGGGGACAATACTTCTGATAATAATAGTTTTCATATACATACGGAACAAGATGAAACGACCAATTAATACATCAGTGCAACACGTGGTTCGAAGACCAACCATTGAGGTGCTGCACGAATCAACACTCAGAGAGGTGCGCAAGCAACGAGCAGAAGCCAGTGCCGAGGCGCGCAAACACCGAGTAGAAACCATTGCCGAGGTACACAATGAGCAAGGGGAATCCAATGCAGAGCGTCAATTTAACGCAAATGTCTGAACCCAGAGACAAGCGGAGCAGGTTCAGCATCCAATGGAGGAATTTGAGAAATTTTTCTTAGTAACAAAGACTTTATTAACACAGTAATAGATAATTGTAAACAGTAACATTATAGCACATGAATGAGACAAAAGTTTTAAAAATATGAGTGTAATAACTAACTTAATCCTAATAAAATATTCTTTATTGTAAACACATAGAAAATTGTTTTTGTAATAGAATAAGAACAGGAACAATGACACAAAACAAGTAACGTTATTATTTTTCATCTAATCATCATTCAATCAAAAAAGTAAAGCCATAACAGCAGACCCAATCGAGGACCTAATCCCTATAAAAGAAAACAAAGATCCAAAATAAACAAACCGTCCACCTTAAAAGGAGTCCAACAAAAAATTAGAATTTAAATATGAGTTTTATTTTCATTATTTTTATTTTTTTTTATTAAATTAGTTAAAATTCAGGATTAATCGTCTAGTAGCTCGCGCAGGCACGGATACAGGCCCGGTAGCACCGGCCAGGAACGCTGGAGCCAGTCGAGGGCGCCGACCAAGAACTGAAGATTCTCCCGTGTGGGGTTGGCGTCGAACGAAGCCTCCATTTGCTCCAAAAGCGGTATAAGGGACTCCAAGTCCCAGGCGTCTTCTCGAATGACTGTAAACACTCCCTGCAAGTATAGGCCCAGGGGGAAAGAATACTGCGGGCTGGGATATCGCTGGTTTCCTGACATCTTACGAATCACGACTTGGGTTGAACTTAGTTGAACGTTTAAACTTTACTAATTAAATTTACAACAGGACAGAGCGTATTTATAAGCGGGAGTAAACAGAACAAGAACCCGGAAATCTCAGTAGAATTAAAACTCAGCATATCTTGCAATAAAAAGAAACAATAAATTATGCTACGATGGTGATTACAAAATTAATAATTGCAAGCTTAGTGATATTTCTGCAGAATTAGCTCACGCGTGGGGCAAACACCCTACGCACCCTAATTGGAAATTATGAAATATTATCTAAGAGGATAAAATAGAAGAGGGATTTTTTATAAAAATATGGAATGTTGAAGCGATGCAATCTTGGGAAATTGCATATAAATGTGGGATAACATACGGTACATGAAAACTAGCTGTTTCGTTTTAAACAGTCATGACTATTGCATTTGCATTTATTATAGGAATAAATGCACATGAAATCTATGCATAAAGAGTTAGTTTATGCATAACCACAATTCAAAAATTATATCTGCACCTAAATGCAGACATAGAAATAAAAGATAAATATATATAAGACAGAAAATAATCGCCTCAAAGATTGCGAAGTATTATTCTAATCCTAAGTATTAACAATGAATAATTATAATTGTAATAACACAAAAATAATTTCTTCTTAAATATATAAAATACAATTATTACAAAATAGGTAATGTAATGTACGGACCTAGAAAATGTAGTTCATTAAGATCCCATGTAAAATATTAGTGAAATTGCGTTAATAACAAACAAAACAAGAGCTAAAAATTGAACGATTAACGCAAGCACTGCAACAAAGCAGGTGCAAAAGTAGAACAACTGAACACGAGCAGAATGCAGTGTCAGTTTTAAAACAGCTAATGAAAAAAAAAACAGAAAAAAGAAGACACCAAAGGTGATTAACTTACAATAACCAAAAGTAAAACAAAGGAAAAATAAAAACATTGCTATATACATATATGCAATATTTAAAGTTCATTTGCAAATAATAATGTACACATATATGTACATACATATATAAGAATAATTTAAACTTATCTAAATTGTAATTTAGAATAAAATATGGACATTCAATAAGAAATTAAGAAAATTAAAAGGAAATAGGAATGAACATATAATTATTAGAAAAAAAAAAAAAAAAAAAATGCACTTTTTACAAACTTTTACAAAATAATAGATATTGATTGAAAAGAAAAATAAAAGCATACATTAAAGTAATATAGAAAGTAAAGGAATATTACAATATAATTGCACCAAAATAACGTTCTATTATCAGCATTAAAATACATTAATTAAATTTTAATTGAAATTCAATTCATTTTAAATTCGTAATAAACAAATTATATTAAAACAAAATATACATTGTAAAAATACAAATAAAGAATTAAAATATGTAAAATGTAAGATACATAATAAGAACCCATCATGCAGAGAACCCAACAGGCATCCCAATGTACACCCATCACAACAGCAGAAGTGCAACTAGACACTAGAACTTTTACGAACATTTACAACAGGGCCACAAATAGCGCCCAACCAACTCGAAGGGGGAAAGGTAGCTGGAACAGCTGATCAGCGCAGCAACAATCAAACATATTAATTCGACACCACATTCAAATTAATTCAAGCAACAACATTCGACGAAAACACGAAACTACCTTCAAAGAGATCCGACAACAGCAACAGTTGAACATTAATATTATCAAGTGATAGTGGTGACAAATACACCGTACCTTGAGGTCACGTGGAGACCGAAAATGCAACCGCCATAGAAAGGAAAACACGAAGAGCTAATAGCAGCAACAATCAGAAACCTACGAGATGACTTATTGTCAGCAGTCTTGAAACCACTACAACAATATAACCAAAAGATAGTCTCTGAAGAAAAGTAGCCGATCATCAGTAGCACGACGCCATAGTACGGCAATATATTTAGTTACGGCAGATTTGCATTAATGCCTGCGAGTGAAATGCTTGCCTTTTAAGCGGAAGATTACGTTTAAGTGGAAGTTCCGTCAAGCGTACGCGACAGCAAAATCACGACGCAATAGCAGCGAGTAGACAAGTAACTAATGCAGCCACAGGTTCGTCAGTTGAATTCACGGCGACAATTTGAAGTTTACGGTTTGACGTTCTACAACATTACCTCAAGTGGCAGCGATCTTAAAACGCATCACCACTAGCTACAAGCAAAGATATTGAAGATGAAGAAGCAAGACGTTACAAATGATGATTCTGGCAACATCGCAACCATCAACTATGGTTCAAGCGAACAGCAATTGATCCCAATTGCTGGACAAATTATACTACCGACAACGAACAACTGCATCTGATCACCAATACAATGGGTATTAAGATAGAATGTTAACAGCGACTGGTTTTGAACACAACACGAATATAATCACGTCAGCTACCCAATAGCAGCATTCCCACAACACATGGAAAAGAAAACATCGATGCAACGGGGTGTACATCAACATCGAATTCGTCATCAACAGCAACATCAGCATCAAGGTCAAGACAACATCAACTTCAAGATTGATATCAACGTCAACAACAACATAGTATTTCAATTACACACTACATATACCATATTAAACATTTGTATACATATACATTATATATAAACACCAATAACATATTATTGTCCACACACTCGCATTAGATTAAGTACTATTAAGTAGTATTGAAAGAACACTAAAACCATAATAAACACACGACCACCCACAAGTCAACAAACAATAAATGTACAAGAAAAATTTAATATCGTTCGTACGATACTAAATTTTTCTTCCCCCAGGGTGGAGGGATGTTGTATGTCGCGATCGCAATTTCCAGATCCGGGAGTTAAGAACTTTCAAGGCCAGTATTATCGTTTTATAATACTACTCTGCGAGTGAGTCAAGGCCAAGTTCACGTTATTAATGCAACCACAGCACTTTGCGTGGTAAGCCAAAAGCTTTAGTCAAGCTTTGTTTAAAGTAAATTCAAAAGCCAAGGTAGCAACCAAAATACGTCGTATGGAATGGATTGTGGAAGCTAGCGTTCAATAGCTAGCTTCCAAACCATAAAAAACCACAGCGTATTTGAATGGATCGTGGAAGCTAGCTTTCAGTAGCAAGCTTCCAAACCATAAAAACGCTTGACTTAAAATAACCAACGATCAGAATCCACACGCGGAAGAATTAAATTGAGAACGATTTTCTTCCGCGTATTGATTCTGCGAATTTTACAATTTTTATATTGCGAAATAATGGAAATTGCGAAACACGGCATACTGACCCACTTTGGTTCGGTCGACGGGTGTGTCAACCGAGCCAAGGCGGAAAAATAGAAAAGATTCCAACGGGAGTCTTGTAGTAAACCCCAACCGAAGAAGTCGTTCTTCAAAATCGCGTTTCAAGTCGCGAGTTAGCTTTTAAAATAGTAGTAATAAAAATAGTGTTAAGAGAAAAAGAAAATCAAAGTGTAAATAAAGAAATCAACAGGAAGCATAACACCAGGAGTTTTACTTAGTTGTCAAGGGACAACTAAATTATCAGAAGACCACCCATAGCATACCACAACAGCTGACGACGTTGCATATTTTCGCATATATAGCTTTAATGTCCTCACCTTGTGAGTAGGGAATACCAGACACAATCACATCCCCAGATATAGACTCATCCTCAAGCTGAGTTAGCCTTTTTCTCAGTTCAGCCATATCGATGCTCATGGAGTTGCGATGCATTGTAGTAGCACTCTCAATTGCATCGACCCGAGATTCGAGAGCATGCAACTGCATTTTGATATTACCAACAACAGCATTCAGTTCACCAAATCTCTCCATAATACGCTCCTCAACCTTTGCAATAGACGAAACAACTTGTTCAATGATGCTCTCACGTAGAGCAGCAAACTTCTGATCGAGAGTCACCATAAGCGACGAGTGATCAGAGCGAGTGTCAGCAGATCGTTCAGTTGCGGGGGTGGCGGGGCTTGCCCAGGCACCAGCAATACTAGTGCTGATGATGTTGTTGTTGCTACGAGTTGCGCGCTTTGTAGCGCCGCTCAACTGTTTGATGTTTTCAGCGCCAGAATTTTTCTCACTGCTTTTCATAGTTAAATTCGATTTGCAAATTATTAACAACTATTTAAAATATATGGTTATGAAATTAATTTTCACAGCCGAGATAATATTATATAAAAGTACAACACGTTTAGAGCAGCAAATTAAGTAAAGGAAAAAGAAGCGCGAATTTTACCACCAATTTTATTGCGTCTACACTCCACGACTCATAACGAGAGAATACATATATATATGTATACATATATGTATATGTATGTATATATGTATTCTATTATTCTTCTTCAGCTGTTACACTACAACTGTCTTTATTTGTTCTCAATCGTTAGAGTGTTGCATTAATACTAAAATGGTACTATAACAATGTACCTACTAATACTACATCTCCCTCTTACAATACTGCATAACTAGATATATGCATATGTATCTTTTTCCCTCCTTTTACTATAAGTATCTTAAGTTTTATCTTAATGTTTGAATCGGTGTAACTTTTCTTGAAAGTTGTGAAACCTTAGACAAGATGTTTGGTAGCTTATATGCGATGCCGTAACCACTTAGAATTTCGACGCAGAACACCCCCATCTTGAAATTGTATCCAATAAGATCTTGGCGATTCGGCTGCGCTGATAATGACTGCTTCAGTCCAATTTCGTGGTTGCTGTTGGTACCAAACCTTCTGTGTCCTATTGAAAAAGAAGATTTGATTCTAGCGGTGCGATCGTAAAAGCTTTTTGAACGTTCATTTAGTTATTCGAGTTTTTGTTTAATGTTTGGTACGTTTTTTGACTGATATAACTGTGTATTGGCTGGGATGAGTATTCGTGTTTTCATGCTCATTAGTAATTCAGTTGGTGAAGCATCAATATCTTTCAACGGTGTATTGCGATATTCCAGTAAAGCAAGCCAAAGGTCACCTTCACTTTCGTTTGACTTCTTAAGCAAAGACTTCGCGATGCCTACAAATTTCTCAGCAAAACCATTTGCCTGTGAATACCCTGGATTGGTTGTTTGTAGCTTTATGCCCCATGCTTTGCAAAATTTATTAAATTCAATGGAATTGAAAGGCGTATTATCACTGACAATTTAAACAGGTATCCCGTGATATGAAAAGTTTACTTTTATTTTATTTATTCATTCACTTGCATTCACTTTTAGTTTTCACTTTTAATGGTATTATATCTAAGTATGTATTTGTAATAATAATCTGCGATAATAATAATCACTTTATTGTACGGCAGTGATGGTACCTTATAAGATAACATTGGTTCTTTAACGTTTGATGAGCGGTTTTTTTGGCATGTGGCACACTGCGTTATAGTTCTTTCAATATCTTCATCAATCCTGGGCCAGTATACTAATCCACGCGCTCTTCTTTTAGTTTTATTTATACCCAAATGAGATCCGTGTAGTTGGTTTAACACGAGTTCCGTCAAACCTCTCGGAACAGTTATACGATTATTTATAAAAATTACATCTATCAAATGTTAAATCATTACGGTGTTTCCAATAAGTTTTTATTTCTTCATTTAGATGATTTTTATCCTTGGGCCATCCATTTACTAGTACCTTCTTCAATTCCATTAAAAACTATCACGCGTCATTTCTTTTCTGAATGATTCCAGTCGTTCCGCAGTTATATTAATTGAATGAACAAACTCATTTAAATCTTCAATTTCTGTTGTTGAACTCATTTATCATAATCTATATATATAAAATCCCTATGCGTTTCTGTTAGCAAAATATGTCCGGGACTTTTTTTGTAACTTCCACATCACTTAGAATCCTGAAATTTTTCACAGATGTTCCTGGGCATCTAATGTTGATGAACAAAATTTTCAAATTTCAAAAATCCAAACGGCTTCGCCATTTTTTTGCAAAAAATCCGATTGGGATGAAATCTGTATTTTTTTTCCTAGATTGTGCTGATTAATTTGTCAGATTTTATTATGAAAAATTTTATAATTCAAAAATTTAATAATTTAAAAATTTAATAATTTAAAAATGTAATAATTTAAAAATTTAATAATTTAAAAATTTAATAATTTAAAAATGTAATAATTTTTCATAATAATTTAATTTCATTGAATTTGTTTTGTTTGTAACTATTTTTGGCGGTGTTGTGTATAGTTGCTTAGAAAATGAACATTGGTATATCGGAAGGTGAGCGATATCATCTAAGACTACTTCTATTACATGTGACAGGAGAAATCAGTTTTGAGAACTGTGCACGGGGTTACATTCAAAACATTCAAAGAGGCATGCAAGGAGTTGGGTATCTTAGAAGACGATTCTGTTTGGGAATCAGCCACACTGGCTGAGGCTGTAGATGTCAGCATGCCTAAAGCGCTCAGAGAATTGTGTGGCTTAATCCGTGTTTTTGGGTGCCTACTTCAGCCGCAGAAGACCTACCTGGAAAACACCCGGATCATTGTAGAACACACGCAGACTGTGAAAATTTATCCCTACGCGATGTCCAAGAAATTCTTATTTTACATGGTAAAAATTGTACAGACTTCGGTATTAAAACTCCACCTCAAGACTTGCCTCATGATGCCGGAGGAACACTTGATATAAAGAACCAAAAAGCAACCTGTCAAGATATGGTCGAATGTTTAAACGATGAACAGGGTGTTGCTTTAATAGAGTTATAGATGCAATATACACATCTAGCAGATCATAAAAATGCTTTTTCCTAGATGGACATGGGGGAAGTGGAAAAACCTACCTATACAAAACCCTCTTGAGCGTGGTGCGGGGAAACGCGATATAACGTTACCTGTGGCCTCCACGAGAATCGCGGTCAACTTTTTAAAAGGAGGTCGCACATACCATTCCCAATTAAAACTGCCAGTACCCGCTGGTGGAGACGACGGTTATCACAAAAAATGTTGCTTTTAAAGAAATATTCTCAAACAATATTTGAATAAAATACAAACAATCGATATTAATTGCGATTAATTTTTTACTCTTCATGCTACAAAATAAATAAACCCAAAAGTGTAAGGTGAGAAAGTCCAAAAGACTTCGCAATTTTTATTACGAAATAAATAAAAAATAATAACTTCCTGGCGAAGTCAGGCTTATATACTAGTATCCAGATAAAAAGCCAGCTATATATAATTCTTTACCAGGCACATGAATTAGATTGATGCCATATTTTATTTAATTTTTTAATAAAATATTTTTATAAAAATTGTTTTTCATTATGAGCATAGTTTATTTCAGCTTCTGTTAAACTTTTTGGAGCAAGTGCAATTGGCTTACCTTCTTGGAGCAAACAGCAACCTAACCCACATTTCAACCAATAACCCCGTTTCAATCGTAATGCTCTTTTTTCATCAAAAGTCTGCAGGACTGGTGCGTGAGCGATAACCTTTTTTATTGGCTGAATGCAATTTTCATTGTGCGATAACCAGTTGAATACAACGTAATTTTTTAATAATTCACGTAAAGATTTTGAGAGTTCTGCTAAATTGGGAATGTATTCTCGTATATAATTTATCATACCAAGAAGTTTTTGTAGGTCTTTTTTATCTTTTGGGCGACCGATTTCTAAAATCGCTTTCACTCTGTAATAATAATTTTTCCCAAATATTTCACTGCACTCATTCTATCGCGCTCCTCAGCAATACGAGCCGAAATTGATTTAAATAAGGGAATAGTATAATTTTCTAATAGAATGTCAGCATTGACGTCTTGAGGGTCAATACATAATCGCAAATTTCCATTCTTTTTTTCTATAATAACTAAATTTGAGGCTCTCTCTATAGGCCCATTCACACGATCAATAATGCCTCGCTGTACCATACTTTGTAATTCCTTTTGTACTCTATCTTTTTTCATAAAATCTTCCTTTGAAGCTAAAGCACTACAATTAGTTATTCGATCAATTCGTTTGATTATTGCTGACAAAGCTTGTAAACCAAGAAGCGGTTCAAAATGCGTGTCAATTACTATGAATTGCAGTCTTTTGATTTCATTTCGACACATGAAAACACAATCAACCCTATCTTTGTATATCAAATCTGATCCACCATAACTTTGTGGTGTTGCACCACCGAATCGGAAAAACACCTTTCTGTGGTCTCACATTTTTTCATATACTTTAAGAACCGATAAGGCAAAACACTTCACACATCACACCAGTGTCTATTTTAAATGTGATTAGAAAATCATCTACTCGAATTTTTTCATACCATCTTTGTCGCTTGTTGTCACAATTTTAACACTAAACAAGTCCCCAGAATCATCATCGCTATTTGTCCCTTTTTCGCACCCCGTTCTTAATTCACGAATTTTTGTAGCGTAACAAGCCACACTATAATGATTCTTTTAACCGCAGTTATTGCATTCCTTGCCGAATGGTTTACATCTCCCAAACACATGTGTTTCTTGCACAAAACTTGCATGTGTTTATTTTTCTTGGCCGCATCGTATTGTTGCTATATTTTGCATTTCGTCGGTTTTGTATTTGCCGCTTTGCAGTTGAAGTTTTAATTTCGCCAAGTATGTTTTCTTTGTTTTGTCGCTGCTTATCATTAGCATGTCACTCAACTAGTATGATCTAGAAATTTCGATTGTTCTTTGCAAGGTTAACTTTTCCGTTTCAAGCAACATTCTCCCGTACCATTCGATCTGATTCGGTATAACCGCAATTTTTAACCAACTTACACAAGTCCATATAATATGCGTCAAAAGACTCGCCCTCTTCTTGAATTCTTCCTCAAGAATTCTACCTCATTCTTTTTGGGTATACAATAATCCTGAATCGCCTTTACTACAGCTGCATAACTCTTCCGCTCATTAGCTCAATTGTATCAGCTCCACAGAAGTTCAGAAAAATACCAATGCGCTGCTCTTCTTTTTTATCATCTAGTCCAATTGCGATGGAAAATATGTCGTAATTTTGTTTAAAAACCTCAAATTTTCTGCCAGATTTCCGACCAGCTTTAAGCGTCTGGAACACGAATTTCAAAATTTGTAGCTGTTGCCATTTCAGATATACATACTAGGCCCAATTTTTCATTGATAGAATCTTTTCCTTCGTTTTCAGAAATCATTTCCATACCAGATCGTGTAATAACCATTTATTTTCGAGTTACCGGCTGCGCCATGTGTTATTCTTATTCAGCTGTTATTCTACAACCTACGGTACGTTGAAAAATATAAAAAAAATCTTGTTCTGATCTGATAGCTTTTATGCTTTTGAGAAAAAGCTTTACATTGTGTTGAGATGCGACGCACATTCACTCTCGCCTTTTACATGGGTACATAAATATATAATACGAGCACAAACACAGTGATCACAAGCAGTGCGAGAGGGAAGCAAACGTTTGTTTTGTAAAATAAATTTTTACAGTTTGTATGAATGTGCAAGAAACCGCTCGCCCGACAACAACAAGTATATGAATGACGATAAAAGCGTTCTTTACCGAAACAGAAATAGATTTTTTTGTATTTTTATTTTTACTGATTTTTTAGCTGTTGATGAGCTCAGTGCGTTTTCCTTGTGATTATTGATATGTTTATTCTTCTTTTTGTAACTTGATTGACTTTAACTTTGGCTACTATTTTTGATACTGATTTTGGTTTTTTATTTGGATAATTTGGCAATTTATTTATTATTTATATTATAATCGGTAATTTGATTCTAACTTCTGAACATTTTTATTTATATTTCTCTCTGTTTAAAAATGACTGGAAAAATAGTTCGCAAATGCGGCTCCAAATGCTGCTTATTGCATTGCAGTAGATCAAAACGACAGTTTCCTGACACGCGATTATTCAAATTTCCTGACTATAATTCACCTTTATTTGAGCAATGGGTGCATAAATGTGAACTATCTGAAGAATTTGTTAGTAATTCTTCTACATTATATTTATGCGAAAGACATTTTTCTCCAAATTTAATTGGGGAAAAATATTTAAAATCTGGATCGATCCCCCAATTTTATTTGGAGAAAGATGATAAAAAAACAATTATTAATAGGCTAGAAAATATGGATATAACACAAAATGAAAAGATTTTCACCATAATGCTCTTAAAACTTAATGCATCGTGGAATGACCAGGAAAGATCATTTACGCAGACCATATACTACAGGTCGACTTCAACTTATTTGTTTTTGCGCGATATTTACAAATCCTTCAGTATATGAATTCAATATCATTATAACAAAATTATTGTCGCTGAAATTACTACAATTCAATACAAACTCAAATTGCATTGTTGATCAAGATATACTTTTACCAGCAGATTTTCAGTCGATTTCACTTGATATTGAGGATACGCCTGATATAGAAATCGATGGAAATGAATGCGCCTTTAGATTTTACACAAATTGTCGGAAATTACCAGGCCTATTTCGATACAAACATGGACAATTTTGAGTCCCCCAATGTTCCAATAGAACTTACATCAAGTAGGTACTTTGTTGGCTATATAGCGCGGCGTATCGCCTGTGAAAGCTGCAAAAAAATTTCTATTAAATCAGATGAAATTACCCTTCTGAAATTTTTATTCATAAAAAAAATTATCGGTTGCAATCTGGAAGTTTGGAAGTTTGTGTGCACCATCAAACATTTTTTTTAAGTATGTAAAATATGTACATATTAAAATCTTTCAAAATATAAAAAAATAAAGAGGTATATAATACAACAATGTATGCATTGTACAAACCAAAGTCCAAATGCGCATTGCTTTGAGGAAAATAATGAATGTTATTCTCACAGACTTAGTGTTTCGTTTGATAACCATATTACTCCATAAGCATTGTTCTTGGTCGAATTTTAAAAACGAACAATCAAAAACATCAAAACCTCAAATACTGAATCATGAATAAATGTCATTTAATATTTGAATATTTGATTTTTTATTGTTTGTTTCTACTGAAAGTTTGTTATGCCACCACCCTTTGTTGTTATAATTAAAATAAGATATTCTACATTCTGATGGCAACTGCATTGATTCTTTACACTCATTTGTAGCAAATGCGATCTCTTTTGTGCTCACTTTCTTGCAAGTTGCAGCTCTTACTCTCACAACCTGATCTCTCGCTCTCACAAAATGTTAATTTTACTCTCTCAAAGCTTCAGATAGGATATCCCGAAAATCCCAATTGATTTTAGCTGCTCGGTTGCTTTGTATAGCAGTTAATCTTTATATATAGATTATATATGTATATATAAAGCAGGTATCTTTTTATTACATTAGAGCTGAGCGATATTTCGCGAACTGTGACTTTGTCACAGATACATAAAAGTCACGAGTCACAGTTGCGACGACGATTGCTTCTAAACTGTGACACGCCGTCACAGTTTTCCTCTGGAACAAATATTTCAGTCATAGTTCTGTTCTAACGAGTATTTTCTACTAAACAGTGACGAGCTATCACAGTTTGCCTCCGGAGCAGATATTTCAGTCACAGTTCTGTTCTAACGAGTATTTTCCACTAAACAGTGACGAGCTGTCACAGTTTGTCTCTGGAGCAGATATTTCAGTCACAGTTCTTTTTTGAACTGCTTGTTTATTCTTGAGCAAAATGTAAAAATTTAAGGTAGGGCTAGTGTTAGGTTAGGATAATTATTTAATACAGATTTTATATACAGGCTTTTATTAAATATTAGTTTTGTAATGTGAACGAATAGATCCAATTTTTTACTTTTTCATAATTGGAGAAGTGCTGGTCAGCCAGGCCATGTTGCATTGATCGGAAAAGATAGTAATCGGATGGCGCAAGGTCTGGACTCTACGGCGGGTGGTAGGACATCCCATTTGAGCGTTTCAAGGTAGGTTTTGACGACCTGTGCAACATGTAGGCGAGCATTGTCATGTTGCAAAATTTCCTTGCCGTGCCTTTGTTCATATTCCGCTTTTCGCGAAGTGCTCGGCTCAAATGCATCAATTGTCGTCGGTAGACTTCCCCTTGATCGTTTCATTCGGCAATATCTCCAATTCGTGATCTTCAAACTTTTTTGGCTGTCCGGGCCGTTCATCGTCGTCCAAGTCAAAATTGCCACTTTTAAACCGTGCATACCACTTCTGGCACGTACGCTCAGCTAGAGCATGCACACCATACACTTCCACCAAAATACGATGACTTTCGGCAGCCTTTTTCTTCATATTGAAGTAATGAGGAAGTAGTACTCCCCGCAAAAACACTTTATTCGGCACGAAATTCGACATTTTCAGAGTAAAAAAAAGGAATGTTGTTTACGCTTCAGCTAAATGTATATATATATATATATACATATATATACATATATACATATATATATATATATATGTATATATATATGCCAAACCGGCCAAAAGTTTCGAAGCACCACTCCTGTTCATAGAAAATCGTGTGGCATTTCTATATTATTGTATAAATTTTGATTTTTTCTTTTTTAATAGGATGGTTGGAAAGTGATAACTTTAATATCGAACCCAAAACGGGTTTACGACATTCATTGTTTAATTGCATGCTCAAGCAATGCACTAAGTCAAGAAATTGGGTTTTTTTGTTTATTGCACTTGCCATACAAAATCGAGAAAAAGGCAAAACGGATTTACGACATTCATTGTTTAATTGCATGCTCAAGCAATGCACTAAGTCAAGAAATTGGGTTTTTTTGTTTATTGCACTTGCCATACAAAATCGAGAAAAAGGCAAAACGGATTTACGACATTCATTGTTTAATTGCATGCTCAAGCAATGCACTAAGTCAAGAAATTGGGTTTTTTTGTTTATTGCACTTGCCATACAAAATCGAGAAAAAGGGTTATAAAAAACCTGTTTCAAGTACTCAGGGTAATTTTTTTTTATGGGGCAATTACTAAAGGTAATTATGAATAATTATTACCATCCATTTTTTACCCTGGGTCAAGTATAAAAGGCTGACCTAGAATATTGACACCATTCTTTGTTTCTCTAGATTCGAACTGACCAAACGTTAAAAAAACCGAAGCCATGCCAAAAAAAAAATTGATATAAGATCTGCAGTGATTACTCTTTATAAGGAAGGCAATTCCGAGCGGATAATAGAGCAAAAATTAAAAATTTCGACTAGTTCTGTGCATCGCACCATACAAATGTACAAGGATTATCGAACTCTGGAGGTCCTTCCGCGGTCCGGAAGGCCAAGATCGACAAGAAATCATGAGGATAGAGCAATGACAATATCAAGCAGACGGAACAGGAGAAAAACGGCTCCAGAAATACAAGCTGAGATCAATAACAGTCGATCAAACCCGGTGTCACTAACAACTGTAATAAGGCGGCTAGAGATGCTGGTCTTTGTGAAAGGATTGCTAAAGAAAAACCCTTACTTCGACCACGAAATAAAAAGAGAAGACTTCAATGGACTCTAACCTATAAGAAATGAACCGAAGAGGACTTCAAAAATGTTCTTTGGAACGACGAATCAAAGTTCGAGTTGTTTGGGTCAAATCAAAGAATTTTCGCCAAACGTAGTGCCCAAGAGAACATGCTGCCGGAGTGTGTAATCCCAACAGTGAAGCACGGCGGCGGTTCCGTTATGGTCTGGGGATGCTTCTCAAGCAATGGAGTAGGCGATTTAATTCGAATCGATGGAATTATGCGAAAGGAGGAGTATAGAAAGATATTGCAGCACAATGCCATACCATCAGACCTACGATTGATCGGCAAAGGTTTCGTGATGAAACAAGATAACGATCCCAAACACAGCTCCAAATTGTGCAGAGGCTATTTAGAGAACATGCAAACATCTGGAATATTAACAAATATGATTTGGCCTGCCCAGTCACCCGATATGAATCCAATAGTGCTTCTATAGGATGAGCTGGACGGAAAGGTGCGAGAAAAAGCGACTACGTCGAAAGAGGAAATGTAAAATGCATTGTTGGAATCATGGACCAATATACAACAGGAAACCATAAAGAAATTAATCGCCAGAATGCCAAGAATTGTAGCAAAAGTTATTCAGTGCAAAGGGGGCTTTTTTGATGAAATATCAGATTAGACATTTTTGTAAAAATTTTTGATAATAAAAATGTTTCTAAAATTTAATTTTAATGTAATTTGAAAGCAAATACAATAAACTTTAAAATGTATAATGAAACTTTTTATTTTTAAAGGCTTTGGATAACTATTAGTAAGATTTGAAGAAATTTCAAGGGTGCTCCGAAACTTTTGGCCGGTAGTGTATATAAATATATATGTATATATTGTATATATATATATATATACAGTTATATATAGGGTCCGCTATCTAACGTTTTTTTTTCAACTAGTGCTTATTTCGTGAATGGTATCACTTAGCTTATGTCTGATTTGTCAGATAATTAGTTTTATCCTTCCGCTGAACGAATATGGTTGTGTATACGCTTGAACAACGCTGGGAAATATTGTGACATTACTTTGAAAATCCGATGCCGATTTTGCCAAAAAATCATCTTTTCAGATGAAGCTCATTTTGATATTGGCGGGTATGTAAACAAGCAAAATTGTCGCATTTGGGGCACAGAAAACCCGCACGCATACATTGAAAAGCCGGTGCAGCCAAAACGAGTCACTGTTTGGTGCGGATTTTGGTCCAGAGGAATAATTGGGCCATTTTTCTTCGAAAATGAGCAAGCAGTGGCCGTTACAATCAATGGCGATCGTTATCGGGCCATGTTGAAGAGGAGGATATTGGCAACATTTGGTTTCAACAGGACGGCGCTACGTACCACACAGCCGAAGCTACACTCGCATTTTCAAAAAAAAAAAAGTTATTTGGCGAACCCTATATTACAGTTATGGGCTCCACCCATTGCATTGAAATCTTCAGCGAGTGGCTTCCACTGTGCCTCTGTATTGATATTAAAAAATAATATCAAGTAAGGTAACGTTACCGTTGACGGCGATAAACATACAGAGGCACAGTGGAAGCCACTCGCTGAAGATTTCAATGCAATGGGTGGAGCCCATAACTGTGGTACCTAAATAAATGCGTCTTGCGTTGCGTTTCTGTCAAATTGAAATTGGAACACGCAGTCTTATGGAAGTTGCTAAAATAAGCAACACACTGACGGAGAGCACTGAGAATTTCCAATTTTGGTATGCGCTACGGTTGGCCGCAAATGTTAAAAATATAATATGTTTATGTGCGTGTGAATGTTTAAAAACTTTTTGTCAGAACACATATTGATGTTCTGTTCTGTTATTTTCGACGACCTATAATTCGATAACTATGCGAGCAAAGTTTTTGTAACAGTTTTTGTTTTTTGTTGTAATCAACATTCTTTATCATGGTACCCATCCTATTTGAATAGCTTTAATAACAGTTTAATAAGAAATACAATTTTCGACAAGCTATAACTCAATAACTACTAACTCAATAACTCAATATAAAAAAAGTTGTTTTTGTAAACAGCTTTTCGACAAAAAATAAATCATCGTTATCGACGAGGATCATCGTCGGTGAAGTCGGCTGCACAGTCGCATAAAAGTGCTCTCGACAGGCCGGCGCCTATCATTGTTAAACTCCCTAGCGTCAATGAACAAGATGCCTTTTTACTTGCTGTGAAGAGACGTTGCAAACCAGTATTGCTGACTGAGCTAAACTGTGGCTTTGCATCAGAAGCGAAAATATTGGTTCTGAAAGCCTACTACGCACGCACTACATTATTAAAATTGAAGCCTTGCATCTTAAAAAGGAGCATCAGGCGTTTGCATCAGTTGTCGTTAAATCGGAGCGTGTCTGCGTCAGAAAAACATCGAGTGACTGGCTAACAAATGTTTATTAGCTACAGCAACTAGCTGAACTGTGTAACACGAAATCTCCCCATCATAGTATCTAATTGCAGCGCAATCAACTTGAGATGAAGTATGGTCGACTGTGGTTGTTATTTGAATCTATTATTTTACAATTTATCTCACTTCTTACTTAAATGCAATTACAATTGTCAAACTTATAAACACATTGTACATATTTTTTTTCTATGTTTTTCTTATTTTCCTAGCTCTATTTATCCTACTCATTGTAATCTCTTCCGCCACAAATACTGTTCAGTTGTTTCTGTTGCTGGATTGTGTCGGTGCCCTGTCCCCTGTGATGACCAAGTTCCTTTTAAGTTATTACTTACCATCATATGGAGTTATTGAGTAGCGGGTTGGATAGCTTGAGCAAAGTGATAACGCTGTTAAATATTTTTGGTAGTAGAACGGCGGGCTTGAACGTTTGTCACATCAATGTCAGAAGCCTTAAGTCGAAGATGTTCGAACTAAGCGAGATGTTTAATGATTCGCGTGTTGATGTTCTGTGTGTTTCCGAAACTTGGTTCAAAGAGTGTTTACCGACAAAACCTGTATCATTGCGCAACTTTAATCTATTTAGAAATGACAGGAAGGATAGGAATGGTGGAGGGGTTGCAATATATGTTAGAAAAGGACTCAATACTAGAATTTTAAAAGCATCGTGTAGTGCCAGTATTGAATTTCTTGCTGTGCAAATTTCGTTTGCTTCGGACAAGTGTCTAGTCTTTGTTGACTACTGTCCACCTAGCCTATTCTCAGAGCAGTCGGCTAGTGAGCTTGATGAATCCTTGGAGCTAAGCACTAGTAATTTCAAAAATATCATCGTCACTGGTGACTGGAACGCGTACCTGCTAAGTTGCGCATCCCTGTCGGATGATTTCATGTATTTTCTCTGCGGGACAGTCTAAGAGTTGTCAATACTTTACCTACTTATTTTAATACCACTAACCCGTCTCTTCTTGACTTATTCGGAACTGCTGATTCGGCATCAGTGTTATTCTCAATCAACTAAGGCCGCCGCGTATCTTCGATCATGATACGCGGTGGATTATTATTATTATTATTTTTATTACTTACAAGTTCTCCTTTGACAGGGTGAGAGAAGTGCGGTCGGTCGAGAAGTGCGGCTACCGTGACTACAACAATATCTGTGCTGCTGAGCTTGCAAGTGACTGCCAAAACCTATTGTGGACTACTCTATTTGACTCTACTATGGTTGATGAGCAGATCCTGCACTTGAGTAGTGGGATTACTATGCTCTTTGACAAGCATGTTCCTCTGAGGGCCAGCAAGCATTCTATTAAGCCATTCCCTTGGTTTTCCAAGGAAGTGAAGCTTTTCATATCAGAGCGCAAATACTTGCACTATAAATACAAGATCGCAGGAATTGTTTTTTACCAGAGAGAGTTCAAGCGCGTGAGGAAGAAAATAGTGTCAATGGTTCGCGATCTCAAGAGGCGCTATTTTGAAAGCAAGCTTAACCCTAACCTCCCTCCTAAGTCCGTTCGGAATAATCTGCACAGTCTCGGTGTGTCTGGCAAAGGATCGTGTGATCTAGACCCGCCCAGCACTCCTTCTGATTACCGACCCATAAGCTTGCTGTGTTATCTGTCCAAGGTTGCAAGGTATCAGCATCCAAGAAGCTGATGCTGTGGCAAGTCACGGAGTACTTGGACTTGAACAAACTTGTGGTAGCTGTGCAGTCTAGCTCCTGGCGTTACCACAGCTGTGAAAAATATGTACGTCTGTAAACTTGGCACCTCATTTTTTAAAAAGTTAACTTTTTTATGGAGTTCTGATTGCACCCCAAATACCTCTGGAGTTCTCTACCAGTTTCGTAAATAGTTCTGGTGAATTAAGCAAACAAAAGTAATTTCAAAATTTGGGGTGCTAACTTCACAAGTTGAAATATGAAAATCAGCCATAAATCTTAAACTATTATTGATAGATATATGGTGTAGTACAATTTTCTATAGAACTAGAAAGAGTTCTGGGGGTGCTTTCCAGAACTCTTTGGATTTTTAAAAAAATTTTTTTTTAGAGTTCCCGACAGCACTCACAAATATATTCTTATACGTATAAATTTCACAGTAGAACTTGGTACCCTACATCCGGTCTAAGCCCCAAAAAAATTTTTTTCTCGGAAATCCAAAAATTTTGTTGGAGTTCTGAATAGCACCCAGACTTCTGAAGATTTGGTTTAGTGACTTTATGCCCTATCTCCAGTATTTAAATAGTTATGGCCGTTTTTGATATTTTTTTTGAGAAAATTACTATGTCCAGAGACAATGTCTAAAAATCCATAAGTTTTATTACAGTTCTGGGCAGTACTTCAAGAGTTCTGAAGATTTGCAGAAGTAACTTGGTACCCTACACCCGGTGTATGCTTAAAACAAAATTTTTTTCTCGGAAATCCAAAAATTTTGTTGGAGTTCTGAAAATTTGATTTAGTGACTTTATGCCCTATCTCCAGTATTTAAATAGTTATGGCCGATTTTGATATTTTTTTTTTTTTTAAATTCTTGTTTTTCGGTCTTATTTTTGTAAAAAAAAAATTGTTTTAAATTTAAAAAAAAAAATTTTACAATTCCGTAATTTTTTTTTTAGAGTTCTGCATAGCACCCCCATAGTTCTATAGAAAATTGTACTACACCATATATCTATCAATAATAGTTTAAGATTTATGGCCGATTTTCATATTTTAACTTGTGAAGTTAGCACCCCAAATTTTGAAATTACTTTTTTTTGTTTAATTGCACCTTGAACTTTTTAAAAAATGAGGTGCCAACTTCACAGACATGTGAAAAAGCAGTGCTTAAGGTAACTACGGACATTTGTTTAGCATTAAACAACAATTCTGCCGTTCTTTTATCATTACTAGATTTCTCGACGGCCTTTGACAGTGTATCTCACAAACTACTGACTCATAAGCTGTAGAGGTTCTTCAGGTTCACATCTGCTGCAATCAAATTGGTATTCATTTCTGAACGGTCGCGCCCAATCTGTCAGGGTCAAAGAGGTTTGCTCGTCCTACATTAACGTATCTTGCAGAGTTCCTCTGGAGTCGCTGCTGGGACCATTACTTTTTTGTCTATTCATCAATAACCTCCCCTCCTGTGTAAAAAACTCTAGCCTTCATATGTATGCTGATGATCTCCAACTCTATATTGCATCTAATATTAGTGGCTTAGCACAGAGTACCTGTTTGTTAAATGAAGACCTGAAATGTGTTTCTGAATGGGCCAAAACGAATGGACTAGCCCTGAATCCGTCGAAGTCTCAGTGCATGGAAACCTCGCCCTTTCCAATTGACTTCTCGTACCCTGTCTTGCTTAATGGAAGGCCTATCTCGCTAGTATCCAAAGTACGGGATTTAGGCATACATATCAATAATAGGATGTCCTGCTGTGATCACGTGAAAGAGATGTTGTGTAGAGTGTATAGAGATTTAAGGAGTCTCCGACTTACTGCCAATTCGGTCCCCATCCCAATAGTTGTTCGGTAGTCCTCTTAGTACGTATCTTCATTTTCGGCGTACTGTCGAAATGTCTTCTTCTTGCACAAATTACTTCACACCAATAAACTAGAGTATTTGCGGAATTTTATTGTACTGTTTAGTTCCAGAAGGAGCGTTACTATATTGATCCCCAACTACGCCTACGAGAAGAAGAACAAGACGCCTAGACTTAGAAGAATTTCATCTCCTGGTCTGTTTAGAAGAGAGCTGCTCATCAACGGAGATAGTGCGCGGGGTGCTATCCCGGAGACAGAAAAACCAATTGACATCTTGTAGTATCTATGTTATCTTACTTTCCCTCCTAGACTACCCTCATTTTCTTTTGTCCTCTTCCACTCTATTATGGTTCTATTCTACTTATTTCTATTCGTCCGTTCTTGCGGCATTTTTAAACTCACTAATTATTAAGAACTATTATTATTATTTCAGTTTTTCAGTGCTCGTTTAAAAGGCGTTTAAGCGACGTTTAGTTAAACGCCAAATAAAAGTTAACTGAGATTAAGACGAGCACGGGTTTCACAGTGCGAGTTTAACTTATCTATGTTAAACGTATCTTATCCATATTTCATAGAGAATTTATCTAAATGCAACAAGTATTTAGCGTATACTCGTTACTATAAGTTGATATTTCAACCTATTTTGGCAGCACCTGTCAATATTTTCATTTTTACAAAAGGGAACAGCTGTTCTGGTGCAAATAAACAAAATTACATATTAGTATAGTTTTGAACAAACGTAAATGCCTGTACTCCGAAGAAACAGCTGATTCTATTAAAAAGATAAATTAAACGGAGTTCAACTCACCAATTTTGGCCGGTTAAGCGTCGTTTAAACTTGTACTAAAAAACACAATGTGTGGTTTAAACGGAGTTTAACCGAGAAACTACGGTAACCGAGCACTGAAAAACTGGCCCTAAGAATGCTATATTTTAGCTTTATGAACACTAGTATTACGGTATTTATTATCCCTAGTTATGATATAGTTCAGTTGCCATTGTTTTCCATTTTAAACTAAGTGCAGTATTCAAAGAGTTATTTTGTCTGTACATATGCGATTATTTCAAAAAATACAAATACAAAATAAAAAAGAATGAACAACTGAAACTACAACAACGAAATTGGAGTGAATTCACAACGATTAAGTTAAGCAGATCAATTTATCTATGTTTACACGGGAGGGGGTTTTTCTAAGAACCCGACTTAAAATCGAAACAAAATATTTAAAAATAACGGTTATACGCAGGTAATTTCCAAATAATGCTTTTTAAGGCCAAAGACTCTCTATAACTATCCCTTTTAATTTAGGAAACACATATGTTTTCCGACACAAGGTCAGGATTTTGGCGCACCATCAACAACCCCAAAAGGGGTGGTCACTTCCGGTTCCTGTTTTATAGCTCTCTGAACTTTGAAATTTGACCGACTATATCTCCTACACTACAGCATATATTGGATTGAGCTACGTACCGTTAGAAAGATATTAAGAATTCCCTATACCCTATATTATTTACCTTATACCCTATTTATATTTATTTGTTTTTCATAAAAATGAGTTGCGTTGAAATAATTCAAGCAATGGACACTGGATACATGCGGACAACGATCCTGCTGCGTTAGAAATTCGACCTGCGATCAAGAATTTTATTTATTTATGTATTTATTTATTTATTTATTTCTCCATGTTGAACAAAAAAGGTCGTACGACCTTCACTTAATTGTACTAGATTAATATAATTCACAAAAGCAATATAATACATAGCGCATAACTAGCTCTTATAAATTCTTAAACATACTTTTTGTAATAGATAAATAAGTATACTGAAATTTCAACATTTTCTCGTTCTAATGTATCTCGACTGCCTTGCTCCCACTCTCGACGCCACCGCCACTGCGTACCACCCGACATAAGCCTATTAGTTAATCATAGATACTCAATTTAATTGGTAAAGGTAGGAGTAACAAACAAAATGACGTACAGCAAGTGCTTATGGTAACATGAAGTAGAGACGACGAAGAGCTGGGGTCATGAACTCGACAAGTGCCTCAGAAACCTATTTTTATAGCAGCGGACTGACGAACTCTGTTTTACGGTACTAGGCAGACAGTTCCAAAGTCTAAAGCCACCTTACAAGGAAAGACCTTTCCATGGCCAACGACGAAAACAGTGGTAGTATTAATGTACCTGACCTAGTTGAGTGACTAAAACGTAAACTATCATAGAGACACTTCGGCAATTGGCTTGTAATAATTTTGAATAGTAATAAGACTGATCTGAAATTAAGGTACGTAATAAAGTCAGACCCAATCACCAAAGGAACAAGATGTGAGGTGTGGTCCCTGATGTGCAACGAAAAAATTAACCTTACCGTAGAGTTTACACAAACCTTTAATTTGTTAATGCATTCAACCCCGCAACCGCTGTAGACTTCACACGCATAGTTAATGTGTCGGACAATCAGTAATTTTACCAGCAATAGTCTCGCCCTTCTGGGCAGGAAATGTTTGATCGCGTACAGTTTCCTGAGGACTGTGTAGACCCTACGTCGAATCAGAGCAATGTGGTTCTCCCATGAAAGATTTTCGGTGATTATGACCCCGAGATTTTTGGCGTACGTTAATTGAAAGTTTTCCAACGTTATCGGTGGTACTGAGCTTCGAATTACTCGACTGCAGAATAGCATGGCATTAGTTTTTCTCACGTTTAATCTCAACGTATTTGTGGAACACCAAGCAGAGATAGAGGCGAGGTCCTCAGTAATATGCTGTACACCAATATCAGCTCTCGCGCTATCGCAACTCAGCAACAATTGTACATCGTCAGCAAAAATATGCACTGTGGAATTTGACACTGCCCTATAAAGGTCATTTATATATAGCATAAAAAGGACGGGCCCAAGCACCGACCCCTGGGGCACTCCATGTTACGAAACCTCTTCTTCGACCTGTTCGGATGTGGTGCACGGCAGCTAGCTCAAGCTTTCTTCCTTATGTTTTTCGTGTAGTGGGCATGGTTCTCAACCCTTCGCATCCGGCCATGGTAAGTATTATAACAATAAAAAAAATCATTTATCTACTAAAATATGAGAATCTAAACTACAAAAACAAAGAAAAGAAACACACGTATTCAACTCACACTCAAGGTGAACATCCCCTCATCATCCCTCTTGCGTCGCCCCCGAGTCGTCAATCCACCGTCAAAAAAATAAGTCAATGCATGTTATTCATTTTATTTCTTATTTAATACAGATAAATTATTTGGCCTTTTGGCGTACATATGCTTACAACAATATTTCACTTAAAACAAAATATAATACATAATTTAAAAAGACTAATTAAAACACAATATTATTTTTAATCTTCCAGAAACTAAAATTTTTTTTTCTTCTATTTATGTTAACGCACATCAATTCGCAAAACTCAACCATAAACGGGTGTAATGAAAATTTTAATAAAATAAAATCTTTCTTACATACTCGTAAACCAGCTGTTTTATTTTACACACTACACTCGCCATAACACACGGTTGCACAATGGTAACAGCATGCATTTGTCTCTTTCTATCACACGGGTTCGCACAGCGGCGAACACATGAACATCAGAAACAGTCTGAGAACGCGGAATATATAAAAGAAAGCATCACACGCAGAACAGTCATTCAGGTCCGGATCACGAAGCTGGGAGCATCAAACTGGTAAGTAACCTCTGCCTAGCAATACCGAGCAGCAAGACAACAGCGACAGCGAGGGCAACCGTCAACTTCAGCAGAGCCGCGGTAATACAGTGTAAAGTGTTTTCTGCCGGGTGGGTTTCGACTCCACGGCCATCCTAAGATATTCTGCCGCGAGTGCTCGACGACGCAACCAGTGACTCGTTCTGCCGGGTGGGTTTCGACTCCACGGCCAGCATAAAGTCGTTCTGCCGGGTGGGTTTCGACTCCACGGCCATCATAAACTCGTTCTGCCGGGTGGGTTTCGACTCCACGGCCATCCTAAGATATTCTGCCGCGAGTACTCAACGACGCAACCAGTGACTCGTTCTGCCGGGTGGGTTTCGACTCCACGGCCATCCTAAGATCTTCTGCCGCGCGTGCTCGACGACGCAACCAGTGACGTGTTCTGCCGGGTGGGTTTCGACTCCACGGCCATCATAAACTCGTTCTGCCGGGTGGGTTTCGACTCCACGGCCATCATAAACTCGTTCTGCCGGGTGGGTTTCGACTCCACGGCCATCCTAAGATTTTCTGCCGCGCGTGCTCGACGACGCAACCAGTGACGTGTTCTGCCGGGTGGGTTTCGACTCCACGGCCATCATAAACTCGTTCTGCCGGGTGGGTTTCGACTCCACGGCCATCCTAAGATCACCTGCCGCGCGTTCTCAACGACGCAATTGACGTGTTCTGCCGGGTGGGTTTCGACTCCACGGCCATCCTAAGATCTTCTGCCACGCGTGCTCGACGACGCCACCAGTGACGTGTTCTGCCGGGTGGGTTTCGACTCCACGGCCATTCTAAGATCTTCTGCCGCGCGTGCTCGACGACGCAACCAATGACGTGTTCTGCCGGGTGGGTTTCGACTCCACGGTCATCATAAGATCTTCTGCCGCGCATGATCAACGGCCCAACCAGTGTCGACAAGTTTTCCAGCCGCGCGGGTTACAACCCCACCGATGTAGACAACCCCCCACAAACGATCCACCAACCGACATAGGAACCAGCGCCGCAACCAAGATCACACTCGAAAATATGCCGGAATGGATAAAAAAGGAGATCACTCTCAAACAACTCGAAAAAGGAAGAAAGCGGGTCAGAATGACAAGAACCATTGAGGGCACCAAGGTGCGCATCACCCTATGGCAAAATAACATCCATTTCAAAACCATACCCCAATAAAGGGAGGGGGTAATGTAATGAAAATTTTAATAAAATAAAATCTTTCTTACATACTCGTAAACCAGCTGTTTTATTTTACACACTACACTCGCCATAACACACGGTTGCACAATGGTAACAGCATGCATTTGTCTCTTTCTATCACACGGGTTCGCACAGCGGCGAACACATGAACATCAGAAACAGTCTGAGAACGCGGTATATATAAAAGAAAGCATCACACGCAGAACAGTCATTCAGGTCCGGACCACGAAGCTGGGAGCATCAAACTGGTAAGTAACCTCTGCCTAGCAATACCGAGCAGCAAGACAACAGCGACAGCGAGGGCAACCGTCAACTTCAGCAGAGCCGCGGTAATACAGTGTAAAGTGTTTTCTGCCGGGTGGGTTTCGACTCCACGGCCATCCTAAGATATTCTGCCGCGAGTGCTCGACGACGCAACCAGTGACTCGTTCTGCCGGGTGGGTTTCGACTCCACGGCCAGCATAAAGTCGTTCTGCCGGGTGGGTTTCGACTCCACGGCCATCATAAACTCGTTCTGCCGGGTGGGTTTCGACTCCACGGCCATCCTAAGATATTCTGCCGCGAGTACTCAGCGACGCAACCAGTGACTCGTTCTGCCGGGTGTGTTTCGACTCCACGGCCAGCATAAACTCGTTCTGCCGGGTGGGTTTCGACTCCACGGCCATCCTAAGATCTTCTGCCGCGCGTGCTCGACGACGCAACCAGTGACGTGTTCTGCCGGGTGGGTTTCGACTCCACGGCCATCATAAACTCGTTCTGCCGGGTGGGTTTCGACTCCACGGCCATCATAAACTCGTTCTGCCGGGTGGGTTTCGACTCCACGGCCATCCTAAGATTTTCTGCCGCGCGTGCTCGACGACGCAACCAGTGACGTGTTCTGCCGGGTGGGTTTCGACTCCACGGCCATCATAAACTCGTTCTGCCGGGTGGGTTTCGACTCCACGGCCATCCTAAGATCACCTGCCGCGCGTGCTCAACGACGCAATTGACGTGTTCTGCCGGGTGGGTTTCGACTCCACGGCCATCCTAAGATCTTCTGCCACGCGTGCTCGACGACGCCACCAGTGACGTGTTCTGCCGGGTGGGTTTCGACTCCACGGCCATTCTAAGATCTTCTGCCGCGCGTGCTCGACGACGCAACCAATGACGTGTTCTGCCGGGTGGGTTTCGACTCCACGGTCATCATAAGATCTTCTGCCGCGCATGATCAACGGCCCAACCAGTGTCGACAAGTTTTCCAGCCGCGCGGGTTACAACCCCACCGATGTAGACAACCCCACCACAACGAGATCGAAGCAACGACATCACAGGCGACGCCCACGATACACAAGGATACAAGGCACCAGGAACCTAACCAAATTTTCAGAACTTTTATTATTGTATTTTAAGTATTAATAAATTCAACATTTGTCTCAAATCAGAAGTACCAAAAATAAAGTATAAATATCAATTTCAACAAAATAAAAGTGTGCACTTGGTTCAATAAAAACAAATAACTGAACGAACCTTGGACGCGACTGAGAGATATCCCAGCTACTAAGAAAGGTCGTTACACGGGAATCTACTATCCGTCGTTGTTCCTAGCGCGCACCCCCGAAGAGCTCACCGGGTTGGCTTGGGACTACCACCACAAGGACAAGAAAAAAATATTGACTAAGTCAATCACCTGCCGGCTTTGTCGGTTACCAATTGCTGTGCTGTACATATACAAATGAAAGATAATATGTAAATATAATAGGTATACTTAATGTTACGACACTTATACTCTATACAAATAACACTTGATAAAATATGAAAATATAAAAAAATACAAACAAATATAATAAAATTGAATTAATAAAAAGAATGTTCCTATTCTAGCATGTATTTGAGGTGGTGATCGCTGCTTTCCGGCTTTTGTTTGCCGCGCATGTACTACTTCCGATTTCTTCACTTTCGATAGGGGTTTGCGGAATCAATATGTATATATATACTTCAAAATTTATGTATATATGTGCGGACGATTTGGCGGGAAAACTTCGTGCTTTATCCCCCTTTTGTTTGTCGTATATAGGCAAGTTTTTTTTTTTTTTGTGTGTAATGTATGTAAATGTAACGGTTATTTTTATGTAGAGTTGTGGCATGTACATGTTCTATGTATGTATATAGGTATATGATCGGGTGATTTTTGTGTTTTAAAGGAAACGGATTTTATGCGCGGGAAGGAAATTCGTTTTTAGTGATCTACTAGAGTATATGATCACCATTTTCTTGTTGCTTTTTTATATTTCACTTATCTTGGTGGCGCGGTTCCCAGCTCCACGATCTTTTCCAACGAATTCCCACTTCTTGTACAGCCACAAGCCTTAAGTATATAAATACCTTCCTTTACTTCCTCCCTTTCCTGTAAGATTTTTATATTTTTTTTAAAAGATCAGCAGTCTAACTTTAACTACTTTATTTTAACTACAATATTTTTTTCCCCTTCTACGAATTTTTTATTTTATACAATTTTAAACAAATATTTTACCTTTTCTCTACCTGTTTCCTTTATATCTATGTATATCTTTAGCCGCCTTTTGTTCTCTTTGGATCTTTTAATTATTTCTTTAATTCTGCACTACATAATAAATATATTCTTTCACTTTTTTAAAACATTTCACCCGCCACAGTCTACTGTTCGATTAGCAATGACCTTACTAGCAAGAGGTCGCTAATCGGTAACCTTCATTGAATTCGACTCAATTTTTTGATTTCTTCTAACTGCCTTTCTAATTTAACTATTTTCTTATTTCTTTAGTGTCGTTGTGAGTGCACTCGTCTACCATCCACCCAACTATGGTTCGTGTGCCCGCTAAGCTTTCTACATCTACATCATCCACAGTCAAACTCGAACCTGTTCGATTCGCCACATTTTCCACCACGCGAAAATGTGCGGATATTCGCATCTGGCAATGTCGGGTCATACCAACGTTGGAGGCAGAAGTGAAACGCTTAGGTTAGTTGCTCTGACAGATCATTTTAATAAGATTTATTTTATTTTACTTTTAGGCACCCGCAACATCCACTATGTGTTTGCAAAAAGGCAGAGCATACATTATTTGACACCACGCATTAGGACCTTCCCTCTAAGTATGAGGAAATCAAATTGGACGCGGATCTAGAAAAACAGAATTGCTCTATGAGGTTTTTATACAAAATGTCAAAGTCAATGCAAAGTCAATGCATTTAATGCAAAGTCAATGCAGTTAAATGCTTTGCTAAAGTCCAAGAGAAGCAAGAGGAATATTCTATTTTTGTCTATGTTTTGGTGTATTGATTCCGTCACACTTAACAAGGCAGTACTGTGATTTGGCCTAAACCCAAATTGGTTAGCAAAGATGTTAACCCTATGGTCAGTTTCTATAAACCTCATTATCTGTTTCTTCAGTATAACTTCACTTAATTTCGCTAAGCAACAAAGAATGCTAATAGGTAGGAAATCTTCGGCTTGCGATGGCATCCCTGTCTTGGGGATCGGTGTAACTCTTGCCCTTTTCCAGCCCGATGGAAATTTAGAGGTCATAAGTACTGCATTGAGTAGGTGGAGAATATGAATCGGAATCCCAAATGTTGGAAAAATTATTTTAATGAATTTAAGATGCACTCCATCTAGTCCCACCGCGTTTGACTTCAAGCTGTGCAATGCTATATACACCTCATCCAGCATAATACAACGGAAAGAAAAAGCATTGTCGCTTTCGTGGTTAGCTTCATGAAGAATAGGAGGGGGAAATGGATTATGTAATGATTATGTAATTTTGTAATTATGTCATTTAATGAGTACAAAATTTTAATTTCAACGTTTTTTAATTATTTTTCATTATGTTTACCATTTTTTCTTCCGCTGTAAGCTCTTGAAGGACAGCAGCATCCTGGCGGGTCATTTTCTCCGAGTAGTGTAGTGCGAGTGTAGTGCTTTAGACGAGTTAAACGAGCGGTGTAAACGTGCTATAAGTATCCCTACTTTCTTATTATTGGGCTAATTACATGCCTTAATTGTGCTTTTACTTAGAAAACATAAATGAGTTGGAAAACAGTACAAAAAAATCTTAAAGGAAAGTTTAGGAGATGTAGGCTGTTAAATTTCAAAATTCCAAGGGCTATAAAATCGGAGATGGAAGCGTTCACCTCTTTTTAGGTAGACTTGAAATTTTGTAATAAAATTGAAAACCAAAAAGAGTGCTATATTCGCCTTGGACGTGTATTTAATACCCTACACCTTAAGGTGGGGGCCATATAGAGTTTTGTTCGAAAAGATTAATAGATATCAATTAAACACATGTTAGGTTTTTTCGGTAAATTAAAAGTGGCCGGAGCACTTCCATATTCAGCACATTAACGGATAATGATATCAACTCTCTACTCAAAAATGTTACTTTGTTGTCATAATTTAATTTTTAGTAAAAATTAGGCGGGGTCGTTGAGTGATTTAGGCAATTTTTATTACCCTTACACAACAACAAAGGATATTTCTTTGTAATATGTCATTCTTCTGTCCCCTCTGGTTTCTGAGTTATAACCCTTTGAAATTTGAATGTATAGGGATGATTTAGAATTTGCCTAATATCTCCTTAACTATAGAAGATATCCGGTATAAATGTATATCGTTAGAAAGGTAACTTAAATACCTTTCATTTATATAAAGTAAGATTTTGCGAGAAAACGCATGTTTTTGAACATGTTTGGAGAACAAGAAACTAGATGTTATTAGCTTTCTATACCAATTTTTCTTATCATAATCGGTGCAGTATTTTAAGAGAAAACGCTCTTTGAAACATACTTATTTAATTCTTTTTTTGGAATTCTATCATTCGGTGAATTTTAAAGATCTGACGAGTAGTGCCCATACAAATACAATAGAGGGCCTGAAGTCATATTTGCCACAATACACAAGGAAAAAGAAATTTTGGCATAAGTTTGAGTTTGACAAACTTATGTTTGTCTGTCACTTCCTGAATATAATTCCATTAAAATTTTTTGGGGCGTGGCTTTGGTTTAGGATTTATGGGCGTTTAAACGTCAAAAGGTTTATGTGGGATATCTTCTAAACTATTAGGTGCACCGGTGTAAGCATTTGCTCAGAGTGCCGATCATGATGGGAGGGAGGGAGACAGCGATATCTGCAGTGTGGTCGATGGTCAAAGCAAACGAATTAGAAAGGACAGTTGGTGACAAGTACTTGGTGCGGATGCACGTCGTTAGTCGTGTTTGAAATATAGATGTGTTAATATTATTACGCGATTCGGACTTAATTTTAGATAATAAGTCGCCCAACATACGACAACAAAATAGAATATTATTGTTATTACTGGTCTCTATAAGAAATCTTAATTCATTAAAAAAATCAATCAATAAAAAGAAAAGAAGCAAGAAAATGTGCCAAATGTGTTTCCTTCTTTACTGAATATCGTATAATTATTAAAATAAAGAAATTAACTAAAATAAATAATTAAAGTAAACTAAAAGCAAATATACATTAAAGAATAAACAATATATTGATAAAAACTAAAGCATGTATTAAAAAAAGCTGAACTGAAAGAAAAGCTGATCTATTATCCTCAATTTGTCATAAAATACACATGAATTACATAAGTTAACTGAACAATAATCAAAGGTTTACTATTAAAAAAAAAAAAAAAAAAAAAAAAACCAACATGTTTCAAATATAAATGCTTCGATTAGCTTAAGTTTAAGTGTTAACGTTGAAGGAATGTTTCTAAATTTGCAAAAATAACGCGTTCAAATAAAAAACGTGTTCGAATTTATGAGCCAAGTTGCAACACTCCGGTAGAATCCACAACCACACAGATAACACACAAAAACACACACACACAAACATTTAATGAACAAATAGTTAATAGAAAAGCAAGAAAATCATGATCGGAACGTGTTTAAAGAAAGTATATGAGGAACTATTTGTAAACTAAAGAAAATGCATAAAATAAATCGGTTAAAAATTCTCTAAGAAATAGAAATAAAAACAAGAAGAAGAAGAAGTAAGCATTTAAAAAAAAAAAAATAATATTAAGGAAAAGATGTAGATGAATAAGCATTTTATAAAAAAAATAATAATAAGGAAAAGATGTAGATGAAGAAGAAGAAGGTGAAGTGTGTGTAAAGCGAAAATAAGAAGCAAGCAGAAAACGAATCAAATGATAAAATTTCGTGAACCAGGCGCTGTGAATGAAAAGAAAAACGATGTGATTTTCTGTGATTGTGTTTACTTTTTCCTATAAATGCCATAAACAAACAAACAAGCAACCAAACCAATAAACTAACCTTGAAACCTTGAAGTAAAAATAATAAAATTGTTTTTATTACAAATAAATTAATATCTATACAAGTATATGAAATATACAACAACAATACAATAACAACAACTACAACAACAATACAATAACAACCACTACAACAACAGCAACAACAAAACCAACTACAATACAACAATTTAAATACCAACAACAAGAGATAATAAACAATAATAAAAAAATTAAAGCAGTAAATTCTTAAAATTTCGGATAATATTTTCAAAGTGTTATTTTGAAAATTTAAGTACACAATATGAATGAAATATTGTAACCTGAAACATAAACATTAATTCCCCTGGAAAAGATGCGCGTGTTAATTTATAAAATCCAATTTGTTAATTGAGTATATCTAACTATAAGAGAACAACCATTATTTTAGTTTAAGAGCTTGAATAAGTTTTACTCAATACACGTAAGGGCTTTATTTTTTTATAAAACAATACTTTTATCTTCGTCTCTCATCGTTAGTTCGTACAATATTAAACCTTCATAATATAACATACCTAAAATATTGTAACTGGATTTCAGTTTAATATTATTATAATATTATTATATTATATTATTTAATATTATTATATTATAATATACATAAAAGGTTGTAATTTGATTTCAGTTTAAGGATTTATTAATGAAGTGATTTTTCGTGTACTTTCACTGCTTAATAGGTAATATCAACAACAAGAAGAAAGAAAAATCATAACTTAAAATGAATATTAAATGAAAGAAATACCTCGATCTGATTTTATTTACATCACTGGTAATAAAATTGTAAAATATTATAATTCAAATACAACAACAAACAAACCAATTAAACAACAGATTTACTTACCATACACTATAAATAAAGAAAAGAAACTATAAAAAAAAAAAAGAAAACCCGTTAAGAATAGACAGAACCAGGAAATGACTTCATTAGATTATTAAGACTAAAGTCGGTGTTAAACTTAGGATTTTTCGATTGAATATATTTAATTAATAAATTCATTAATCAGCCAATGACTATTTTTATGAGTATGTTTCTTTATGCAATGATGGAGTAAGTATTTGGTAAGCGGTCTTGCACCGCCAAGTGACACAAAGATTTTGGGGCCGGAACATCACATCTCTGATACCGGCCAGGTTGGGTGGGTACAGAAGGGGGATGGAGACTTCCACCTACTCCCCCAACCCTCCTCCTCCGTCCTCTCTCAAGACCCTTGCGACTGCCCCCTATTCTTCCATGTCCGTCCGCCGGGTGATTTTATAATTTTCTTTTGCTCGTCTGTTTGAATGGCTGTTTAGCCTAGGTAAGCTTAGCTCTGTTCCGTTTGTTTGTAACATGGGTTCCTTTCCGCTGTTGGGGTTCAAGAACCCCGCCCCCACTTTCCCTGAGCATGGCCGGAAGAACTGAGCCACCCTCAGCAGCGGAGCTATTGAATTTTTTTTGAGTAAATACCCTGCTCGTTACAAAAGTTTTTGATTTTCTGAATAGTTATGGAAATAATTTAGTTTTAAGGAAAAATGGTGTTAGTTGTTTTAAAAAATTAGTTTTTTCTCAACTAATATCGAAATTAAGGTATATATTAAAATCATTGGGCTTATAGCCCATAATTTTCCCGTTTCAACGGTATATAACAATGTTGGGGTATCTCCACCATTTCGACCACTTTTATTGAAATATTAAAAATAAATTTTCCTTGCACATTCGAACACATATATTAGACTTTTTTAAAGGAAACTTTTGTACTTTAATGCGTGTAGTGTTCGGTATTTACTGCGTAGCCGCCGTTGGATATACTAAGGGTTATTATTAAAAAGCGCGGTGCCGAGGCCCGCATACGCGCTAAAATTGCCCACAAAGCACTATTCTGTTGCGTAGCCGGTGTTTGACATACTAAGAGTTATAATCAAAAAGCGCGGCCGTAGGCCAAAGGGCGGAGGACGCATACACGCCCTAAAATTGGCCACAAAACACTCTTTTGTTGCGTAGCCGGTGTTTGACATACTGAGGGTTATAATCAAAAAGCGCGGCCGTAGGCCGAAGGGCGGAGGACGCATACACGCCCTAAAATTTGCCACAAAACACTCTTTTGTTGCGTAGCCGGTGTTTGACATACTGAGGGTTATAATCAAAAAGCGCGGCCGAAGGCCGCAGGACGCATACACGCCCTAAAATTTGCCACAAAACACTGTTCTGTTGCGTAGCCGGTGTTTGACATACTGAGGGTTATAATCAAAAAGCGCGGCCGTAGGCCGAAGGCCGGAGGACGCATACACGCCCTAAAATTTGCCACAAAACACTGTTCTGTTGCGTAGCCGGTGTTTGACATACTGAGGGTTATAATCAAAAAGCGCGGCCGTAGGCCGAAGGCCGGAGGACGCATACACGCCCTAAAATTTGCCACAAAACACTGTTCTGTTGCGTAGCCGGTGTTTGACACTCTAAGTGTTATAATTCCCCTTTCGTGAGGGGACAGATCACGAAACGGACGGAGATGACAACGACGAGGAGTATTAAACTGTACCAAACGAACAAATTCCTACATAATAAAAAATAATTAATAAAAACAAAAACACATCATGAAATACACATAAAACACTGTTTTTAAATTATCATTCCTTCTGCAATTTACCAACTCTAACGGTAAGTATGACATATTATATATCGCTGAAAGAGAAAATTATGGCCTTTATAAATAGTGTTACCCTATATACCCTAATTGTTATATAAGAGGGAGGGGGAAGGTTTTATAGTGGCACCTTCACCATTTTTTTCTTAAAACTAAAATATCTTCCAAACCGTAACCTTGGATGTAAAATGGTGTACTAGGGAAATGAGGGGCGTGGCAATACCTTTCTTCTGACACCTCGACCATTAATGTATCGTACCTAATTTCGGAATAATAAACCTTTAAAGAGGTGACCTTTCGCGACCTTCAAACGCCGATAACACCCAAACTAATGCCAAGCCCCCAAAAATGGGGGGCTATTTACCGTTATAATGGTCCCAAATAACGGTAAAAAAAGTAACAAAAAAATCGGGGCAAAACCGCTAAACCAAACTTTTCCCGAAATTTTTTCGTAGGTACTTGGCGATATTCATATTTGCACAGAAGTGCAGATCTAATAATGCCGACATTTTATCGGAATTTTTTAAATGTGCAGGCAAGGTGTATGATCCATCAGCCCCGAAAAATTCAGCTGACTCCGACGCATCAGACGACGACATCATGTAAAGTGTGAGAACACTAAAAAAATCTGGCCTTCTCAGGTCAACAAAAAAGATAATCAAAGAGATGAATAATTGATTTTGTCAGTGTAGCGCCGCAGTTGAAAAATTTTTATGAAAAATCGCGCGATGGATCATACACCTTGTCTGCACATTTACAAAATTCTGATAAAATGTCGGCATTATCAGATCTGCACTTCCGTGCAACTATGAATATCGCCAAGTACCCAAGAAAAAATTTCTTTTTCCTTGTGTATTGTGGCAAATATGCCTTCAGGATCCTCTATTGTATTTGTATGGGCACTACTCGTCGGATCTTTAAAATTCACGGAATGATAGAAGATAATATTCAAAAAAAAAAATAAATAATTATGTTTCAAAGAGCTATGTTTATGCTATGAGCTTATGTTTCAAAGAGGAGAGATGTTTTCTCCTAAAATACTGCACCCATTATGATACGAAAAATAAGTATAGAAAGCTGATAACATCTAGTTTTTTTGTTCTCCGCAAAATGATGTAGGTTGATTCATAGAGAAAGAATAACAAGAGGGCGAATCTTGAACAAAAATATTTTCCATGGTCGATCCAGTACTGGATCGAGTTTTCACTCATTTCTGAGTGTTTCGCGCTCTTCTCTTTTGCTATTGCCAATGCTAATGTGTTTCCATTGCTGCTCTGAGCATTTGTTTCCTATCCACTACTGGATCGTTAATACATTTCTGAATGCTTCGCTCTCTTGCCTTTGTTTACCATCGTTTGTGTTATTTGCTTCTCATTGCCATTGCTTTGTTTTTGTATAAATACAAATCGGGTTCCCTTGTATTCTTCATAAATGATTATGCGTAAGAAGAGTTGAGCGATGGAGTCTTGTATGTCAAAGGAGATGAGAATGAATCGGTTGATCGATTTCTTCTTGAAAGCAGGGGTTGAGGGAACAAGGGAATTTGACTTCTTTTTGGTTCCTTTACAATAAAAAAAACAGGTGCTTACGTCTATAAGTCTATCAAGTTTGGATTTTTTTCCCGCTATTATTTTTCGTTTATTAAAGGAATTTTGTTTTTTTGTAACATAAACTGTTTAGTATTTTAAATTAGGTTTATTATTTAATTAGGTTATTGTTAATTGTTATTTTATATGTATAAAATTATAATATAATTGTTGTACCAATATGTGTTATTGGTAATTCGATACACAGCTCAATGCAAGGTTGATTTCGTTTTATTGACAGCCCATAGGCAATGCTTCCTTAATAGAACTAAAATCATAAATATTAAAAAGTTTAGTCTTTAATTTAATTTTAATAATAGTTTTGGACACTACAATAACTACAGGAAAATATATAGACGGCCAGACAGCAGCACTACAGTTGTTAGTACAAAATAACAAATAAAAGTCGATCTTCCGATTCCTTCATACTCATAAAAAATGTGTTCGAATTGCTACATAATATAAATATTTTCTCTGCAATATTTCCATTCTTTCATTTTTTATTTTTGCTTCCATTAATTTTTATTTTTACTCGAATAAGGTATTAAAGATGAAGATATGCCGACTAAAGTATTCTTCTTCTTAAATCTTCTGCCTATACGAATTCTTCAAGAGCACGCTATGCTCGGAACGAAGATGGTGCCAGTTCTTTACAAAGCTTGGACATCGAACAAGAAGCAGAACAAAGCTACGAAAGCAAAAATTCTTTCAAAAACCATAAAATGCAAAATTTAAAACGATTCCAGATGGACGGACGGCTGCACATGGTTTGTTATTGTAAGAGAAGCAAAAGAAGACAAATCGCACCGTTCTCCTCATCGCCCGCTGTACACCAGAAATTGATCGATTCTTTCTTTCGCACTTTATCTGACCTACGAGTGTTGGATCGATCTCTTCTTACGCATGTTCGCTTGCATTGTTAGTGCAAAATAACAGAAGCAAAGTCGATCATCCGCTCCGAGAAAAAAATTACACACTGACTCACAAAGTCATCATGCATATGTAGATCCGAATAATGAGAGAAAGAGACAAAGCAAAAATTGAGAAACTGAAATTGCTTGCTCTCTGCGTGTTGATTCATTTCGCACTCATTGCGCTTCTTCGTTTCCCTTGCGGACCGACCGCTTCCATGTCGCCGTTGAGTACATTTGGCTGATTCAGCCTCTTGTTATTCTTTCTCTATGGTTGATTACACATATTAGTTTATTTTGAGGGAAAGCGAGAACTTAAAAAATATTAATATCGCGTTTTCTCCAAAAATATGCGTTTTTCGGTAAAATCTTACTTTACATCAACGAAAGGTATTTAAGTTACCTTTCGCTATACATACGGTATACATCTATGCCGAATATCTTCTATAGTTGAGGAGATATAAGGAAAATAAATTCAAATTTCAAAGCGTTATAACTCATAAAGCAGAGGGGGCAGAAAATGAATTTGTTGTTGTTGGGGTCTGATCCACATGTTACAACAACAACATCAACACGATTGGCGTTACCGGGTGGATCCCGATCTGCTCCTATGGCCCTATCCATATTGGAGAAAACTTATTTTTCCTCGTTCGATTCTTAATGAATGCACTATCTCCTACCTTAAATTCTACTAAATTTAGTTTGTTATCGTACTGCCTTTTAGCTACCTGTTTTGCTAAATCCTGATTCTTTCTCACGATTTCGTGAGCCCTTTGTATTTGGAATTTTAGAACTTTATTCGGATCTTCGGCATTATACACCGAACTACACTTTCTTTTTAAGTTAGTCGGCATTTCCGTATCGAATCCAAATAAAGTACGAAATGGAGTTTGCTTGGTCGTAATGTGGGGTGCGTGGTTGTGAACGTGCATGGCTGGAGTTAACCATTGATCCCAATTCTTTCTTCTTTAGCAAAACTGCGCAAATATTCCGCTAGCGATCTGTGGCTTCTCTGTAATGAGCCATTAGCTTGCGGATGGTATGGCGTTATATGCAAATTTTTAATGCCTAAAAATTTGCATGTATCTGAGAACAGTTTTGAAATGAAATTCGTTCCATTATCCGTAATTAGAATTCGTGGAATTCCGTATCGCGTTATTATTTCATCGTAGAAAGCCCTGGCAACGGTACTTGCTTCCGCATCTGGGATAGCTGTACATGCCATGAATTTTGAAAAATCATCCTGAAACGTCAGAATGTACTTATTTCCGGTCACAGTTTCTGGTAGAATACCTACTATGTCCATGTAAACTTTGTCGAATGGCCTCATTGGAGTATCTGTTAGCACCATGGGCATTTTTGTTAATCTCGAACTTTTGTTCGCTTGACATTTAGGACAGTTCTTTACATAATCTTTTATCTGCCTTTGCATCCGTGGCCACCTATATTGTTGCCTGATTCTTAGCTAAGTTTTCACTACTCCCTGGTGACCTCCTAATGGTGTATTATGAAAATCTTTTATCAACTGTCTCCATTTGTTGTGGATTTCCTAGTAAAATTGTGTTTTCGTTCTGTGTTATGCCTGGAGTGTCAGGTTCTACAGGCGTCAGACTTGTTCTTGTTTTATCCATATTTCCTTGGGTTTTCATTTCTTTTGTTCTAGAACGGGTGCTGTCACTGTATTCCGATTTTGGGGAATTCTGCTCAACGCGTCTGCGTTTAAATTTTTCTTGCCTGGCTTATATATGATTTCAAAATCATACTCTGACAACTTGTGTCTGAATCTCGACAGTCTAGAAGTTTGATCCTTTAAATTGGCTATTCCCTTTAATGGTGGATGGTCAGTAAAAATTTTGAAATGCCTCCCTAAGAGATATGTTCTGAAACTTTTTGTAGCCCATACTATTGCTAAGAATTCCTTCTCTATTGTTGAATATCTCTTTTCTGTGTCGCTCAGCGCTCGGCTAGCAAAGGCTATTGGTCTATCTTCGCCTACTTCTCCTTGCGAAAGTACAGCGCCCAACGCTTCGTTACTTGCGTCGGTCGTTAACAGAAATTCTTTTGAAAAATCTGGATATGCCAACACTGGCGGTGACATGACTGCTTCTTTTAACCGCTCAAACGCTTGCTGACAACCTTCTGTCCAGATAAATTTTGCGTCCTTCCGTAGTAATTTGTTGATAGGTAGCACTATCTTAGCTGTGTTTTCAATAAATTTCCTGTCGTAATTTATTAGTCCAAGAAACGCTTGTACCTCTTTCCTGTTTCTTGGTACTCCTATGTTCTTTACACATTCTACCTTGTAGGGGTCTGGTAAAGCACCATTTTCCGAGCATTTGTGTCCTAAATAAACTATTTCCTTTCTCAAAAATTTGCATTTCTCTGTATTCAGTTTCAAATTATGTTCACGTAATTTCTGTAATACTGAACATAACCTTTGCTCGTGTTGTTCCAGATTTCTACCATGTATAACTATGTCATCTAAATAAACAAAACAGTCTATCCCTTGTAGACTTGTTAGGATATGGTTCATTATCCTTTGGAATGTTGCTGGGGCACCTGTTAGCCCAAATGGCATTCGATTGAATTCGAAATGCCCTAGTCCCGTACTAAATGCTGTTTTCTCCTTGTCCTTTTCATCGACTAAAACGTGGTGATATACACTTGCCAAATCTAGCGTTGTAAAATATCTGCTGTGGCCTAATTGCTCTAATATTTCGTCAATACGAGGAATGGGAAAGACTTGTTTAATCGTTGCTTCATTGAGTTTCCTGTAATCTATTACAAGTCTCCCCGTCCTTTTTTCTCCCCGTCCTTGCCACTTTTCTTGGCACTAAGGGCGTCTATTTCTATACGTTGCACTCTTCGAGACAAAGTGCACTTAACCCTAAGATCTAGAGTATACAAAAAACTATATATTTATGTATAAACCACCTTACTTGTTGATTACTATGGTTGCTACCAGTTGTGAAGAAATTTCACACACGTATTCTGTACGATACGGCATTACACGCACTTTTTGACATTCTTATTTTAGAAATGTGTACTTTAAGAGGTAATTGCAAATTTATCTATATTATAATACGGGTGGGACTAAAATAGTGTATTATGATTAGACGTAGGATTTAGACGTGTTTCGATGTTTTGTTAATGTGGATGGTAATGTCTTATTAAACCCTTCGGTTAATCTTTTTTGTATTAAAAGCGAACATTTTCTTCCATTTTGATATTAATAACAGTATTTGGCTTAATTAGGTTTACCCTAATGATAACCACAAAAAGGGGTCGATTCCGGTTCCATAGCCCTTTGAAATTAATCTGCCTATACACTAGCCAGAAAAAGTCTGCGTACAAAGATGGAATATTACGAATCCTTGGAAATAATAACACTCAAAAAGTTTTAAAGTGCAAATGAAATTTTATTTTATTTGTTCGAATTTCTTTGGCATAAATCGGGCGTCGTACAACACGCCAAATTTTTTGTTGTTTTTGTTGTTGTTGTTGTTGATGTTGTTGTTTTTGGTGCTGACCCCAAAAATAACTTCAAAAAGGGGTGGCTACTTCCGGTTCCGGTTTTATAGCCGTTTGAAGTTTGAAATTTAACTGCCCATATCTTCTAAACTATAGAAGATATCAGGTTGGCATGGGTGCTGTTCTAAAGGTACTTAGAGTATCTTCAATTTATGTAATATGATATTTTACCGAAAAGCTTATAGTTCTTGAAAAAAGCGCAATTTAAAATTTTTAGTACTTTTTTTGTGAATTCAATAATTTTTTTCTAAGTGAAATGTGTAATTAATCGTATAATTATATAAATCCTAAGAAAGAACAGATCATTAGCTTTCTACAGAAATTTACTTGACCATGATCGGTGTAGGAATTTAGGAGAAATTGCATTTTTAAAATCGCACCGACGTGAGTACAAAGCAAAGTGAAAAATTTTTATGAAAAATCGCGCGATTTTTCATAAAAATTTTTCGCCTGCGGCGCTCACTACGAACTCACTACGCAACGCTCACTGCGTTGTTATAATAAAACAACAACACGACATCATCTTTATTAATACCAACGCTTGCCCTGAAAAAGGCAGATTTTAAATAACGTATTGAACCAAATTTAATCTCTTTTATATAGTTTTGGTTGCCCTGAAAAGGGCAGATTTTTCTCCTTCCATTTAAAGGATATCCTCGTCGTAGGTATCCGAATCTACCGAATTCGGTCCATCCATATCACAGTTAAATAAATTATAAATTTATACGAGATTTTTAATAGAACTCATAATTTATTCAACTTCCGCACACAAAAATATCCAAAAATCATAAATAAATTTCGTAGAATCGTTACTCCAAGAACAATATGAATAACGGTAATCCCCGAATTAACTTACAATTTCGAAGACGTATTTAAACGAACACGGTTGTATAACATGTATAGTAAGAATATTTTAAAAAATGTATAGTACAAACACAAAAAATACTTACATACTTACATACGTTATGGCGACATTTGACATACAATTTCTCCTAAATTCCTACACCGATCATGGTCAAGTAAATTTCTGTAGAAAGCCAATGATCTGTTCTTTCTTAGGATTTATATAATTTTATTTGTTGGTTACATATTTTACTTGGAAAAAAATTATTGAATTCACAAAAAAATTACTAAAAATTTTAAATTGCGCTTTTTTCGAGAACTATAAGCTTTTCTGTAAAATATCATATTACATAAATTGAAGATACTCTAAGTTTTTAGAACGGCATCCATACCAACCGGATATCTGCTATAGTTTAGAAGATATGGGCAGTTAAATTTCAAATTTCAAACGGCTATAAAACCGGAACCGGAAGTAGCCACCCCTTTTTGAAGTTATTTTTGGGGTCAGCACCAAAAACAACAACAACAACAAAAACAACAAAAAAATTGGGCGTGTTGTACGACGCCCGACATGTTCCATTTCTTTTCTTCAAATTATATGTAATATAAACCAAAAGTTAAAAATTAGTTCGTAAAATAAATTAAATTTCATAACTTCCTCAGAAAAAGTTTGCGTACAAGCAGTTTAAAATTAAAACCAACTGTTACTAACGAAAGCCAAATTAATCTTAATAGCTTGTGGGATATCCTTTTCGCCGTAGAACTTCGGATAAACGTTTTGGCATTGATTGAACCAATTTTCGAGTCTCTTCAAGAGTAATTTTGGTCCATTCAAGTTGTACGACTTCCTTCAGCATTCCCTTAGAAGTTATATTATGTTGCCGTATTCTACGCTCTAGCAGGTCCCAGATATGTTCAATGGGATTCAGGTCTGGCGATTGAGGAGGGGTATGCAACTGCTTAGGAACATTATAAAGGATCCAGAGCTTAACTATATTGGCGGTGTGTTTGGAGTCATTATCTTGTTGAAAGTAATATGACCCCTGTAAGCCGATTGGCTATACGCAGTATCTTTTGAAACGGTTTCACTACTGGTATGTCGATACCAAAGACTACAAGACTGGAAACTCCTCTGAGTTCGTGAGCGAGCTTCAAAAAATGTCCGTCCGCGTGTTCACGTACTGTGTGTATTAATTTTATGGTGAAATTGTTTCCTTGTTACAAGAAAAAAGCGGCTATTATAAAGCAAGATAACTGAATAGGTAAACCGTTTTGGTTTATTACTACACCGTCAAAGAATTATGGGGTCAGTTAGTGACAGGGATACCATCCACACAACTTTATTATTTGTTTGACTTTTAACTAAACATTAATAGAAAAAATATTTTGCATTTAAGAGTTACCGCGGTTTTGACGACTTAGGGCCAGTTTTTCAGTGCACGTTTAAACGACGTTTAGTTAAACGTCAAATAAAAGTTAACTGAGATTTGGGTTTTACAGTGAGAGTTTAACTTATCTACGTTAAACGTTTCTTATCTATATTTCATAGCGAATTTATCTAAATGCAACGACTATTTAGCGTATACTCGTTACTATACGTTGTTGTTTCAACCTATTTTGGCAGCACCTGTCAATATTTTCAATTTTACAAAGGGAACAGCTGTTCTGGTGCAAATAAACAAAAATTTCATTTAATTTTCATTTATTATAAAAATACAAATTGCCCACCATTGTAAGATGGAATCTTATATATTAATGGCAGCCTTAAAACGGAAAAAACATGAAAAAATGTACTGAACTAAAAAATACTATCTAAAACTAATTAAATACATTAAATACTTAATTTACGAATGACAAATGAATGAAGAAAAATTAGATGGATTTGGAGGGGAAAAGAGAATAGAGAAATAGACAGCGAGAATAGATGAGGTAAAAATAGAAAATAGAAGAGAATTAGATTTAGTGAAGAAAAGTGGAAAGCTTCAACTTAAATTTTCCCTTGTTGACAGTACCTCTAATATTTGTGGGGAGTAAGTTCCATAGCCTGACTGCGGCCACAAAGAACTGCCTTCCAGACGCAAGGTTAGTAAACCTTGGCATTATCAAGGTTAGTAACCTCTGAGAGCGCGAAAAGATGAGCTCATCGTACAAGTATTCCGGCTGCTTTGAATGAATTATCATGTGAAGAAATATCATCGCCCTTAACTTTAACAAATTAGCAGGCGTGCAATTAAAGATAGAAAAGGATAACCTAGAAATAGGTTCTCCTAGTTTGATATTCCAAATAAATCGCGCAATATTATTAAAGACTACTTTGAACTTGTTTAGGGTGGCAGAGTCAAGATCACGAAAAATTTCACATTCATACGTTAAAATAGGAAAAAGCAGAGCTTTAGATAGCAAAAGCTTCGTTGGTGTTGGTAGATAGTGCTGAGTTTGCATTAGAAGTCGTAACCCGCCATAAACATTGTCTATGTTAGCATTTACATGGCTAGACAATGAAAGCATCCCATTGAAAACCACCCCTAGGTTCTTTGCTGACATTACATATTCAATTTCTTCGCTCCCAATACATACTTTAGGCAGAGTATGCAACACTACGCTCTCTTTGTATATTGGTAATACCTTTGATTTAGAAGAATTTAGGGTTAAACCATTACGATATGCCCACGCACCTATAGAAGCGAGATCACAGTTGAGTGATTGAATTGAGTTTCCAATTTCATTAATAGGACAACTAAAGATGAGCTGAGCATCATCAGCATACAAATGTAGAAAACTACTCTTAACCACTTGCGCAAGGTCATTCACATATAGCAAAAAAAAAGTGGGCCCATAATTGAACCTTGGGGAACGCCTGAAAGAACTGGCAGAAAGGAGGACATATTACCATTAGCAACAACACTTTGCTGCCTGTCCGATAAGTAAGATCGAATTAAGTTGCTGGATTGAGTCGAAAATTTAAAATCAGTTAAAAGTTTGTGGTTTAGAATGGTGTGATTGACACTATCAAATGCCTTCGAAAAATCTAATAGCGTCAAAATGGATATATACGATTTGTCCATAGCTTTACGTAATTTTTCTATAACAGCTGTCAGGGCTATAATACAACTTCTTTTGGATCTGAAACCAGATTGACAGTTGACTAACAAATTATTTCTATAAGTGTATTCGAGGATCTGCTTACTGACTAACCTTTCAAAAACTTTAGATAGATAAGGTAATATTGAAATCGGGCGAAGGTCATGGGTGTTATTACCTTTCGGAATAGGAATAACTTTCGAATATTTCCACCTCATAGGATAATCCGAAGTCGTTATGATGGGTTGATGAGTTGAAAATATATTTAAAATATTTTATAGTAAAAGGCAATGTTAGCTTAAAGAATTTGGGGCAGATACCGTCAAGACCAACAGCATTCGACTTAATGGACAGAAAAGCATTTAAGACATCAATGTCATTAACACAAGATAGTGAAAATTGATCTGACTGCTCATCAATAATATTAGTATGCTCATCAGGCCAATAATACGAGCTAGAAATTTGCTGATGCGCTAAGAAGCGAGCATTAATCTCATCGCAGTCTAAATCCTTTGGTAATGCGCGGCATTGTTTGCTAATCCCAATATTTCTCAACTTTTTCCAATAGGATTTCGTCGACTGAGGTTGACCAAATTGCGTTCCAAAATAATGAGCCTTGGAGAATCTTATCTTGGTAATAACTTCGTTTCACAGTCGTCGAAAGACGACGAGATATTCGGTAAGTTTAAACCGCTTCCATAACTTATAGGCTGCATCACGCTTGCTCATCAGCGAAAAAATAGCTGGGGTTAACCAACCGGGACTACTGTGTGTGATAGTTTTAGTAATTATAGGAACATGTTTATCAAACAAGAATTTGACATTCTTCGTTATGAATTCAACCTGATCATTGACTAAAGGCATATGGTAGATACACCCATGGCCAAAAAAAAAGCCGCACTAGTAGCATTTCATTACTCATGCAAAATTTAATAAAAAAAGGAAAGCTACCTGCAAGTTTTTATTTTTTTTTATATTATTTGATCCCTATAGCCTCTACCTGTAAAAAAATTTTTAAGAAAAGAGAAAAGGGTTGGGCGGCAGCTCGATTTCCGCTAAAAAGGTGGAAAAACCTAAGATCTAGTTTTTTTTACCTTTTTTTAAAAAAGGGTAATAAAATAAAAAATGTTGTTTTTTTTTGGTTTCTGTTATTTTTATTATGTTCAAATATTCTTAGAATTGAAGAATTTTCTGTATACTCTATTTTTTTTCTTTAATTTTTTTTTCAGTATTTCGTTGATCCTCCTTTGGCCTTCAAAACAGCTTCCACTCATCTGGACATTGAATCATAGAGATTTTTTACCTGGTTCTTGGTTTTTTCGTCGTACCACACTTCCTTTATAATAATTTGTAACTCCTGGATGGATTTTGGAGACATCTCTTGAATTTTTCGCTGCATAAATTCCCCAGAAATTTTCAATGATATTAAGGTGTGGGCTATTTCCTGGCCAGGACATCGATAATATCCCCAGATTTTCTTTTAATTGTGTTACCTATGAATGCACAATGACCATTAGAATGCATTTTTAGGTAAAACTTAAAGGTTTACTTACAGAGCGAGCTCGGTGGCAAGGTGCACTAGCGTCTTAAAAAAGTGTGTTTTCAACATGGCAGCTCAGCCCCTCGATTGTTGAACCACGCCTTTTTTGATAACATTTTTATACTTTTCTGCATTCACGGAACCTCCAGCAATAAAATTTGTCCAACTCCACAATGTGTTATGCATCCCCATACCAAAACATAAGGTGAATGCTTGACTATTCGAAGAATGCACTCATCGGAATATCGTTCTTTCGATCTCCTTCGAACTGTGGCTTTTCCATCGGGCCCAATCAAATTGAACTTCGACTCATCAGAAAATATGACATTTCTCCAATCAGAAGCCGTCCATTCTTTATGCTCCTTTGCCCATTCTAGCCGTTTTTTCTTCATAACCGCTGTTAAAAGTGGCTTTTTGGCAGGTCGGCGAGCTGGAAGACCCATATTCTTTAGGCGTCTGGAGACAGTTCTTCTACTGATTTGCATTCCCAGCTTTTCCTGAAGGTCTCTCCTTAATTCCCTAGCAACCTGGAACCGATTTCGAAGGCACATTCGTTCCAACGATCGATCTTCCCGCGGTGTAGTGATTCTTGGTCTCCCACTTCCGGTTTTCCTCTGTATGCTTCCGGTTATTTTTTTAAAAAACGTCGCACTGTGCTTTTGTTACAACCAATTATTTTAGAAATTTTTCTATTGGAATAGGTTTCTCCACTCAGTGCTACAATACGGCCTTTTTCTTCTTCACTTAATACCATATTTAAAACTTCTAAAAAACGACTTCGGATGGATCTGATCTAATTTCTCAAACGTTAATGGACAATTGTTGACAGAGTGTGTCATTTTATAGAAAAAAATACATGTATTAACAGGTAAAAAGAAAATTTTTTATCAGTCCAAACCCTTTCCCAACATTTTTTACCTGCAAAGTGAAAAATTTGCGAATTTTCCAGGTGCGGCTTTTTTTTGGCCATGGGTGTACATTCCCAATTAATCCTTTCTAAATCATGCCGTAATAAAGAGTGGTTAACACGAGCGTAGCTTCTAAAGTGAATCTTCTCAATAGAAACATCGGTATTGAAGGTATTGAAGGAGTACGTCATGAATAAAAGATCATGCAAAGAAAACCCTGGAGCATCCAACTGCTGGTATAACTGAACATTGTGCATGTAGCTTACAAACACGATATCAGTAAGACTACTGGATCGACGTGAGTAGTGTGTGGGCGTAATTTTATTAGTAACAATGAGATTCAATGAAGTCAGATGCAATAAAATTAGCAGATTCCCCGTAATTTAATAAGTTGCAGTTGAAGTCACCACAGACTATGATTTCGGTCGTGTTGCAAGACATACCTTCAAGAGCAGTTAAAAAGGGCTGAAAATTAATACGTTTGTTTGGTCTGTAAACCGTACATAGCATAACTTTCCGATTTACTTGTAGTATTTCAAGGAAAATATATTCGAGCTGACAATCAGTATCCGATTTAGCAATCTACAACTAATGTCGCTCTTAACATAGATAGCAACCCTTCCCCCTACACGTCCAAGACGGTCAGACCGAAAAATCTTATACCCATCTAGCCTGTAAAAGTTATTAGGAATTTCTGGCACAAACCAAGTTTCCGATACACAGATGACATCAATGCCAGAGGTCGTGAAACGCCAGACTCTGAGCGTTTATATGTATTATATGAATTCCTGACTTTAAATTGCGCAGGATTTGTAACAGGCATTAAACTGTTGCCGCCCCCGAAGCCATGGAAGCCACCATCATCACAAATTGTTGAAATTACCATTATGGAGCCCCGAAAAGAGCATCAAGTTAACATCAACAAAGGGGAAAAAAAATTGTGAGAGCTTGAAATAAAACATATATGTACAAGAAGCAGAAAGCAGAGACATAAAGCACTGAAAAGTATAAGAGCAGAAAAAAGAAATACAAAATTTGCTGAGATATAGAAGAGGAGAGTTAAGAGAATAGAAAAATCAGGATTAGAGACTAAAATTATGGATACTAAGTGCATTAAACTATTTAAAAGTAAATAAAATTTTGAAAAAATTTTAAAGTAAATAAATATAAATTTTAAATAAAAGTCATGAACGGTTTAAATGCTGATATTGATAGTTGCGTTCTCTTTGTTTTCTTCAATCACTACTGAGTTCTCCAATATAACAGTATTTAGCATCTCAGTACTTTTAATTGGTAAGCTATTTCCATTCTCAGTCAATTTCACGAAAACTCTGCCACGTCGGGTAAAGGCTGTAAAAATTTCTTTTCTCTTTAGATTTGTCGCTCTTAAGAGAAGCTCGCGGTTTCTTTTGGTGAGACTTTCGTTAATAAAGAAATTCAACTGAGAACAGAGATCGATATCAGTAAAACGGAGAGCACGATTTTTTGCCTTTCGAAAATCTGATGCAGCTTTCAAGAACCGGTTTCGCTCATGATAATGTAGGAAGTTGAGAATAACTGGCGGCGAAGCTGGTGGGTGGGTAGCACCTTGAACTGATTTCACTCTACCACCGGCACGAATAATTCGATTCAACTGAAATTTATTACACCCAATACCTGCGCACAATTTATCATAAATGCTATTGAGATCCTCTCCATCTAGCACGGGAACTCCAAAAAGCACAGCATCTTTCTAGATTTCTCTACGTTCTAAAAAATCGATCCGATCCAGAACTTCATCAAGATTCTTATGCAGACCAGTGGATGCAGAAGATGCCGATTCTAAGGCTTCTACACGGCAGGAGATAGCTGCAATTGACTCAGTAGTCTTCTCCAGTTTTGTCTTCCAACAAGCCTCTAACTTTAGAAAATTATTTTTAAACTCCTCACGCAGGCAGCTAAGCTCACTTTTAAGTTTGTCATACACATCCTCACGTAGTTTGTTAATTTCCTCTTTAATGACTTCTGACAACGTATTGCACTGCTGCATAACATGCTCATTCAACCTCTGTAGCATAGAGGAAGAGTCGTTGATGCTCGTTGACGGTGTATAAGTCGTTGACGGAGGAAGAGTCCTTGATGCTCGTGACGGAGTGTCGTTCGCAGAGACTGCAGCCGTGGACTTTGCACCTGGTTTCGATCTCAAATGCATATTAATAATTCTTTGACTATATTATATTAACTAAACGCCAATTAACCAAATTAAGAAACGACCTCAGTGGTGAGATACCCGCGAGAAAAATTAAATTAGAAAATTTCTATTAGAATTTTAATAGACTGAGGAAATAGAAACCCGCGTAATCTGTCACTGTTATTGGAGCGCGCAGAAAACACGTCTATTCTTCACGACACATAGGTAGCTCATCCATAGTTTTAGCATAGTATTATTAGCATAGTTTTGAACAAAGGTAAATGTCTGCACTCGAAGAAACAGCTGTTTCTTTATCTATTAAAAAGATAAATTTACCGAAGTTTAACTCACCAATATTGGCCGGTTAAACTCCGTTTAAACTTGTACTGATAAACAATGCTTGGTTTAAACGCAATTTAACCGAGAAACGACGATAACCGCGCACTGAAAAACTGGCCCTTAGTGGTTTGGAAGTATCAAAAAGTAATGGCTTACGTAAAAACTTACTGCTTTTTTGAATTTATCTTTTATTTAAATTAAAATGAGTTATCACAAATAAACTCATAATTCATTTATTAAAATTAAAATTAGTTAAATCACTAACCACATAACAGATAGATATAGGTCAAATCCACAAAAAAGTGGTTCGAAAAATTTTCTGAACGCTGGCTCCCAGTCGCATTTTTCTAACTTCGTACGGCTTCGTTGGCTCCCGACATGAACTTCGTCGTTGCTTACGCTCTCAGATTATATTTTGACAGTCTGTGATCATTGCTCGATTTGAGCGGACGTGTGTATGTATTTGGAATTGTAGCACTGTTTTGTAATCAAATGAGGAAATCCCTGCAATAACAATTCTTCTTGATAAATATTGGGGCCTGTATATTTGTTCAATCTTCCAATTTAGCTGGACAATAAAATAGGTATGTAGTAGTAAAAATTTTAAGAAAATAAAAAAGTATTTAGTTGCAGAATGAAACAAAATAAAGGTTTAATTATAATATTGTAATAACATTAGTTCACTGCAGTGCAGAGGAGAAGAGACTTGTTCGTCAGCTCCGCGATAAAGAAAAACCTACAAATTCATTGCCAGCTCAATGGGACGGTCTCAAACTTTCGTCACAAATGCTCTGAAATAAAAAAATCCATTGAGACGCGTGGAACACCTAAAAAAACCTCTTCAGTGACCGACAATCGAATTGTTACATTAGCTAAACGCGACCTGTTAAAGTCATCCAGAACAATTTTTGGCGAAAGTGGGAATGTTATATCATCACGAACCGTTCGATGACGATTAGTATTCACAAATCTACCGGATACGATTATTCGCAATGTTCCTCTGCTTAGAACTTCAAATTTGAGGATGAGGAAAAACTTTGCATTAGTCCACAAAACTTGGTGCGGATCACAGAGGGGAAAGAAATGGCGCAATATTCTCTGGAGCGATGTAACAAAAATAAATTTGTTTGGTAACGATACGGAAAGAAACGTTCGTCGCCCAAAAGGCATAGAATTCGATTTTAGGTTCACAAAAAAAAAAGAGCAGAGCACGGAGGTGGTGGCTTTGTGCCTGTTTTTCGTGGCAAGGTGTAGGCCTGATACATCAAACTAATGACGTAATGGATAGATTCGTGTATAAGGATTTGTTGAAAACGGTAATGCCATTAAATGCCGAAGATAATATGCCACTTTTGTTGAAATTTCAGCAGGATAATGATCCTAAGCATTCATCGTCACTTGTCAAAGCATAGTCCCAAGAGCATAATGTAGACGTCCTTGAGCAGCCGAGTCAATCCCCTGATCTCAATCCGATTGAGAATCTCTGGGGAGAACATAAACGACGAATTTCAAAGACTGTTTGCAAAACAGACCGCATGTGTAGGAAAATATTCAAAAATTTTGGTACAACATTCCTGTAGAATCTTGATATCGTCTATGCCCGGAAGAATAGAAAAACTCATCAAGATTAATGACGAATATACGGGGTATCAAATGCGATCTAATTAATTTATTCAAATACGGGACCATAACTAACAAAATTTCAATATTTATTACTAAGCGTGTTCGGCACACCTATTATTCTGACCAACCACAAATTTGTGTATTTCATCAATTAACCAAAAGTTGAGTTATTTTTTAGAGTTTGTAAAGCCTTTTCTTTTTTATTATGAAACTGAAGTATTTATTAGGTGTACAAATAAGTTTTCTCGGTTTTTTATAAAAAGTTAGGAATTTATTGTGAAGGAACAGTACATTACGTTTTATTCAAAGTATTTTCCATCATTTGCCACTACTTTTCCCCATCTTTCTGGCAACATTCGGATACCCCGTCGAAAAACTCTTCATCTTTTGACGCTATCCACAAATCTACCCAATTTTTGGTTTCTTCATATGATGTGAAGCGCTGCTCAGACAGACCATGTGCCATCGACCGGAACAGGTGATAATCAGAAGGGGCTAAGTCTGGTGAATACGGCGGGTGGGGTAAAACTTCCCAATTGAGTGTTTCCAAGTATGTTTTTACCGGCGCCGCAACATGTGGACGAGCATTATCGTGTAAAAGAATAATTTTGTCGTGTCTGGAGTAGTAATGGGCGCGTTTTTCCTTAAGTGCCCGACTCAATCTCATCAATTGTGTTCGGTAGAGAGCTCCAGTAATGGTTTCGCTTGGTTTGAGCAATTCATAATACACGACACCAAGCTGATCCCTTCCACTGCGTTCTTTGTCCTTCACGTCAAACTCACCGTTCTTAAACTTTTGAAATCATTCCTGACAACTTCTCTCACTTAAAGCAGCTTCACCATATGCTTCTAGAAGCAATCGATGCGCCTCAGCTGCAGATTTTTTCAAATTAAAGAAGTAAATCAAAAGTTCCCGCAAATGATGCTTATTCGGCACAAAACTTGACATTTTTGCAGGAAAAAAATTACGTGATGCTGATACGGAATCACTAGTACTTTAAGGTTATGGTGTTGCCGGATGACGAAACTTGGGATATTACGTTTTACATCTGACAATTTCTCCATAACCTTCTGGTGGGGCCATCTTTTGACAAACCGCGGAAACTTATTTGTACACCTAATATATATGTTTTTTAACTGACTTATTCTTCGAGGGATACTAAAAACTATATGAAAACCAAACTTCTTTGAAAAAAATATGTTCACACCTATTATTTTGCCCAGCAGTGTATACCAGCATGTACAGATAGATATCTGTTATGTGGTTAGTGATTTAACTAATTTTAATTTAAATAAATAAATTATGAGTTTATTTGTGATAACTCATTTTAATTTAAATAAAAGAATTAAAAAAAGCAGCAAGTTTCCATTACTTTGTGATATTTCCAAACCACTAAGGGCCAGTTTTTCAGTGTTCGTTTATCGTCGTTTCTCGGTTAAATTGCGTTTAAACCAAACATTGTGTTTTGCAGTACAAGTTTAAACGGCGTTTAACAGGCCAATATTGTTGAGTTAAATTTCGGTAAATTTATCTTTTTAATAGATGAAGAAACATCTGTTTCTTCGACTAGACATTTACCATTGTTCAAAACTATGGTAATAATTTTTGTTTATTTGCACCAGAACAGCTGTTCCCTTTGTAAAAATGAAAATATTGACAGGTGCTGCCAAAATAGGTTGAAACAACAACGTATAGTAACGAGTATACGCTAAATAGTCGTTGCATTTATATAAATTCTATATGAAATATAGATAAGATACGTTTAACATATATAGCTTAAACTCGCACTGTAAAATCGGTGCTCGTCTTAATCTCAGTAAACTTTTATTTGACGTTTAACTAAACGTCGTTTAAACGAGCACTGTAAAACTGGCACTAAGTACGAAATATCCGAGTTTCATAAGACCTGTGTTTGAGAGTTAGTATATCTGACACTTGACTATAACGGTTTTTACATTTTTGTTATCATGAAGGTGCATTACTCTTTCAAACTCATAGTGCAAATCTTAGTTCCTTTTTGAATCCTCTGATATACATAGATTAGCTTTCATAAGACAATGGAAAGGTAAAAAATGCGAGTAATTTTCGAATATGAGTTTCGTCGCGGAACCAATGCATCGCAGGGAGCTTGAAACATCAATGAAGTGTTTGGGAACGGTGCAGCTAATCATTGGGCCATACGTCGTTGGTTTGATAAGTTTCGTTCTGGTGATTTTAGCCTTGCAAATGAACCACTTGGAAGACCGGCGAGTAAGTTGGATAATGATAATCTGAAAGCTGTAGTGGAAGCAGATACGTCTCAAACTACGCGTAAACTAGAAGCAGGGTTTAACGTTTCTATTCCAACAATTTTAGATCACTTAAAAAAATTGGTAAGATCAAATAGCTGGATCGATGGGTTCCGTATGAGTTAAACGAGCATCAAAAAAGAAATCGTTTTGAAGCTTGTCTTTCTTTACTGTCACGGTATAAAATCGAACCTTTTCTATACCGCATTGTAACGATTGATGAAAAATGGATCGTATTCGACAGTCGAAAACGTTCGGCACAATGGTTGGATAAAAAAGAGGTTCCGAAACAGAGCCCTAAACAAGCATTCATCGGAAATAATCGTTTTCTGTGCGTTTTCTGGGTGTCTGTTTAGTGGTCCAGCGCCGGAATTATCCATTACAGCTTTATGAGAACTGGTCAATCCATAACAGCAGATGTCTACTGCAATAAGTTGGATGTGATGATGAGAGAGCTTTCCATTAAACAGCCTAGATTGGTCAATAGAGACCGTCCAATCCTCTTAAAAGAAACGCGCGACCACATGTCGCTCGAACAACACTACTCAAATTACAGGAACTAGGCTTGGAAACTCTGTCACCCACCGTAGTCATCAGACCTTGCGCCAACGGACTACCACTTATTCCAGGCATTGGATCAGTTCTTACAAGGAAAATCCTTCAGTTTTCAAGAAGCTGTGAAAGATGCCTTTTGTGATTTCATTGCCTCTCGCCCCGCAGACTTCTTCGCTGCAGGCATAAAAAAGTTGCCGTTACAATGGCAAAACACCATCGATAGCTTAAGTGCTTACTTTGATTAATCATATTGTTTCTTATTGGAGATCAAATAAACTAAACTTTCTTTTCAAAATCGGACATTGCATACTTTATGACCTAATAAAACTGTCCGCTTACAGTAGAATGATTTAGTTGCTGACGGTTAATATATGGCAGGTAAACTAATTTTTTTGAAATTATGTAATACATACATTGGATCCTCTCGCTTTAAATCACTGTTTTCATAGTCGATGCGATATTCCAGAGTTACATACGAGGAGAATTCTACTCACATATTTTTATTGAACATGCGAACAATGTTATACTGTGGGATTTCGATTCTAGTTCTAAAACCTTGAAACTGTAGTAATGTTCTTTATCACCGTATATAGTTGAGGCAAGTTGAACAATTCCTCCATTCCTTTACATCTCAAAATGAAAAGATTATAATTTCGCAAAATTAATGAAAAACAAAATATGCACAAACAAGAACAATAATGATGATACGTACGTCTATTGACTGAATAGCTTGTATTAAACGATTAAAGTTCGAAAACTCGAGCCTTTTTGCAATTGTTTGCTTTTGAACGATAGCGAATCAGTTTCCTGCATTAAATTTACGAATACGAATGTGCCTTTGCACGAATATGTATTTGTTATTCATTGCACAGATAAGAACGATTTTATTCGATGTAGTTCTCTGATCTGTACAAGATATCAGTTTTGTGTCGCCTATTGTATTTTGCCTTGGTATATTTGGAGGTTGTGTATTATACTTTTTCAGCTAAAGCAACATTGCAATGTTGTGTAATTACGATAGTGATGTTACAATATGTTGTGCACTAGTTAGTACCATTCTGCTTACATTTAAAAATTGCCGCCCATCTTGCAATGTGTACATTGCAATTAGACAGCACTTAATCTTAATTCTTATAAGTACAATGTAATTCAGTAATTCAATAATTAACAATATTTCAGTTCGATATATACGAGTATACATAGGTATAAAGCATAGGTTCTCAAACTTATTTCATCTACAGCCCTCTTTGAGAATCAATTATTTTCTAGCGCCCCCTAAAAAATAATAGGTATTTTAAATGAGTTTGTTCACACAACTCAATATATAATATTTTTCAAATCTTTTATTTATATTAAAAGAAATATTTTAATTTCGAAACTAATCTAATGTGAAGGATGAATCTGATGATTTTGAACCAGTTTGCTTATATCAGGCTCGAATTTCCTCAAAAACAGCCGTAGATTTTAATAATTAATTAATTTAATTAATAATAATATAATTTTTCAAAACTTTTAGGTGTAGGGTATCTAAGATTCGGCCAGGCCGAATATAGCACTCTTACTGGTTTTTACTATTATTCTGAATAATATATTATTTAAATGTATTTTAATTGTATTATAATACAGATTAAAATAAATAAACTTCGAGAATTTTGGTTAGAATGAATGTATTGTTCTCTACTGTCTAATTTTTGACATTTAATATTTCTGCTTCCCGAAAATGCTGCTATGTTATTTGGTTTAAATCCGAGCCATTTCTTGCGTCCCTAATTTGAATCTGCATCTTGCGTCCATGATTGTGTTTAAGGCTTTACTTATAATAGGGCTACCTGTTATTTCGTGCTGTTTTTTTTCGAAAATTGAAGCTTTATTGTGAAAAAACGGTTACAAATTTAATATTCAAAGTATTGTCCATCGCTAGCTATAACTTTTTCCCATTTTTCTGGCAATTCACGAATACCCTTTCTGAAAAATTCGGCCGGCTTCTCCGCTATCCACGAATCGATCCAATTTTTGACTTCTTCATAATTGGAGAAGTGCTGGTTAGCCAGGCCATGTTGCATTGATCGGAAGAGATAGTAATCGGATGGCGCAAGGTCTGGACTATACGGCGGGTGGGGTAGGACATCCCATTTGAGCGTTTCAAGGTAGGTTCTGACGACCTGTGCAACATGTGGCCGAGCATTGTCATGTTACAAAATTACCTTGCCGTGTCTTTGTTCATATTCCGGCCGATTTTCGCGCAGTGCTCGGCTCAAACGCATCAATTGTCGTCAGTAGACTTCCCCTGTGATCGTCCAATGTCTCCAATTCGTGATCTTCAAACTTTTTTGGCTGTCCAGGCCGTTCATCGTCCTCCAAGTAAAATTTCCACTTTTAAACCGTGCATACCACTTCTGGCACGTACGCTCAGCTAGAGCATGCACACCATACACTTCCACCAAAATACGATGACTTTCGGCAGCCTTTTTCTTCATATTGAAGTAATGAAGAAGTACTCCCCGCAAAAACACTTTATTCGGCACGAAATTCGACATTTTCAGAGTAAAAAAAAGGATTGTTGTTTACGCTTCAGCTAAATGACACATACTGATTCTGAAACTATATGACAGTAGCTTTCCAACACATATTTGGAAAGGTGAATCACTACAATAAAAGTCAAGTAACGCCATCTGTTAGAAAACCGCACGAATTAACCGGTACCCCTATTATATTTTAAATATTAACAATTAAATATTTCTTTCCAATAGAAATAGAAGCGATATAGCAAACAAAATCTAAGTGTACTAAAATTTGTTGTGTGCGCCTATTTGGACACACTTTTTTGTAAAAAGTGAAAATAAAAGGGAAAGGAAAAATATTTAAAAATATTTTCATATCAAAAAAATTTAGTTGCTCCAAATCCTAGTTTTTGTTTGTCTTTCACCGCCCCCCCTGTAGGTCTCTATCGCCCACAAGGGGGCGTCATCGCCCACTTTGAGAAAGACTGGTATAAAGGATAAAGAAATAGATGCGAGTTGGAGCAAGTATTAATAAGTATGCCTGAGCTTCAGTGTTGTTGTTTTTGTTTTCGTGTTGCATGTGTCTTAAAGACCTTTTCCATATGGTCAAGCTCAAGGTACTCCTTTATAACGTTATCGTAGGTGACTTTTAGTGAAGGATTCTTAAATAGAGACGATTAGAAGCGAGACGGCGTGAAGCGCCAACCTGTATTTTAGATGGAAAGCTATCTTTAAAGGGTAACGAGACTACATATCTCCCAGAACTATCTTGATAAGTTGTATTGGAGAAGAGCTCTTCGCATAACTTATCGGTATGTGATTGAATTCGCCTTTTTAGATGCTCTTCGATTTCCCAGAACCGTTGAATTTGCTTATCTAAGGAAGAGTTATTGCTAAGCGACCTTGCGTCGTGAAGCATAGGGTATCCGGATTTGATACAGCTCCGGTTAACAACCAGCCAAAGATGGTGTTTTGCGATAAAAGCGATCCTATTACATTGTGCTTTACTCCATCGAGCATAACTAATGAATACATGTCACAACCTATCAATACTCAAAATACTCAATCTCGGCAATAAGTGTTACTAATGGCATTGGGGCTAATGGGCTAAAGTAGATTTGTTTCAAATTATATTTTGTATTACCACAGACATATAATATAAATATTTCCAAAAGTTTGCTTCCATTAACTTTTTAGTCTTTCTCGTATAAGGTGTATAGTGATCTGATATGCCGACTAAAGTAGATCTTCTGCCTATATAAATTCTTCAACCGCACGCCATGCTCGGAACGTATATCGTGCCAGCGCTTTACAAAGCTTGGTCATCGAACAAGAAGCAGAACGAAGTTACGAAAGGCAAAATTTATTTCAAAAGCCATAAAATGCAAAATTTAAAACTATTCCAGACGAACGGACGGCTGCACATGGTTTGTTATTGTAAGAGAAGCAAACGAAGACGAATCGCAACGTTCTTCTCATCGCCCGCTGTACTTTGCAAATGGATCGATTCTTTCTTTCACACTTGGCATACGAGTGCTGCATCGATCTCTCCTTACGCATATTCGCTATCATTGTTAGTGTAAAATAAAAGAAACAAAGTCGATCTTCCGATCCATTCATACTCATTAGAAAAGGTCTTCAAACCACTCACTCATTAGTAGATCATTCAATTCTGTTTTGCTACGAGCGCAGGAGTCTTGAATCATGAATGAAAGCCGTGCACGTCGCTCAAGAACAACTGAGAATATTGCTGCCGTAGCTCAAAGTGTTGAGGATAACCCAGGTTTGTCCATTCCTCCATATTTCGTCGGAATCCTCGTCGTTCTTTGGAATTGGGCATTCCACAAACGTCATTACACCGTATTTTGCATAAAGACTTGGGTCTTAAGGCTTATAAAGTTCAGTTAACACAAGAACTCAAGCCGGCCGATCATCAACAACGTCGTGTCTTTGCTGATTGGGTCCTTGAATTGCATGAAAATGATCCGGAATTCCATTGAAAAATCATCTTGACTGATGAGGCCCATTTCCACCTCGGTGGCTACGTCAACAAGCAAAATTGTCGCATCTGGGGCTCGGAAAACCCAAGAGTTATTGTTGAGAAGCCTCTTCATCCTCAACGTGTGACTGTTTGGTGCGGTTTATGGTCCGGCGGGGTCATTGGACCTTACTTTTTCGAAAATGAGGTTGGATCAACAGTTACGGTGAATGGATTGCGCTATCGAGAGATGATTAATGATTTTTTATGGCCGGAGTTAGATGGTATTGATCTGGACAACGTTTACTTTCAACAAGACGGCGCTACGTGCCACACAAGCAACGAAACCATTGATTCTTACGGGAAAAGTTTCCTGACCGTGTTATCTCTTGAAGAGGTGATCACAATTGGCCACCGAGATCTTGTGATTTAACACCTTGCGACTTCTTCCTTTGGGGCCACGTGAAAGATAAGGTCTACGCCAAAAGCCCAGCGTCGATTCAAGACCTCAAAGATGGAATTCGTGAGGCTATCGAGGACATAGGGCAGCCACTTTGCGATTTGGTTATGGAAAATTTCCTAAAAGGATATGGTCCTGTAAGCGTGGTCGTGGTGGCCATTTGGCTGATGTTGTTTTTCATTATTAACGGCATACCTTCCTCTTTATTACGAAATAAACATGCGATAATTTATCTAAAAAAATGGCATTTTTCTTTGAATATCAAAATTACACCTCTTATTGGAAAACCATTTATTATTTATTAGGTGTAGGAATTAATAATGCGGATTTTTTGGCTTGAAAATGGTATTTATTTTACTTAATTTTTTATTATTTACTTCAACGAAATGACACATACTGAAATTTTTAGCTTAATGACAGACAAAAACAAAGAAAATGGCCGCGGTGTGCTCTGATGCACATAACGCTAGTTACGCCATCTGTTATCTAAATCCGCATTATTAATTCCTACACCTATTATTATGACATGTTTATTAGCATTTTTTAGTGGATGAGTTAAATAAGTTGAGCTTACATTTTATACAGAAAGCTTGTGTATCTAATTTGTAACCAGACATTTTGCAAATTTTTTTGCCCGATCTACAACTAAACATAGTATTTTCACTACTTCCTTTCTGAAAACAGGTAGTCGGTAGTAATTCCCACCTGCAATCGGTGATGAATAATTCATACATTTATCATTGCAATATCCAACCTATGAAAAAAATTCGATTAGTCCACTTCCTTGTCTTCATTCGTATGCGGTAACGGCTAGTCAGTCCGTCCATTAAATCCACCCCACCTATATGTTTATTATACTCTTCAATTCACCATCCCAACGTTCCACTTTTGATGAACGATTACCATTATATTTCGATTTAAAGTTTTCACTGCCTACATAAGTGGAGAGGAGTCAAACGTTTCTTGTATCACGCCACAAAACGCTGCTTATTTCGTCATCGAAGGCTGTCCCCACGAATTCTTCGGTATATCCTCGCTTGACTTTTCTCGACTACAGGTTGGCATCGGATGAAAATTTAATGACCGGCACGCGGTTTGCTCGCACTGTATCCAAGCTGTGAATGCCACGGCTGTTGAGGTAATAATTTGAAATTACTTCCAAAAAGTCTTGTAAGAAAATACATGAAACAGTCATATGCCGTTTTAAAGATTTTAAATGATCGGGCATAATCTTCTGGTCCTGAAAAACGAGTTCGTTGACATGCAGTTGTACATTTTTCTTCTTCCAAATAATACGCCGTAAGATGGACCAACTGGACTACCGTCCACCTCCTCGGGTCAATATCTTGTTGACGTTGCATCCAACGTTTGGAAGTCGTTGGAGACAAATTTGCATTGAATGATTCAGTAGAAGACTCTTTTTCTGATACGTTGCTGATATTTAAACTCATTTCTATCCTACTGGTACAAATTTCTGACGAGTAAGCATGGACTTTGTTTCGAAACCATCTTCAAGAACTATAGACAGGTTCCGTAACGCTATCGTCATCATCGAAGACCATTTCGCCTTCATCGCCAGTACTTTCATCATCAGACGAAACACGTTAAATTAAGCTGCGAATTTCCTCATCCGACATTTTAGCAAGTTTAAACGTATTACGTGATATTGCAATACAATGAAATACGTGAACTAATATATTATGTTCATAAATAGATAAATGCACAAATTCATATGTGGCAGAAGATGGAAATATTATTGTCTATAAAAAATTTTTGCATAAAGCCCCAGGTCCGCGTTTAGGCGGCTGTGTTTAAAGTTTACGTAAACACTTTGAATATAATTTTTCCATAACAATTGATACACAACTTGAATGAAGAAAAATTGTCCATTCACCAGTATTTATTTCAATTTGATTTCACTTCAATAATAAATTTTGTTGTAGCACTGAAACTAAAGATTTAGCGAAAACGCTCAAATATCTTCAAGTACGTGGACATTTCTGTTGCAAGTGTAACGGTAATTGCACGGAGTGTATTATTGCCATACCGAACATAATTAAAGGTGCAATGAATTATTGTTTCAAGCTAATAATAAAACTTTATTAAAAAAGTTGTGCAAAAAGCATGTTACAACCGTTCATGTCAACCACGTATAAAGGCGGAGCTATGCATTAGTGGGTTAAGACTAATGCTCCTTGCTTTATATTGTTGAAAATTGAGAAACATTGTTTTTATAATCGATGTACCAGCTAACTGTGTAATTAGCAAGATGACTAGTAAAAAGTCTGTTCCCATTTCTATTATCATTTTTGTGTCATTGCTTAATTTATTAACTGTTTCATTGACTTTATCATTTTCTTCTATAACTTTTATTTTATTACTAGCTTAACTACCCGGCATTGCTCAGGAAATAAAATATTATTTTTTAATACTACATTGTATTTTTAATTTGGTATGTTTTTATATATGTTTTTTTATGTGTTTATTTTGATTTTAAAATTTTTTATTGTACAATATTAGAAATGTTTTGTTTAATCTTCTTGCTGTTTAGTTTTAATTAATGTACCTCTTTATACACTAAATTAGAGTTTTTGCCATCAGTTGCTAGCACAACCAAACTGTTACGTAAACTGACTCTCGAGCAGGCGACGTAAAACTGCCCATGGGAAAAGCAGTCTTGCCTAACATCAATTTCTGCTATTTTCAGTTAAGTGAGACGGTAGACCAGGTGTGTTAATTGTATTTATGAACTCCACAGGATAGTGTATAGCGTTATCTATGTGCAATACTGTGTCCATCGATTTGTACAGATATTCTGTTTCTTCAAATGACTTCAGCAATGTGTCATTAATGATGCCTGATCGTTCTTAGGTGTAAGAACCGCACGTTCGCCCAACCACTCTGTTGTTTTATGGTGTAGGTTTTGGATATCCTGAAATATTCGTTCTATTAGCTCGTCAACGGTCGACACAACTGAGTCAAGATTTGGATGAATTTGAATTTTGCCATCAGTTTCCGGATATTCTCCGTTTCCTATTTGCAGGAGTAGTTTGGAGAATTGGTCAGCGAAAACATCTCCCTTTAAATGCACCCGCATGTTTTTCTTAAGGTGTTTTATATTAAGGGCCAAAAATTTCATGCCTGAACTTCGTCAGCCCAAGTTCCTCTCGGCACTATGGGCAGAGTCTGGCGAAAGTCTCCAGCTAATAGTACAGTGAGTCCACCTATCATGTCAACGTTCACTGTTATATCTTTTAGAGTTCTGTTCAGTGCATAGAAGCTGCTTTTATGTGCCATTGTACTTTCATCCCAAACTATTAATTTATAATCTCGTAGCACATGAGATCACAAATCACTCTGTTTTGAATATTGTAATAATATATTGTAATACATATTATATATTCTTTGGTACATGACAAAAATGTATAACATGCTTCGTTTTATTTTATTATGTGATTGGGTGTATTTTTACCAAATTATGTCCTTTTTGGACCTTTAGAGGATGAATTTTGAAAAATCGTGAAAATGGTTTTTAGGCATTTATACGCGGGATATTTTCGTTAAAAAATAAAATCTATATTTAACAAAAGAGTTATGTGTTTGTCCTTTTTGAAGTCCTTAGAAATAAAATTTCTGAAAAGTCCTTTTTTCTCCCTTGTATACACCATAAAAGAAACCTCCGTGCAAAATTTCACCTTTTTAGATCTAAGGGTTTAGCCTGGGCAAAGAAAAAATTCTGTGTATGTCCTTTTTGAAGTCCTTAGAAGTAACATCTCGAAAAATCCTTTCTTATTCGACGTATACATCATAAAAGAAACCTATGTGCAAAATTTCACTGTTCTAGGTCCAAGGGTTTAGCCTGTGCGTTGATGGGAAGTCAGTCAGGCCTTTCATTTTTATATATATAGATTATATAACAAATATTTTGGTCTCTTTTAGGTTGTAGCATTTTTGAAGTTTGTAACGTATCCACAATCGCTTCCGATGTTGGTCGTACGGTTTCTGCTTCATTTGGCCCTAAATTCCTATTCTTGTTGGGTTCCCAGATTATTGGACTTGTCTGGGCCCTTTCCCGTTTCCCTGCTGATTGTTCTGGAGATTTTCCCAACTTCTTATAGCTCCACAGTTTGCTACTATGTATCCTGCCCTGTTACACCAATGACATATCGTTTGATTCGCTCCTTTCGGTGTGTTCATAGAACTCTGATTCCTCTGCACCCCCTTAAATGAAGTCGATTTTGAGATCACTGGGTTCCTTTGCTTTTCTTTCCAGTTCCGTTGGAATTAGTTTTGTTGCCAATTTTGCTGGGGTTGCTTTGGTTGCAAATGTTGCTGGGGTGGATTCCACTTTTTCCACACTTTTGGCAATACGGTGTGTTTTCCCTCGTATGGCCTCGTACGGTGCTCTCGAAACGTTCTGCCTTTCTTATGGTCTTTTATAATCCACGTGATTATGTACAGGAGGTCTTGTGTAGGGCTCTACCGAATTTATATTAATTGTCAGTGTAATTTTTGGTTGATGGAGGGTATTACTTCTTTGTATTTCGATCAGCGTGTCCACTGCTATTTCTATCATTTCCTCCATATTTTTCCATGTAAAACTCAACATGTGAATTCGTAAAGTTGCATCTTTTAACCCTATTTTAAATGCCTTTTCCGCTGTTGGCAGGTAGGCTCTTTTTATTAATAGGTACGAGTATAATTCTTCTAGACTACTAAACCGTTGTGAGCCTGCCAAAACGAAAGCGTCCCCATGTAATCTCAACTTAATACACTCTATGTACTCTTGAAGGTTTCCTGTAGGAGCTTCCCTTGTAGCTAACTCACATGCCTGTATAAATTTATATACCTCACCTTTTAAGTTTGGTGACCGTGTTCCCGAAAACAGTAGAACTAGACTGTTTGTAACCTTAGCTATTTCTCCTATACCCATCTTGGTTTGAACTACCCCTGATTGCTTAAATGTAGGGAATGTATGTAATGGAGTTATATATAATGTCTGATCGTTAGCTAATTCTATTTCTTGTTTTAGCCGTCTGTTTTCCTCTTTTAATTCTTGTATTCCTCTATTCACTTCTAAAGAACTACAGTCTTCCCTTGGGTTGTGTGCAAATCCCTGTTCTAGTGTTTTATTTAACGTTTCTTCGGTTAGCTCCTTTTCCTTTAATAATTCCCTTTGTTTTTCGTTCTCGCCTTCTATGTTTCTTAATGCTACGTTTACAGCGACCTCGAATGAGAATAATGAATGAGTCATTCGCAAACCTTTTACACTGCCTCATTCCCATTCGTTTTGACAGGGCTATTAGCTGTTCTGAGAAATCGATTCAAAATAATTTCATCAATATAGTGCAATAATTTATTGATTGCGGCAAATGGAAGAATTAACAAATACATCATTATTAATTTCAACTGTGCAAGCAAATAACCGGCTCCATCTATTCTTTTATTTGTGTTTTGCTATTTGGTTTCTGTTTTTGACAGCTGATTGCAATTATTTTCGTTCCATTTCCACAGTTTTGTTTTGCGAATTTTTTGTTCCCAGCTATAGACTGATTTAAATTCCTTATTTTGTTCTCATTCGCTTCGCATTCATGAGGAATGAGATACGTTCTCATTCGCCAATCGTATGGAAAATATTTTCATTCGGCTTCGCATTCGACAAATCTGACTCGAATGAGTCATTCGAGGTCGGTGTAAACGTAGCATAAAACACTATATTTACTAAATAATGATCGTATCTATTCTTTAATGCGTTAAACTCTGATCTCCATGTCTTTGAGTCTTCTGTCTTATTATCTATTATCTGAGTTAGATATATCAGCAATTCTTCGAATATTGCGTCTGCCCTTTTTACACTTGTAAGGTCTCCTAGATCCCCTACTCTAGACTTTATCAATTCTAAGTTCTCTTTGTTTCTTACCGTCTCTTTTAAAATTGCCCAAATTTTAGATATAAATTCCCCCAACTGGTGTTTCAGTTCTTTATGGGTTCTCTGTAATTCTATGTAAGCTTGTTCGTGCAAAGACTCGGCCATTAATTAAAAGAAAAACATACAATTTAGTATTTTTTATTTCTCTTAATGTTTACAATTGTCATATGTATGTACGAGTATGTATCAATTTCCTGAATGTTGTAAAGTTAAATGTATTTTAAGGTGTTGTATCTTAAATGTTATAAAACGACTACTTAGCGCCTCCAAAGTGTCGTTCCATCGTTTTATTAAACGTTTAATTTTTTATACTACTCGTAGTACCTTAAAACAAGAGACAATTAACGAAACAATTAAATTTTGCTTATCTAGCATTAATTTCTCTTAAATGGCTCAGATTTAATGATTTACATCTCATATTTACATCTGTTTACCAGTACGTTCGCTTGTTTTAGTTTTTTTTTCTTTTCGTTTGCAGCTTGAGCTCGGTACTTCATTGTTTCAAGCGTAGACGAAGCGTCAAATTTTTGTTGCCTTCGCTGAGGTAATTTAAAACCTCAAAATTAACGAACGAATTGCTTCTAATTTTTAGCGGCAACCAAAAGAGCAACGTTTGCAATCTACATAGAATTCGAACAATTAAATAAGTGAGCTATAGTTGGAGTTATTCCTTGCTAATTGCTTGCTATTGTTAATTGTTTTTATAAGCAAGCAATTGTAATTGCTTGTTATTGAAAAAAAACGACACTAATGTGGCTTTGATTCTCCAAACGATATGAAGTGTCAGCACTTGACTTTAAGGATTAAACTTTTAATTTTGGTTTTCGAATTAAGCAAAAAAAAATTGTTCCATTATTGTTTTAATTTTTTGTAAATTATTGTAATAGTACATTCCGACTATAATTTGGTTGTGCAATTTCCTACCTTTATGACTGTATTAGGTATTATTTAGAAACATGTGCGACTTTGAAATGAAATTAAATGTTAAGATTTATTTAACATGCTTAATTTTAAGTCAAACGTCTAAGACACAACCAAAAATTCAACGAAACCTTACTCTCTACGCGTTTTGTTTTAGTCTTGATTGGATTCCTTTTTTTATGAATTACTGAATTATGCAGTAATGAATTACTGCACAAATATTTAAGACAGTACTGTCAGCTATGGCCTTCGTCTGATAAGGGGAAAGGTAGAGAGAAAGGATACAGAGAGAAAGATAACAAACAATTTAAACATCCATGCGCATGGGGATTCGAACCACCGTCCTCAAGGTTCGAGAGATTGAATTCGTGTTTTTAATAATTTGCGTTTATCATTTGAACTTTACCACGTTAAATAGAATTTATTTACACAGTAACCAATTTCGTAAATTTAAAACCAGAAAGAGTGTTAACTTCGGCCTGTCCGAAGTTCATACACTCTACACACGTTTACTTAAAAATTAGGTGTGAGAAATTGAGCTATAAGCATGGATGACTTTGTATTCATTATAAAAAGTAAGCGTGGTAATGGTCGGATTTTCGAATTTACTCTCTTTCGGAGTAAGAACCGTCGATTCGGTCGTGTGTCGTGTCGAGTCAAGTCGACTGTAAAGCTGGGCGAATAAAATCAAAATTAAAAGCAAAGCATTAAAGTTGAATCAATTAGCGAACAATATTGTTGTACTGTAATAATTTTGAATATGAATTCCATATAAATACTATTATTCGTGATATGTGCAACATAATAAATTTGATAAAAAAATTTGATCTGATTTGTGATATTTGCAATATAAAAATGCAGTAATAAAAATGTGTATAGGTATTGTAACTTATGCTTCTTACATCTGCTATTGTAATTGCTGAATTGAAATAGCTCTTCACCCCGTGCGCTATTGCTGTCGCACTCCTTCCAATAAGATTGCTGTGCTGAATTCAACCAGAACACATAACCTCAGCATGGCGTCTTCGTCGGTTTTGACGACGCGATTACAAAAATCCAGTGCCACTGGCAATTTAGAAACTATCTCTAAATCACAAATATCACCGCTTAATACTAATTCTCCGGTTCTTACTGTGGCGGCTTTTGAAGCACACATGGAAAAGCATGCTGAAAGTATGCTCAGGAAGCTGTCTCAAGAAATAAAATCGGTTATTGATGATAAAGTGGCTAAGTTGGAAAAGAACATTAACCTCACCATGAGTGAGTTAAAAACTAGAGTTCACGATTTGGAAGCGCGCACGTCTAATCAAGATGCCATTGTACCAGAACTGGAGTCTCTCCAGCGCAGATGTGATGCCATTGAGAGGATGGAGTGTGCTTCAGATGTAGTCGTCTTTGGCATTCCCACATCCACCAGCGAATCTCTTGATGGTGCTGTTCAGCGTCTGGATTTACTTGACCTCAAGTTTCTGAAAACTCGATCTGTGTTTCGACCAAATGGGAGGAATAGTGCTAAAGAGATGCCAGTAATCATAAAGTTTAGCTCCTCATACGACAAAATCCAGGTTCTGTCAGCTATGAGCAAATTGTTCAAGTCGGGTAAGCGGTTGTCTGCACGGGACATTGGTTATAACTCGGATAAGTACATCATCCTGAAAGGCAGTCTCACTCGCTGGAACCGTGGCCTGCTACGTCAGGCGTATCAGATGCTACGGCTTAAACAGTTGGCAAAGGTGTATGTCGTTAATGGCTTGGTGCATATTCAAGAGCATACTGAAGGGTAGGATATTACGCTATTTAATAGTGAAAATCTTAGCAAAATCGCTTCAAAGGCGAACTAAACTCAAAATGTATTTGTAATTGATTAGGAACTAAAATGAATTAACTAAATTGAATTTATTAATTTGCACATGCATAGATTTAAGTTGAGTTGACTGATTGAATTTCTCTAACAAATTTTCTGGAAGTTAAACTAGCAAGATTTTGTAATTCTTGAATAGGAATAATAAGAAATTTGGAATTTTTTGCACACAAAATAAGGGATTCAATGTGGTTCATTTTAATGCTAGGAGTTTAAATCATCTAAAACTTGATTATGTTAAGCATGTCTTTGCGGGCTCTTCTATAGATGTTATCTGTATCTCTGAGACGTGGTGTCACTGTGATCTGAATGATGGCAATATTCAACTGTCGAATTATAAACTCTACCGTGAGGATAGGTCGCATAAGCGGGGAGGTGGTGTTGCTATGTATGTTAAGTCTACATATAAGTCTGAAATTCTTTGGACTTCTGATGAAATGGAGTTTGAAGGTATTTGTCTTCAAATTTCGGATCCCAGAAACAAGGCTCTTGTTGGTTGTGTGTACAGCCCACATAAAACCTGCGATTTAACACCCCTATTCAATTACCTTTCATCTAGTTCCCTGGCCTGTGACCACAGTATTGTCTGTGGGGATTTCAATGTGAATCTTTTAGTATCGGATCACTTGTCTGATAGATTTAGTGATCTCATTTGTGCTTCTGGACTCTCTGTTATTAACAATTCCACCCCAACTCGCTTTTCTCATAACACTTGTCCGAGCCTATTAGATTATTTTATTGTATCTGATTCGAGTCTTTTGTTGTTGTATACCCAGATGGGCTTTATTTCCGATTCGACCTTATTTTCTGTTCTTTTGACTTGATATTTAACACTGGAAATCTCCCAGCGTCATTTTCGTTTCGTGATTACAAAACTATAGACTATGATTCCATGTACGCTATCCTAGAGAATATTAGCTGGGCGAATTGTCGGAGTGCTCCGCATGTTGATGATAAGCTACTAATTTTTAATGAAATTATTATGTCTTTATTTGATTCTTTGATACCCATCAGAACTATAAATGTTATAAATAAGGCTTGCCCTTGGCTTACTCATAGAGTCTTAAACCACATTCGGAAAAGAAATATGTTGCGCTCCAAGTGGAAGCACAGTCCCAATATGTACAACTGGGATAATTATAGGAGGGACGAAATAATGCTACGCTAGTAATTAGGAAGGCTAAGCAAACTTTTTTCTTGAATAAACTTGATCTTACAAGCTCTTCTAAAAAACTGTGGAAATGCCTAAAAGGAATTGGTATTGGATCTACGAACTCTATGTCCTGCGATTTATGTCCTGAGGAATTAAGCGCGCATTTTCTTGGTCACTCTGGCTCTGCAGATGAATGCGTGGACTATGTGGGGAGACCTAGGTGCAATGCCCGAGATGCTGAGTTGTTTGCGTTCAGCAATGTTTCTAGCATTGACATTGCTCGTCGGATCAACTTGATCAAGTCTAATTCAGTTGGTGTAGATAATATTCCAATAAAGTTCATCAAATTGATTTTGCCTGACATTATATCACCTTTGACTGATATAATTAATCATATATTCACTACGTCTTCTTTTCCTTGCTTATGGAAATTGTCAACTGTTATTCCTATTGCAAAGAAGTCATCTCCTAAAATTCCAGTTGATTATCGCCCAATTAGCATTCTCCCCGTGCTGCAATCTGGTTTTTGTATTAATTGTTGTAATTCTCGGGGTGTCTTCCTCTTGTTCAGTTGTCCTCTGGACAACAAAATAAAAACTCCGTGTGTTAGGATTTTTACTAAATCTTCTTTTATTATATTTCACTCACTTTCGTGCTAACGCTAACTTTACTTTTAACACTAATTCTAAACTAACTTAACTTTATACTCGATAAAATAGACGAGCCGACGACCTCGTCGTTCTGATATATTTTCAAGACTCCCGTTCAAAACTTTTTCTTGGTTCCACTCTGGCTTGGTCGACGCACCCGTCGACCGCACCAAAGTGGGTCGGTGTTGGCGCGTGTCGCAATTTCCATTATTTCGCAATTTTTGTATTGCGAAATATCAATATCGGCAGAATTAAATCGTTCGCAATTTAATTCTTCCGCGTTTGGTTTTGGATTATTTTTATTATTTCTTTAAACCAAACGTTTTATGGTCCCTGCAAAGAGCTATGATTTTCTTATGGTTTGGAAGCTCGCTAGTAGCTAGCTTCCACGATCAATACCAATGCTAAACGCTATGGTTGTTGGCTTAGTTTTCAAAAGCTTGCCTAAAGCTTCTGGCTACCAAACAAAGCGCTGCGGTTGCAGACTTGGCTTTCAGGTTTACTTTAATGAAAGCTTGGATGGAAATTGCGATCGCGACATACAACATCCCTCCACCCTAGGGGAAGAAAAATTTAGTATCGTATAAAACGATATTAAATTTTTCTTGTACATCTATGATTGGTTTGGGTGGCTTATGTGTGTTAGAGGTGTGTTTCTGTTCTTTGTTTCTGTTTCACTGTTCTTTCTAAGTTATGAAATCGTACTTATTGTAATGCATGTATGTAATAATATAATATATTATATAAATGTATAAAATGAAATAAAATAATAACATTTTATATAATATTTTATTGTTGACGTCGATGTTCATCTTTCCGTTGATGTGTTGACAATATTGACGCTGGTGTCGGCGTTGACGTTGTTGCGAATGTACATGTTGACGATGGTGTCGACGCTGACGTCGATGTTGAGGTTGACGCTGCTGTATGTACGTTTCGACGATGGTGTCGAAGTTGGCGTCGATCTTGACGTTGCTGTTGACGAACATGTTGAAGTCGGCGTTGCTGCTACTCTTGATGTTGAAGTCGGCGTTGCTGCTACTCTGGATGTACACCCCGTTGTATCACTATCTTCTTCCCGAGTGTTACGTAGGAATGCTGCTGCTGGGAAGCTTACTTAGTTGTAGTTGTTGTAGTAATGTTGTTGGTAGAATCGGTGTCGTTGTTGATGGTTTCTGATGTTGGTAGAATCGGCTGATCTCAATTGTGGATCAATTGTTGTTGGCTTGCGCTCTTGATGGTTCAGATTTTATAAAATTAGCATTTGTACATAAGCTGACTGCTGATGCTATAACTCAAAAATTTTACTTTTGTAACTGTTGTTGCTGTAATAGGTATTACAGATGAATAGGTCGCAGTAGATGGAACTGGCTAACCTTTTACTGCTATTCGTTTCGTTTGCGTGGTTTATCACCATCGCTGCCACCTGATGATGCGATAACTTATGTGGTCTTAAATTGTTGGCTTTTAGCGATCATTTTTGACTATAATCTTGCTGCTGATAACTTATGTGGTCTTAAATTGTTGGCTTTTAGCGGTCATTTTTGACTATGATCTTGCTGCTGAGCGGAAACTGAGTTGTATCCGCCGATGAATTCGCTTATAGCGATCATGATTGTTGACTTTCTTCACGGGATTACCATCTAGTTATTTTATCGTGGTTGCTGCTGTATGACCTCTTTGAAGGTAACTTCGTGTTTTGTTGTCGAATGCTGTTGCAACGCTACGCTGATCAGCTGTTTGTTACAGCTACCCTTCCCTCCTCGAGTTGTTTGAGCGCTTTTTCGTCGCCCTGTTGTGGTGTGGTTGTAGTATGACTGCGTCTCTTATGTTGTAGTGGGTGTACATCGACGTTCGGGCCGTTTTCTCTGCATGCTGGATCCTTATTTAGTATACATACGTTATTACATTTAACTATAAATTTTTATATTTTTTGTTCTTACAATATTTTATGTTATTTATTATTTGTTTGTTATTAAGATTTTATATTATTATTTGTAACGTACTATATTGTATTTATTTTCATCTATTTCTAAAATTTTCTCTCTATTCTAATTTTACATAAAATTCCATTGCGTGATTTCTAAACCGTTTAATAATTTTAATTCTTCAATAATATATACGTTAATTTTGTGGAATAGAATTTTGTTGCATATTAACTATCAATATTATTTTCAACCATTTTGAATAAAAGTCGTACAAGTATTTTACTTATCTTATCTTATATTTTTATTTGTTCTTTAAGATTTTATATATAAATATTTAGGTATTGTTATTACAAGTATGTATTTTCCTTATTTGAATCTTAACAAAAAAAATGTGTGTGTGTGTGAACCATTTTCCCTTAAGCCTTTATTTCATTAATTTTTTAATGGAACGTACATAGTCTATTTTAAATTACAGTTTAATTATAGTTAAAATTACTTTTATATGTGTACGTGTGTACTTTATTACTTGTGATTGTACTTTTAAATATTATATATATCTATGTATATAAATATGTTGTTATTATTAGTGGTAATTTTTTTTTTCCTTTTTTTTTTTTTTTTTATTTTTGGTTATTTTAAAGTTATTCACCTTTGGTGTTTTATTCATTTTCGTTCTCTGTTTTTTTTTTTTTTTTTTTTTTCACTAGTTGTTTCAACGCTGACACTGCATTTTGCTCGTGTTCAGTTGTTTAACCTTGTTTCTGCATTTTTGCAGTGCTTGCATTAATCGCTACCTTTTGTTGTTACTCTTATTTTGACATATGTTTGTCAATGCCCTACATTTAATTAGTAATTGAACAGGAATTATCAATAATGGAAACCAAGAGGTTTTTTTTTTTTTTTTTTTTTTTCAAAAACAACATTTCTTATTTGAAATTAGTATGAATACTATTTCTAATCTATGTCTTCATCTTAATTTTTACATGGGTGCGAATTTGTTTGTATAAAGGGTGTGCGTGTGTGTTTTATGCATGAACTAAGTCTTCAGGCATATCTTTACATGTGCATTTATTAATATAATAATTGCAAATGTAGTGGTAGTAAACTGTGAAAAAACGTAACAGTTATTTAACAATCACCGGTTATTAATTTGAAGTTTGTGTACTTCGGTTTCTGCGTTAAATGATTTAAAGCGGAATCATCTAGAAGAGACCTAACGACCTGACCGTGTATATCAGCATACTTATTTTATGTAGAGTATAATTTGTTAATATCTGCTGTTTTGCATTTCCTGCGGATGTCTTCGCGCGTATTCTACCTAATAAAAAAAAACCCCGTCCCTTGGTTTTTTTTTTTGTTTTCCTCTTTTTTTTTTTTTTTTTTTTTTTATTTTTCGGTTTGTATGAGTAAAAATATTGTATAAATTCGCAAAGTTCGCTTTGACTTTAATTATTCGTTCGATGTTGTCAACACGGTCCGCGCGTTTAGCATATTTGCAGTTAATCACTTCCTTGATAAGCGAGATGTCAATTAACGATTACAAATTTCCCCTCGGGCTATATATTACCGCCTGGCATGAGGACGTTCGTGCCAGACGGTGGGATTTGGATCCTCTCGTGGATTACATATTGGGTCTACAAAAGGAGTTCGACGAGCACCCCACCCGCCAGAGGTTACAGCTAATGATCGACATCTTTCGTGCACTGCGCAGGGCTGACCCCGAGATCCCGGCTTTGTTGCCGTGTTTTCATCAGCTGGTTTAGAGTGGATGCTGGCTGCTGATGCTATTGTGAAATTTGTTCTTGTGTAAAATAAAATATCGATTTTATAATAAAAGAAAAATTTCCCGCAAAACAGTTGTTTAACTATTGGTTGTTGGTGTTTGTAGTTGTTGGTTCGGATGAACCAATACTGATGAAAGGTTGTTTTGTGGAAAAATTCTATCTGCGCCGTACACTTAAATATTGTTCTTTGTGCTTGTTAAACTTTAAGTCATGCAAATGATTTTACAATGAAATTGAGTTTGTTGAATTTTTATTCGGAGTAAAAATTAATTGATTTTTTACTATCAACCCTTTGTAGAATAACATGATTATTGCTCAATTAGAGAAAATTCCAAAAAAAAAACCTCCGCAAGTAATAGCCCTGCGAAAAAAAAAAAAATAAAAATATTCTTGGACTTCAAAGTTTTCATTTTTCGAAAATCTGCATCGTTTTTTTTTCTCTGTTGTATTTGCAATTAAAAAAAAATACCTTTTTAACTTATTTCTTTATTTCTTCATTTCGTTTCTTACAAAAGTATTGTAGTTGTTAATTTATACGTTTATTGTGGTTATTGTTGAGTTCTGCCAATTTTCCTGTTGAATTTCAAAATTTGGCGATTTTCATTTGTTAACTTCAAGTTTCGTTCGTTATTCAATTACTAGTTTGGAATTGAAATGAAATTATCGGTAGTAAGTTTTTATTAATAGTCTAAAAAAAAAATTTTGCATTTTTTACTCTTTAATATTTCCTATCCTATTTATTTATTTAACAATAATAAAAGATTTTCTAATTTTTATGACTTATTTCCTTCCCCCCGATTTTTTTTTCTCTTTGTTGTATTCGTCTTATACAACGTGTTTCTAAGTTATTTATCTGAACCTTTAATTTATTTTAAAAAAAATTTTCCCGATTATATTTTACGCTATTCTATCTTAGTAATAGACATTATTAGTAATATTGTTCAAGTGGCGGGTGTAGTAAAGTAGTTTTTTTTTTTTTTTGTTTTTAATTCATATTACAGTTATTTATTTATTTATTCAAAAAGTACAATGTATATGTCTTTTATTGTAGATTTTAAATTGTTGGATGCTATGTCCTTAACTTCTTTCTTGCTTTCATACATGCGCCCCGAAGATATGCGCTTCGATTGGTTGCTCATAAATGCTTACATGGTGCCTGTCTTTTGCTTCTTGTTTTGGTGGATTTGGCGTTGGTGTTGGTGTTGCTGCTCGTTTTGGTGGTTTTGGCGGAGCAAACGTGGGTATGCTTACTTGTTGTATTGGTAGTGAAATTGACGGTATCGGCGTTTCAAATCTTCGATGTGGTATACTGTGGTTATTTTTTACGTGGTTCTTCCTTCTTCTGTACCACCGTAATATTACCGCTGCCCCTACTAAAGCCAAAAGTGTTCCCGTTCCAATGACACTTGTATTTTCAAGCACTGTTTGTTTGTTACTTAATCTGTTTATATTCAGTTCTTGTTTTATCTCCCTCTTCAACTCTTCGATCATCTTGCCTCCTGCTGCTAATGTCTCCCTTACCTCTATATTCCCTGTTAATTTGACAGGTTTTAGTTTGTATTCTGATGAATTCGCTTTAATAGTGTCTGACCAGTTCCCTCGGAGGGCGTTGATCAGGAGTGTGTGGTTCTGTGTTTTATGCACCCCCCCTATTGTAGATTGGGCGTTGTCTTCGAAATGCAAAATTATTTCTTTTCCATGGACTTCGCATTTTTCTTTGATTACCATGCGACCGAATCCTGATATTGTGGCTGTGGTGGTGCTATTCCCACACTGGATATCGAAATTTTGCTTCATCCGGAGATTGTACAACCATGCATTTGGCGCGTTTAATTTTGTCATTGACCCTTCGCTCGCTGGTATAGCTACTTGTTTGCAGACCTCTGTGTCCAAATTGTTGTGATGTAGTAGCGTAATCTCACATACTCTGCTGTTACCCGTTAGTGACTTCCCATGTGTTTTGCAGACCCTAATTAATTCTTGGTTGCCAATTTCTTTGGTGTTCGGTAGTGAGTGGCATTCATTGAGATCATCTTGTGACATTCCGATAAATCTCCATTGCAATTTAGATTCGGCTAAGTAGTCATACGTCACTTGCGTCGTTATATCCCACTTATCATTTATGAAAATGGGAATGGCATATGCTTTTAGTATATTAAATCGCTCCTCTTCAGGTAACGGAATCCTTACGGCTATTATGAGACCTTGTGCGCCTCGGAATGCTCTGACCGTTGCCATTTTATGGATGTCGAGATTGTCTTCTAGGACCCATACTGCTTTGTTTTTCAAGTCCAACGTCTTAGCTGCCTCTTTTAAGTTTTCGTCGCTTATGACTGCTGGGTGAAGCTTTCCGCTATATAGGTCGTCTATGATAGCCATCTCTAACAGTTGCTGCCCCTGTATTTCTATAAGGCTCGCCTCTACTGCGGACTGCACCTGCACCATTCTCAGTCCTAACTCGATGTTCCCCAGCTCTTTTCGTGCCATGTCGTTGACCTTATTTTGTTGTTCGACTGTGCTGTTTAATTCTCCTTGTAGTGCATTTATCCGCTCTACTGCAGCTGTTATTGGCTTAGCCAGCGACTTGTAATTCGCTTCCATTACCGTCACCTGTTTTTCCATTAGGTTGTAATGGGTGTGTTGCTCTACATCTAGCTCTTGCAATTGTTGATAAATCTGGTTTGCGTCCTTCTGGTCCATTACGCCAAACGCCCAGTTTAGTGCCTCCCCTACGAAATTCAGCGCTCTTTTGGTTCTTTTCCTATTAATCGCGGTATTTATCATTCTCTCGTTTTCTTTCAGTCTTGTCAGCACTATTTTCATTGTACCATCTATGGCTCCGCATATGTTTTTGAAGTTGGCGAGCAATAGATCCTTATTTATTTTATTGCATGTTACTTTTAGTTCTGCTGCATGTTCTTCTAACTGGTCCACCAATGACGCGTAGTCGAATGGTTCGAAACGTGTGAATAGTGTCCAGTCGCTGTTATAGAATAGTGCCTCTCCCAGGGATTCGAAGAATATGGGTGTTGGAGGTATGTCCTCAAAGACTACCGGTGCTGCAGTGACCAAGTTCACGATTAGCAATATCATGAGTCCTTTCATTTTTGTTTGTTCCTTGGGCGAAGTTTACGAGGTATTTATTCTATTTTTGAAAAAAAATTATCTGTTAGTGTTATTGCATTCTGTTGTTCCTGTCATATTTTATCCCTATCTTACTTATAGTTTATTATTCCTATCTATTTATTCTATCATATTCTATATTCATTTACTTTGTCCTACTCCTAATAACATTATTATTGCAAATAACTTAATTTAATGTCTCCTAACCCTATTTTCCTAGTTTAGTTATTCTGATGGTTTCCTATGTAATTGTCTAATTTATCCTATACTCCTATTTAATTGCTATTATATAACTTAAGTAAGTTATTATGGAAAAGTTTTTCCTTTCCCCCAATTTTTAAAACTGTCGTAATTGGAGTTTTAATCTTCGCTACCTCATAAGGCCCTATCCATATTGGAGAAAACTTATTCTTCCTCGTTTGATTCTTAATCAATACACTATCTCCTACCTTAAATTTTACTAAATTTAGTTTGTTATCGTACTGCCTTTTAGCTACTTGTTTTGCTGAATCCTGATTCTTTCTCACGATTTCGTGAGCCCTTTGTATTTGGAATTTTAGAACTTTATTCGGATCTTCGGCATTATATACCGGACTACACTTTCTTTTTAAGTTAGTCGGCATTTCTGTATCGAATCCAAATAAGGTACGGAATGGCGTTTGCTTCGTCGTAATGTGGGGTGTGTGGTTATGAACATGCATAGCTGCAGTTAACCATTGATCCCAATTCGACCCGTCTTCTTTAGCAAAACTGCGCAAATATTCTGCTAAAGGTCTATGGCTTCTCTCTAATGAGCCATTAGCTTGTGGATGGTAAGGTGTTATATGCAATTTTTTAATGCCTAACAATTTACATGTATCTGAGAACAATTTCGAAATGAAATTAGTTCCGTTATCCGTAATTAAAATTCTAGGGATTCCGTAACGCGTGATTACTTCATCGTAGAAAGCTCTGGCGACAGTACTTGCTTCCGCGTCCGGGATAGCTGTACATGCCATAAATTTTGAAAAATCATCTTGGAATGTTAAAATATATTTGTTACCGGATACAGTTTCTGGTAGAATACCTACTATGTCCATGTAGACTTTATCAAATGGCCTCATTGGTGTATCTGTCAGCACCATGGGCATTTTTGTTAATTTCGAACTTTTATTCGCTTGACATTTAGGACAATTTTTTACATAATTTTTTATCTGCCTTTGCATCCCTGGCCACCTATATTGTTGCCTGATTCTAAGGTACGTTTTCACTGCTCCCTGGTGACCTCCTAATGGTGTATTATGGAAATCTTTGATCACTGTCTCTATTTGTTGTGGATCTCCTAGTAAGATTGTGTTTTCGTTCTGTCTTATTCCTGGAGTGTCAGGTTCTACAGGCGTCGGAATTGTTCTTGAATTTTCTCTATTTCCTTGGTTCTTCATTTCTATTTCCTTGGTTCTAGAGCGGGTCTGGACTGTTGTTACTACATTACGGTTTTGAGGAATTCTACTCAATGCGTCTGCGTTCAAATTTTTCTTGCCTGGCTTATATATGATTTCGAAATCATACTCTGACAACTTGTGTCTGAATCTTGCCAGTCTTGAAGTTTGGTCCTTTAAATTTGCTATTCCCTTTAATGGCTGATGATCGGTAAAAATTTTGAAATGTCTGCCTAAAAGGTATGCTCTGAAATTTTTTGTAGCCCAGACTATTGCTAAAAATTCCTTTTCTATTGTGGAATATCTTTGTTCTGTGTCGCTTAGCGCTCGGCTAGCGAAAGCTATTGGCCTATCCTCGCCTACGTTTCCTTGAGAAAGGACCGCGCCTAACGCTTCATTACTAGCGTCGGTAGTTAAAAGAAATTCTTTTGAAAAGTCTGGATATGCTAACACTGGTGGTGACATAACCGATTCTTTTAATTCTTCAAACGCTTTTTGGCAGCTTTCTGTCCAGACGAACTTCGCGTCTTTTCTTAACAATTTGTTAATGGGAAGTGCTATTTTTGCGGTTCCCGGTATAAATTTTCTATAATAATTAACAAGGCCTAGGAAGGCTTGTACTTCCTTTTTATTTTTAGGAGGCGGAATGTTTTTAACGCACTCCACCTTGCTAGGGTCTGGAAGTGCTCCATGTTCTGAACACTTGTGCCCTAAATATACGACTTCTCGTCGTAGGAATTGGCACTTGCTTATGTTTAATTTTAAGTTATTTTCTCTAATTACCTCGAAAACCTTAGTTAACCTTTCTTCATGCTGTCCCAGGTTTGTTGCGTACACGACTATGTCGTCTAAATAGACAAAACAATCTATACCCTGAAGTCCTGTCAGAATATGATTCATCAGACGTTGAAAGGTTGCTGGGGCGCCGGTTAACCCGAAAGGCATTCGGTTGAACTCGAAATGTCCTAAAGCCGAACTAAATGCGGTCTTTTCCTTATCCGCCTTGTCCATTAGGACTTGGTGGTATCCACTTGCCAAGTCTAGCGTGGAAAAATATCTACTACTGCCTAACTGATCCAATATCTCATCTATCCTAGGCAGTGGAAAAACTTGTTTAATTGTCGCTTCGTTTACTTTTCTGTAATCTATTACTAAGCGCCATTTCTTTTCTCCATCTTTTCCACTCTTCTTTGGAACTAGAAGTAGCGGGGAGTTCCATGGAGATACACTTGGGGATATTAAATCATCCTCTAATAATTTGTGAATTTGCCTATTCATCTCTTCCCTATGTGTCTGAGGAATTCGGTACTGTTTTTGGTTAATTGATGGCTGATCCACCTTTATTGGAATCTTATGTGTTATTACTGGGGTGTACGTCAATGGGTCACCCTCTAAAAGAAAAATATCATTATATTTCGCACATAGTTTCGTTATGGATTCTCTTTCCTCTCTGTTTAAGGAAGGATCCAATTCTAAATCTTTCATTAAAATGTTAATGCGTTGAGCTATGTCTGCATTACTTATACTGTTGATGGTAGTCCATTGATTACACGAAACATCACTTAGCTTGTATTTGTGAAAATCACTAAATTTCGGCGCAAAGTTGTCACTAAGAATGAAATCTTTTGCCGTTGAATTTAGGATTGGTACCTTGACCTCTTTGTTTTCCACATTTGCTAGTGTTTCTCCCAGGTACACTCCTGGTGCAATCTCTTGTTTATGAACCACCACAGTCATAACTTTAGTTTTAATTTTTAACGGCGTTATTCTAACCGTCCTTGCCTCAATTGTTATTTTATTTTTGTTTCTTTGTTCTGTTATATTTTGGATGCCTTTCAGTGGCAATTTAACTATAAATTCTTTATTTTCATTAAATAGGGTTAACTTTTTATTGAGCGTGTTTATAATGGATCTGTTCCACATGTTGTCTCTACCCAGTATGCCGTCCGCCGGTACCCCTTGTTTAAGTGACACTACGTGTAGCGTTAAACGTAAAGGCTGTACCTCATCATGGCATATGCTGGTGGACCCTATTGTGGTTATACAGCCTCCAAATGCTCCACTTAATTCTCTTTTAACCTTTTTATTTATAATGGCATTTTCTTTTAATGCGCATTCCTTTACTAGGCTTGTATCTGCTCCTGTATCCACCAGTAAAATGAGTTTTCCATTTCCCGCCTCTACACAAGGCAGTTCAATGAACACATCACTTAACGTGGCTGAATCCCAGTTAGATACTTCCTTTATAGTGTTTTTATAATTATTATTTAAATTATACGTTAACCACGAACATATTGTTTTCATGTCCTGGTTCTGTATATTTGAGCTGAAATGTTTAAATTTCGCTAATACCTCTGATTTCATGCTACTTGCAAGTGCTTTTATGTCTGTAATATATTCTGCTATATTAAGACTAATGCTCCTTGCTTTATAATATTGAAAATTGAGAAACATTGTTTTTACAATCGATGTACATGCTAACTGTATAATTAGCAAGATGATTATTAAAAACTCTGCTCCCATTTCTACTATTTTCTTTGCTTTATTTGTTATTGTGCCGACTGTTTCATTTAAAGTATTTACTTTATCATTCTGTTTGATAATTTTTATGTTATTATTAAAATTATACCCCATATTTTTAGCTTTGTTAGCTTCTAATATTTCTGAAGTCTGTAACGTATCCACGATCTCCTCCGATGTTGGATGTACGGTTACTACTTCTTTTGGCCTTACATTTCTATTTTTGTTGGGTTCCCAGATTATTGGCCTTGTCTGGGCCCTTGTCGGTTTCCCTGCTGATTATTCTGAAGAGTTTCCCAACTTCTTTTAGCTCCGCAGTTCGCTGCTATATGTCCTGATCTGTTACACCAATGACATATTGTTTGATTCGTTCCTTTTGGCATGTTCACAGGACTCTGATTCATCTGTGCCCCCTTGAATGTAGTTGAGTTCGAGTTCACTGGATTCTTCTGCTTTTGATTCCAGTTCGTTTGTACTTGTTTTTGTTGCCAATTCGGCTGGGGTTGGTTTGGTTGCCAGGTTTGCTGTACTTGATTTGGGTTCCAGGTTTGCGGTACTTGGTTTGATTGCCAATTTTGTTGCATTTTGTTTGATTGTACATTTGGCTGTATTGAATTCCATTGCTGAATTCCTTGATTTCGATAATTATTCCCTTGGTATGTGTTCCTTGTCATCGTTTTCTGGCCTCCCTTTTGGTCACACCTCCAGTTTGGCTCGTGTCCATATTTTGAACACTTGTGGCAATACGGTGTGTTCTTCCGAGTTAAGCAATCATCTCTAGTATGACCTCGCTTGTTGCAAAAAGAGCATACTATTCTCTCGGTCGCTCCTTGTGGAGGGTTTTGAGTCCTGGGGGGTTGCCGAACAATTCGTTCTCCTGTAGCTCTGCCCTGGCTTCCCTGTTGAGTTTGCTCTTGCTGGTAATTCATCGAGGCACGAAAAGGTGAATTCATGTTAATGTTTAAATGGTCTGTTGTGAGGGAGCTACTGTGTATGGTTTCGAGTGCCTTTACAGCCAATTCTACCATTTGTTCAATGGTTTTCTTCGTCACATTGAGCATATAAATTCTCAATGCGGCGTCCCTTATTCCTGTTTTAAAAGATTTTTCTACGACCCCTTCCAGCATACTTAATAGTGCCCTATCTCCATCTCCGTTGTAATCCGTTCGAATTATCTCTATAGCCTGTGTTCTTAGCGCGTTTAGGCGTCTTGCAAACTGTCTTATATCTTCATTAAGCAGTTGGTTACAATTTTGGATACTCTGTATGACTGTATCTAAGGTGATTTTAGGTAAATACGCCCTTTTTATTGTGAGGTAGAATTCCTCGAGGCTATTGAAGCGTTCTGACCTCACCAAGTCATAGGCATCCCCATGCAACCTCTGCTTAATGCAGTCTATGTAGTCCTGACTATTGTTTGTACCTATTTCCCTTGTGGCTAATTCGCACCCTTGTATAAATTTGTAGACTTCGCCGCGTAAGTCTGGTGACTGTGTGCCCGAAAAGAGCGGTACCAGCCTATTCGTAATCTTGGCTATCTCACCTATACCCATTTTATGTATGTTCTCTGTCGTCCTAATTTGTTTAAATGACCTTCTGTTGTAATCTTCCGCAATAACTGCGGACGGAGTAGCTTCCTTATGATAAAGCGTCTGATCGTTAGCTAATTCTATTTCTTGTTGTAGCCGTCTGTTTTCCTCTTTCAATTCTTGGATTCTTTTGTGCGCTTCTAAAGAACTACAGTCTTCTCTAGATTTCTGTGAAAATCCCTGTTCTAGCGTTCTATTCAGCGTTTCCTCAGTTATTCCCTTTTTATCTAATAGTTCCCTTAGTTTTATGTTCTCGCCCTCAACGTTCCTTAGTATATCCTCCTGAAATACTTTCTCTACTAAGTAATTATCATACCTATTCTTCAGTGCATTAAATTCTGATTCCCATATCTTGGCATCTTCTGTCTTATTCTGTATTATCTGGTTTAGGAATGTAAGCAATTCCTCTACTACTGCATCTGCTCTTTCTACACTTGTAAGGTCTCCTAGCTCCCCTATTCTAGACTTTATCAACTCTAAGTTCTCTTTGTTGCTTACAGTCTCTTTTAAAATTGCCCAATATTTAGATATAAACTCCCCCAACTGGCGTTTCAGTTCTTTATAAGTCCTATCTAATTCTAAGTAACCTTGCTCCTGTAATGACTCGGCCATTAATTAAACGAACGAAATATAGTTTAATGGATTTTATTTTATTAATATGTATATGATAATATGTATATGTCTTGTATCTGTAAATTTTTCCCAATTTTCCGTACTTAAATTTTTATTAAAGCGATTACTTAGCGCCACCAATTATCGTTTAATCGTTTCATTAAACGATTAATTTTTTATACTACTCGTAGTACTTTGGATTGAGAAACCATTAAAATTCTTAATATGAAGTTTCAACTTCCTTAACCTGTTTAGATTTCATGTTCGCTTCGTTTACCGAGCGTGCAGTAAACAGTCGCTGTACATCTGTTTATTTGTCTGTACGCTGACGTCCGCTGCTTTGTTTCAAGCAGAAATGAAGCGTCAAAATTTTCGTGACTGCGCTGTTCTACTTTGTTTCAAGCAGAGATGAAGCGTCAAAATTTTCGTGACTGCGCAATGGTAATTTAAGTCCTCACAGAATGGGACGAACGACCTGCCTCTATTCTCAAACGGCCAACAAAACTGCAACGTTTGCAATCTCGAATTCGGACGATTAACCTAGTGAACTCAATTGAGTTATTTCTTCGTTAATTGCTTGTCATTTAAATAACGAATCTAATTTTGCTTTGATTCTTCCACCACTATGAAGTCTCTAAGCGCATTACTTTAAACGTTTACATCTAATAATGTTTTTTAAAATAACCAAAAACTTCTTTTTAATGTTCATACATTTGCGAATGTATGACCTATTCTTATAAAAAATTGTGCGAGTCGAACTCGAATAAAATGATAAAATTATCAATTAATGAATTTAAAATGTGCGACTTTGAAATCAACTACATTGAATGTTAAAATTTATTTAACAATGTAATTTGAAAACAAACGTCTAAGACACACCCGAGAAATTATCCAACGAAAACTTAAAACTAACCCGTACACTGTACGCGTTTTGTTTTAGTATTTGATTGGATTTCTGTTTTTTAACAATTTGCGTTTATCATTTGAATTTTTCCACGTTAAATAAATCCTTAAATTTATTTAAGTTAGTAAAATTACTCTGACTTTCGCCAATTGTCTCACAGTAACCAATATCGTTAATTAAAAAAAAAAATCGTAAAAATTCGTAGTTGTTAATGTTGGCGACGTTTAAGTCGTTGCTGTTGATTACTGGCATTAACGAAAGATAACTAGCACATAAACCAGTACCTTTCACCAGGATATCTGCTGATTTGTTGGCATTCGGCACTTGAACCGACTGCCAACGCTGAAAATTAAAATGTTGTTAAATAAATGTAGAATTCAATTATTTAAAATCTGTAGTTATTTTTATTAGTGAACGTACTTTGCTTTTCACTAATTCCACAGTTTTCGTTCTAACGTTTCCTTGCGTTTTGCTCACCTGTTGGTTTTTTCTTTCACTTTTTTTTTTTTCAAAATGCTATTTATTTATTCAATTTCATTTAAAGAAATGTCGTGTTTTAATTTATTTTATCCTGAAGATACTTTCCACTTAAATTTTTTACACACATTCAGGGTAATTTAAAATTGTATTTTAATTTTATTTGGTCACTTTTATACCTTCTTTTTCAATTTAATCCTAACATTGTTATTTCCCCTTTTAAAATTTCCTGGCAACTTTATTTCTAAATTATTGTTTCACTTCCTGTCTTTCCTAAACTATTCAGCTATTGATTATTTAAGTATCTTATTCTACTTACTTTTCTCCTTATCGAGCGATCCTCGGCTCGAAAATTCCGGCTGCGCCAATTTGTTGTAATTCTCGGGGTGTCTTCCTCTTGTTCAGTTGTCCTCTGGACAACAAAATAAAAACTCCGTGTGTTAGGATTTTTACTAAATCTTCTTTTATTATATTTCACTCACTTTCGTGCTAACGCTAACTTTACTTTTAACACTAATTCTAAACTAACTTAACTTTATACTCGATAAAATAGACGAGCCGACGACCTCGTCGTTCTGATATATTTTCAAGACTCCCGTTCAAAACTTTTTCTTGGTTCCACTCTGGCTTGGTCGACGCACCCGTCGACCGCACCAAAGTGGGTCGGTGTTGGCGCGTGTCGCAATTTCCATTATTTCGCAATTTTTGTATTGCGAAATATCAATATCGGCAGAATTAAATCGTTCCCAATTTAATTCTTCCGCGTTTGGTTTTGGATTATTTTTATTATTTCTTTAAACCAAACGTTTTATGGTCCCTGCAAAGAGCTATGATTTTCTTATGGTTTGGAAGCTCGCTAGTAGCTAGCTTCCACGATCAATACCAATGCTAAACGCTATGGTTGTTGGCTTAGTTTTCAAAAGCTTGCCTAAAGCTTCTGGCTACCAAACAAAGCGCTGCGGTTGCAGACTTGGCTTTCAGGTTTACTTTAATGAAAGCTTGGATGGAAATTGCGATCGCGACATACAACATAATCATAGTTGCTCGACTGCTATGCTAAAGGTCACGGATGACATACGAATATCGTATGATAATAATCAAATGACATTATTATGTCTCCTAGACTATTCTAAGGCATTGCATAGCGTCAACCATAGGCTTCTATGTCAGAAATTAAGCTCTTTGTTTTTATTTTCTAGTAGTGCAGTGATATTAATTAAGTCTTATCTTTCTGATCGATATCAAAGGGTTAAGGTAAATGATTTCTACTCTTATTATGCGCCTAATCGGCTAGGGGTCCCGCAGGGTTCTGTGCTAGGACCGTTATTATTTACTTTGCTACTTAATGATATTTTTGATGTTGTACGATATGTGTCCATTCACGCATATGCGGATGACTTGCAGCTTTATGCGTCAAGTTGTATTGGGCTGCGTGAAGAATTGTGCAACAGAGTCAATGAGGATCTTTGCAAAATTGCTGCCTGGTCGGAAAGTAATTTTCTCACACTAAATCCATCTAAATCAGTTGTACTGCCTATCTACAAAAGGAATATCGATTTCCACTGTTTATCGTCTATGTTTATTAATGATTCCCAGCTCAAATTTGTTTCTACAGCCAATAGTCTTGGCTTCTGTATTAATTCTACATTAACATGCTGTGATCATGTAAATATGATTGTGAGTAAATCGTACTCAGTGCTGTGTAATCTACGCTACTCTGCCATCTTCATTCCTTGTGGCATACGCAAGAAACTAATACTTCAGCTTGTCCTGCCAATATTGTCGTACTCTGAAGTTGTATACTGTAACTATGACTCCTCATCGTCACATAAAATTCATGTTTTAATCAACAATTTGACTCGTTATATATTCGGTTTGAGACGGTATGACCATGTATCGGAGTATAGATTTTCGCTTCTTGGTTGTAGTTTTATTGACTACACTAACTTTCGTAATTGCTTATTCCTACATAAGCTTATACATACTCGCCAACCAAGTTACTTATTTGAAAAGCTTCAGTTTTGTCAGTCTATTCGCTTGTTTAATCTTGTCATTCCTCAATTCAAGTACTTAAACACTGGACGATTTTTCTTTGTCAACACAGTCCGACTGTGGAATAGTCTGCCCATTAACGTGAAGGGTATGCGTGACAGAGCACCATTTAAGAAGTTATTAAGGGAGCACTTTTCCAATTAATGATTATATGACGGTGGAGATGAGGATGGTGCAGCTATTGCTTATTGCTCATTGCTTTGTACTATTCTATTCTATTCTGACCTATTCTATTCTATTCTGACCTATTCTATTCTATTCTGTTTTTCTTCTTTCTATTCTATTATCTTCATCTTTTCTTCTCTTAGTTTTAGATAACATATATATTATGTAAATCTTAGGATTATTGAGTTTCATTAATAATATCTTTATATTGTACAACGCAGTACTATATAAGAGCCTTGCTCTTCTTGTACGTATGAACAACCAAAGAAATAAATTAAAATTGAAATTGAAATTTTGCCCATTTTCAATACCGATGAGTTTCTAATGTTAAACAATATTCGTGCCAAATTTGATGAAGATGTCTCCATTCGTTCTTTTGTAATCGTGATTTCCACAGACAGACAGACGGACGGACATGGCTAAATCGACTCAGGAGGTCACGCTGATCAATAATATATATACTTTTCTATACCTGTCACGCCTCCTTTAATACGTTGCAAACGGAAGCAGTAGGTGTATATAACCTATTCACTTCGTGTGTAGGGTATAAAAAAAAGCAAACATTCGTCATTTAGCTATCACTTTTGTAAAACAATTTTTCGTTGGACACAATTATATTTAATCACTACACTTAACCATTAACCGCGAAACAGTAATTTCTTATTTCTGATCTCTTCTAATTTAATTTCAATGTGTATTTCACTGCAATTCTTAAACTCAAAAATTATAATAAATTTCATAAAACTGATTCGAATTCGACGTTTGACACTTCTCAATCGATAACTTTGTAGAATGAATTTGGAGTATATTTCAAATAATACTCCAATATTTTTCCTTTTCTACACCCGTACGCAAATGGTTATAATTGCCGTTTATTAACATTACTTTTTTTAAAATTCTTTTATATTTTTCTGTTTTTATCAATTCAATTTGAGTTAAATTCCAATCCAGTTACGATTTTAGTTAGGTTAGCGTTACATTTGATTCCAATTTTTGTTTTATATCATTTCTGATGTGTCGATTTTTTAATTTACATTGGATTGTATTTCGTTTTAATTTCGAGTAAATTTTATTATTATTATTATGTTATTTTAAAATTTTTTATTTGCTTAAATTCGAATTTATTTGTTTTAAAATTAAATTAAAACTTTTTAACTGATTAAATTTAAAATTTGTCTAACTTCTCCTTAAATTTTTAATTAATTCCCTTTTCCTTGCCATGTAATAGGACTCTGGTCCCCTTTTCGCGTCTTTTCTACATTCATTTATATTTGTTGATTATGAAATCTTTGGCTTGGCCGGCAGAGTATGCCATGGACCTCACCTAACAATTTTATTTCTTTGAATTATAAAGCCGGCAGATTATTGCCAGGGCTTGAGGATGATAAGAATTGCCAGTTTCAGGCTCTGATCTAAGTCTCTTTTTCCCACTTTTTAAGTTTACTAAAACACTTAATCTCGTTTACATCTACTACAAACGGTACTTATTTTAAAAAAAATTCTTTTTCCTTGAGGACTGATCTTACAAATCTATTAAACTTATATGAGAATAACTTATATGAGAAACTGAGGAATCTAAGGAGATCTGCTTATTTCATTCCAATGACTACTAGGAAATTACTGGCTGTACAAATGATAATTCCTTTAATAACATACTCCGAAAATGTATACTGCAAACTTGATTACTCATCTAAACAGAAGTGCGTGAAGTTAAATTCGCGTTTTTGATAGTTAAATTCGTAAATAGCGGAGACACAAACCACAAACACGAATTTCAAATTCGTGTTTTTCAAAAATGCTTTGTTCATATACGAGCAAACTTTGAATGCAAATTTCGATCACTCCGAAATATAACTTCGATATATGCTATATATCGTTGAAAAGAGGACGTCGAGATCTTTCCAACGATATCGGTTTGATGCGTGCACTCGTAGAACTTTGACGTCAGAGGTCACCTAAACTTAGCCTATACGCGGTGCATATCAGAGCAAACTTTGAATGCAAATTTCGATATATCGAAAAAATAACTTCGATATATGCTATACATCGTTGAAAAGAGGACGTCGAGATCTTTCCAGCGATATCGGTTTGATGCGTGCACTCGTAGAACTTTGACGTCAGAGGTCACCTAAACTTAGCCTATACGCGGTGCATATGAGAGCAAACTTTGAATGCAAATTTCGATATATCGAAAAAATAACTTCGATATATGCTATACATCGTTGAAAAGAGGACGTCGAGATCTTTCCAGCGATATCGGTTTGATGCGTGCACTCGTAGAACTTTGACGTCAGAGGTCACCTAAACTTAGCCTATACGCGGTGCATATGAGAGCAAACTTTGAATGCAAATTTCGATATATCGAAAAAATAACTTCGATATATGCTATACATCGTTGAAAAGAGGACGTCGAGATCTTTCCAGCGATATCGGTTTGATGCGTGCACTCGTAGAACTTTGGCGTCAGAGGTCACCTAAACTTAGCCTATACGCGGTGCATATGAGAGCAAACTTTGAATGCAAATTTCGATATATCGAAAAAATAACTTCGATATATGCTATACATCGTTGAAAAGAGGACGTCGAGATCTTTCCAGCGATATCGGTTTGATGCGTGCACTCGTAGAACTTTGACGTCAGAGGTCACCTAAACTTAGCCTATACGCGGTGCATATGAGAGCAAACTTTGAATGCAAATTTCGATATATCGAAAAAATAACTTCGATATATGCTATACATCGTTGAAAAGAGGACGTCGAGATCTTTCCAGCGATATCGGTTTGATGCGTGCACTCGTAGAACTTTGACGTCAGAGGTCACCTAAACTTAGCCTATACGCGGTGCATATGAGAGCAAACTTTGAATGCAAATTTCGATATATCGAAAAAATAACTTCGATATATGCTATACATCGTTGAAAAGAGGACGTCGAGATCTTTCCAGCGATATCGGTTTGATGCGTGCACTCGTAGAACTTTGGCGTCAGAGGTCACCTAAACTTAGCCTATACGCGGTGCATATTAGAGCAAACTTTGAATGCAAATTTCGATATATCGAAAAAATAACTTCGATATATGCTATACATCGTTGAAAAGAGGACGTCGAGATCTTTCCAGCGATATCGGTTTGATGCGTGCACTCGTAGAACTTTGACGTCAGAGGTCACCTAAACTTAGCCTATACGCGGTGCATATGAGAGCAAACTTTGAATGCAAATTTCGATATATCGAAAAAATAACTTCGATATATGCTATACATCGTTGAAAAGAGGACGTCGAGATCTTTCCAGCGATATCGGTTTGATGCGTGCACTCGTAGAACTTTGGCGTCAGAGGTCACCTAAACTTAGCCTATACGCGGTGCATATCAGAGCAAACTTTGAATGCAAATTTCGATCAATCCGAAATATAACTTCGATATATGCTATACATCGTTGAAAAGAGGACGTCGAGATCTTTCCAGCGATATCGGTTTGATGCGTGCACTCGTAGAACTTTGGCGTCAGAGGTCACCTAAACTTAGCCTATACGCGGTGCATATGAGAGCAAACTTTGAATGCAAATTTCGATATATCGAAAAAATAACTTCGATATATGCTATACATCGTTGAAAAGAGGACGTCGAGATCTTTCCAGCGATATCGGTTTGATGCGTGCACTCGTAGAACTTTGGCGTCAGAGGTCACCTAAACTTAGCCTATACGCGGTGCATATTAGAGCAAACTTTGAATGCAAATTTCGATATATCGAAAAAATAACTTCGATATATGCTATACATCGTTGAAAAGAGGACGTCGAGATCTTTCCAACGATATCGGTTTGATGCGTGCACTCGTAGAACTTTGGCGTCAGAGGTCACCTAAACAGCCTATACGCGGTGCATATCAGAGCAAACTTTGAATGCAAATTTCGATATATCGAAAAAATAACTTCGATATATGCTATACATCGTTGAAAAGAGGACGTCGAGATCTTTCCAACGATATCGGTTTGATGCGTGCACTCGTAGAACTTTGACGTCAGAGGTCACCTAAACTTAGCCTATACGCGGTGCATATCAGAGCAAACTTTGAATGCAAATTTCGATATATCGAAAAAATAACTTCGATATATGCTATACATCGTTGAAAAGAGGACGTCGAGATCTTTCCAGCGATATCGGTTTGATGCGTGCACTCGTAGAACTTTGACGTCAGAGGTCACCTAAACTTAGCCTATACGCGGTGCATATGAGAGCAAACTTTGAATGCAAATTTCGATATATCGAAAAAATAACTTCGATATATGCTATACATCGTTGAAAAGAGGACGTCGAGATCTTTCCAGCGATATCGGTTTGATGCGTGCACTCGTAGAACTTTGGCGTCAGAGGTCACCTAAACTTAGCCTATACGCGGTGCATATTAGAGCAAACTTTGAATGCAAATTTCGATATATCGAAAAAATAACTTCGATATATGCTATACATCGTTGAAAAGAGGACGTCGAGATCTTTCCAACGATATCGGTTTGATGCGTGCACTCGTAGAACTTTGACGTCAGAGGTCACCTAAACTTAGCCTATACGCGGTGCATATCAGAGCAAACTTTGAATGCAAATTTCGATCAATCCGAAATATAACTTCGATATATGCTATACATCGTTGAAAAGAGGACGTCGAGATCTTTCCAGCGATATCGGTTTGATGCGTGCACTCGTAGAACTTTGGCGTCAGAGGTCACCTAAACTTAGCCTATACGCGGTGCATATTAGAGCAAACTTTGAATGCAAATTTCGATATATCGAAAAAATAACTTCGATATATGCTATACATCGTTGAAAAGAGGACGTCGAGATCTTTCCAGCGATATCGGTTTGATGCGTGCACTCGTAGAACTTTGGCGTCAGAGGTCACCTAAACAGCCTATACGCGGTGCATATCAGAGCAAACTTTGAATGCAAATTTCGATATATCGAAAAAATAACTTCGATATATGCTATACATCGTTGAAAAGAGGACGTCGAGATCTTTCCAACGATATCGGTTTGATGCGTGCACTCGTAGAACTTTGACGTCAGAGGTCACCTAAACTTAGCCTATACGCGGTGCATATGAGAGCAAACTTTGAATGCAAATTTCGATATATCGAAAAAATAACTTCGATATATGCTATACATCGTTGAAAAGAGGACGTCGAGATCTTTCCAGCGATATCGGTTTGATGCGTGCACTCGTAGAACTTTGACGTCAGAGGTCACCTAAACTTAGTGTATGCGCGATGCATATGAGAGCAAACTTTGAATGCAAATTTCGATATATCGAAAAAATAACTTCGATATATGCTATACATCGTTGAAAAGAGGACGTCGAGATCTTTCCAGCGATATCGGTTTGATGCGTGCACTCGTAGAACTTTGACG